>CM031241.1:62915212-63422950 GCA_018340775.1 Taxus wallichiana var. yunnanensis
ACGAAAATGTCCCAAAACTCCATGAACACACTCCAAACCCGCAATGAAAATTCAAACATGCACAAATACCGCGATGAAGAGAGGCAAGAAGAGAACAAGCAAAAACAAGCAAGGATGGACAGATGCATCACAAAACACGTTTTGTTGCTCCAGAAAGTTTGCACAGAACATCATTTCAATAGTAAAAGGCAAAAACGCCATTACAGAGCAAGGGAGGAGGTTCAAACTCCATTTTCAACCCTAGAGAAGAAAAGAAGGGAGGGAGAGCGTAAAGAATGAACAAATTCTTATGTCTGAGCCAAATCGCTTTTACATTGTATGGGTCGAGCCTAGGGGACAGAAACGTGGGAAAACGCGTGCAAGCCCATTCCTCATTGACTGCAGATGCATTAAAACGGCATGGGATACCTTACCAACCCATACCCTGCCATCTTTGACCGATTTGGAGGAGAATGCGACCCATTCTACATTAATTTGGCCACTGAAATGTCACTTCTGGCCGTGCTGAAGAAGAATGCGACCCATTAGCATTAAAACAGGTTGTTGAAACGTCGCTTCTGGCCATTACTACGCGCCAGAGACGTTTCTGAACCTTCCCTCTCTAGACTGCACTAAAATGCAAGATTGACCCTGAAATCATGTAGAGCATCTCACAAGCTTTCCGTTGATATAAAGAACGCAAATCGAGCTCGGATCAAAAGATATGACGATTTGAAGATTACAGGCGAAAATGGATTTGAAAAGCTTTTCCCGCGCTTCGCCACCTGGATGACACGTGTCATGTGTTGATTGGATGAGCAAGGTCTTCAGCCTGTCGGGTTCAGGATTCTCCTCTGCATTTGCATCGGGTTTTGGAGGTGGCTCGACATGTTTTCCTCCCATGCTTTTCCGACTTGTTTCCCCGACTCCAAGACCCGATTTCCTTTGTGTCGGGCTTTCCAACCCCTCCGACACATTTCTTCCTTTGTCGGGTTTTCCAACCCTTCCGGCATGATTTTTTCCTTGTGGACCCTAGCTTGGACACATGGCACTATCCCATTGGTTCGGATCGGTGCTCGAAAACTCACCCTTTGAATTTTGGCCTTTTCCTCATGACACGTGTCATGATTTCATTGGTCCTCGGCCCTACCGACTCTTTCGCGCCCTTCGCGTCTTTTTGTCCCGGATGTCCCAGTTTTCCTTGTGTTGAAGTTTCTTGTTTCAGCCGAACTGGCCGGTTCGCGTCCATTTGTCCCAAATGTCCCTGTGCTTCGCGGGACAAATTCTTCCGGTTTTCCCGATTCGGCCGTTCAAGCGCCCATTCGTCCCAAATGTCCCAAACTGCTTGGTGCAAAAGTTCCCCTTTCAGCCAATCCGGGTGGTTCGCGTACTCATGGTCCGAATGTCCCAATTGCTTCCAGACTGTTTGTTCTCATTTCGGCCGAACCGGCCGGTTCGGGTCCTTCGCGTACTCTTGTCCCGGACTGTCCCGCTCAGCAGTTAGTCGTTTTCTTCCTCTTTCGGCCGGATCGGCTTCTCGCGCCCGCCGCGTACTTCTGGCCCGATTGTCCCAAATGCTTAGCGGGCCACCTGGAGGCTTTTCGGCCGATCCGTGTCTTTCTGTCCCACATGTCCCTACTGTTGCAAGGACTAGGACTTAGTCGATTTTCACAATTTTTCCTGGATCAACCTACTTGCCTTCTGCAATTTTTTCGCATTTTCTCAGAGCTTGCTCTTTCCTTCTTTGGCCAGGGGAGTTAGAAAAATATCTGAGGGAACCTCAGAAACATGATGTTTGCTCTGAATCAATCAATGTGCCTGGGACTTGAGAATTTCGATGCATGTTATCAAATTAACCACGGGGTGAAATTTTGACAACAATTTTGACGACTTCAATGGGGTCACTGCTGCTAGGTGAATGATCGTGAGCTTCAAAGCAATCCATTGGGCATGGAGTCATAGGCAAGCCTCCGAAAACTGATTTGAACTTTGAAAATTTCCTCTCGAGCCACTTGAAACCCATTGAACCTGGAGTGTTCTCACCAAGATGCCACTCAAACGAATCGTGCAAGAGCAAAACCAGCAACACCAAAAACTATGTACAAAACTAAAAATCATACATGCTCCAAATGGGACATGCAGAGTGTGCACAAGCACTTCTTCTATCGAAAGCAAACCTAGCTACTTACTTTCTAATCGAAGCAAAGGCAAGCTAAACAAACCCTGCAATCAAGTGGTTGTGCAAAATAGCTTCCTTTCTTCAAAATTGGTAGCCATGCAATTGATTTGCACTCGATCATGGCTGCTTTGGATGGATGGAAAATCAACAAGAAGTGATCTTCTATCCAATCCATCAAGGTATCAACCGAAAATCCAATACCTCTTTTAGTTGCTCTGCATTTGGATTGAAGAGGTATGACACTGATCCTTGGTACTTTGTAGCTCACCCTCATGCTCGTAAGCAAGCATGACCGGTCAGGTGGCTTCTCCTTTGGCTCCAATGAAGCCGAATACCCGATCGGGCAAGGTCCGATCTGTTGAGTATGCCCATTCTTGTGATTTTCAACTCCAAGAATGGAGTTCTCTTGTAGACCCTCCGAGGTGGATGACGTGGAAGAAATGGTGAAGTTCCTCTCGTCCTCTTCCTCCAATGAAGAACAGGGAAGATTAGAATCTTCTAATTTTGATTCCAAAGGGCTCTTATAAGATGCAGCTACTACAAGTGAAAGCTCTCCTTCATGGCAGCAGCTCTCGATGTTTGGAATGTGGATGATGAAAGAGAGAATGGTGATAACTCAACCGGCTCTTCTCCATCAAAATAGTCCTCCAAATCGAGGCAGGGTAAACCGCCTCATTGCTGTCCTCGCTGCAAATGTTCAACTTCCTCCATGGCGCCCTCTTGATCTCACAGTAATTTGACCACCATGGTTTCCTTCATCCTCCAACATTGAGTTTGAGAGATCAAACTCCTCTTCAAAGACTTGGAACTTGAGAGAGATGAAGTGGAAAGAAGAACTGAAGGTTCTCCTGTAGCCTGCTTTGTGCTCAAACCCTTTGGATCTGCACTTTTCTCCTCCATAGCTAGATTGTGCTCCTCTTCTTTTGGATTTGGAGCAGCTTCTCCTTCCTCTACTACTTGAAGAGAATCTTGCTCTTGATAAAACTCTTCCTCTAGCATGAAGTTTGTCAAGTCAAACTCTTCATTCTGCTGCTCTAGAGGGCAAGTTGGGACTGCAAGATCTTCTTCAAAGCTTTCTTCCTCCATGGCTGATTGTGCAAAATGAATTGGATCAGCACCACGTTCTGAGAAAACTGATTGCTGATCTGCTTCTTCCTTTTGCTCTTCTTCTGCTGCAACAAATTCAGTCATGACCACCATTTGTTCAACCTTAGCCTCTTCTGTAGGCTTAACCATCAAGGGGATCTTTGTCATCCCAAATCTAAGAGCCCAACTCTTCAGACTTTGAATTTCTTCATCTTTGTTTGGCTTCTCTTTTTGCTGTTGTTTTCCTTGACTGGCATTCTGATTTTCATCCTCCCAACATGGATTTGGGAATGCAAGAGGAGGGATGGGTTGTAACTCAACTGATTTTACAATTTTGTGTGGTGGTGGAGGCGGTGAAACCTCTTGTTTCTTTGGAGGAGGGGGTGTTTCTGTTAGCTCTTGTGGAGGGGATGACTGTCTAGAAGGAAAAAGGAAAGAAGAATTGAGATGAGGTGGAAGACTAGGAGGTGGAGACATGGATTCAGCACTTGGGACAGCAGATGGAGAGTTTAAAGCTTGACCTCGCTAAGATGAAACAGATTGGGAAAGAGGAAAAGAAAAGGCGTGAGAAGGTGTGCTTACCCGTTGATAAGGTTGCTGAATACTCCTCTCATACACCTCTATTTCTTCAATCCACTTTGCAAGCAAAGGCAGCGTTGCAATCATGAAGTCAAGCTTCTCCTGAGGGCTGTAATGCCTTGGAAAAGGTCCCACCCATGGACAGGGTGCTCCACAACCGATTCCAAATGCTCTCATCTGTGCCTGAGCCCTGGACTGCACTATGTTTACCTCCATCTTTTGGATCTTCTCCAACAGACCAGCATCTTGGATCTGATGGTCTTCATTGTATGCACACCCTTGCTCTTGGAAAGCTCCATAGCCAAACTGACTTTGGCACAGCTGCTCATATGGGTATGCATACTGATCTTGAATCTGCTCAAAATGCTGATTTGGAGGATTTGTAAAACATGTTGGAGGTGTGATATACTGCTGTTGTTGATGTGAATTCCATGATGGAAATGAAGTCATGATTGCACAACTTCATGGAATGGAAAAGAATGAAAGGGATGGAAAGAAAGATGGATGAAAATGGATGGAAACGGGTCTCGCAAGCTCGAGAGAAATGGGTTGCTTTGATCGATGGAGTCGCCGATGTGTTTGCAAGTGCCTCCAAAGGCTGAAATCTTCACAGAACACAAAGAACCTGCAAAAGATGAAGTGGAAGACCTCTAAGGTCCCACCGGCGTGCAAAATGTTAGTGCAGAATCACAAAGCACCCCGGATGCGGTATCGGGCTTCTAGGTTGATCACTTAGGCATCCAATGTGATTGCACAACATGGAAACCTCTCTCCAAGCGTGGGACTTGTGAAACGAGAGAGGAATCTCCGAGAGAAGGCTGGTTCTGCTCCTAAACTACCCGCCACAAGCTATTCCAAAGGCACAGCAAGCTAATCTAATCCTTATCTAACCATGCCAAGGAGACAGAGAGAGAGAGAGAAGGGAAAAACAGCAAAAGCCTACACTAAAACGGTGATACACCGAGAGAAGGAGAATGTTGGACATCTATCAAAAATGCCATGGGACAAAGAGAGGTGAGCAATGGGAAGGATGGACAGATGCGTCACAGCCCAAGGATAGATTTCACACGTAAAATGTCCCAAAACTCCATGAACACGGCTCCAAACTCGCAATGAACATTCAAACATGCACAAATACCGCAATGAAGAGAGAGCAAGAAGAGAACAAGCAAAAACGAGCAAGGATGGATAGATGCATCACAAAACACGTTTTGTTGCTCCAGTTTTACACGTAACATCATTTCAATAGTAAAAGGCAAAAAACGCCATTACAGAGCAAGGGAGGAGGTTCAAACTCCATTTTCAACCCTAGAGAAGAAAAGAAGGGAGGGCAGAGTAGAAAGAATGAACAACTTCTTATGTCTGAGCCAAATCTGGCTTTTTACATTGCATGGGTCGAGCCCAGGGACAGAAACGTAGGAAAACGTGCAAGCCCATTCCTCATTGAATGCCAATGCATTAAAACGGCATGGGATACCTTACCAACCCATACCCTACCATCTTTGACCGATTTGGAGGAGAATGCGACCCATTCTGCATTAATTTGGCCGCTGAAATGTCACTTCTGGCCGTGCTGAAGAAGAATGCGACCCATTAGCATTAAAATAGGTTGTTGAAACGTCACTTCTGGCCATTACTACGCGCCAGAGACGTTTCTGAACTTTCTCTCTCTAGACTACACTAAAATGCAAGATTGACCCCTGGAATCATGTAGAGCATCTCACAAGCTTTCCGTTGATATAAAGAACGTGCAAATCCGAGCTCTGGATCAAAAGATATGACGATCTGAAGATTACAGGTGAAAATGGATTTGAAAAGCTTTTCCCGCGCTTCGCCACCTCGATGACACGTGTCATGTGTTGATTGGATGAGCAAGGTCTTCAGCCTGTCGGGTTCGGGATTCTCCTCTACATTTGCATCGGGTTTGGGAGGTGGCTCGACATGTTTTCCTCCCATGCTTTTCTCGACTTGTTTCCCCGACTCCAAGACCCGATTTCCTTTGTGTCGGGCTTTCCAACCCCTCCGACACATTTCTTCCTTTGTCGGGTTTTCCAACCCTTCCGGCATGATTTTTTCCTTGTGGGCCCTAGCTTGGACACGTGGCACTATCCCATTGGTTCGGATCAGTGCTCGAAAACTCACCCTTTGACTTTTTGACCTTTTCCCTTGTGACACGTGTCATGATTTCATTGGTCCTCGGCCCTGCCGGCTCTTTCGCGCCCTTCGCGTCTTTTTGTCTCGGATGTCCCAGTTTTCCTTGTGTTGAAGTTTCTTGTTTCGGCCGAACCGGCCGGTTCGCGTCCATTTGTCCCAAATGTCCCTATGCTTCGCGGGACAAATTCTTCCTATTTGCTCGATTCGCCGGTTCGGTTCGGCCCATCGGTCCCAAATGTCCCAAACTGCTTGGTGCGAAAGTTCCCCTTTTTGGCCAATCTGGGCGGTACGCGTACTCATGGTCCGAATGTCCCAATTGCTTCCAGACTATTTGTTCTCATTTCGGCCGAACCGGCCGGTTCGGGTCCTTCGCGTACTTTGTCCTGATCGCCCGCCAAAGCCAGCTTAGTCATTTTTCTTCCTCTTTCGGCCGGATCGGCTTCTCGCGCCCGCCGCGTACTTTTGGCCCGATTGTCCCAAATGCTTAGCGGGCCACCTGGAGGCTTTTCGGCCGATCCGCGTCTTTCTGTCCCACACGTCCCTACTATTGCTAGGACTAGGACTTAGTCGATTTTCACAATTTTCCCGGATCAACCTACTTGCCTTCCGTAATTTTTCTCGCATTTTCTCGAGCTTGCTCTTTCCTTCTTTGCCGTGGAGTTAGAAAAAATCGGGGAACCTCGGAAACATGATGTGTTCTCTGGATCAATCAATGTGCCTCGGACTTGAGAATTCGATGCATGTTATCAAATTAACCTTGGGGTGAAATTTTGACAACAGCTTACTTTTCCTATTTCCTAGCCCGACCGACACCTTCGACCGACGCTCGGTTAGCCATGACCGACGCCGGTTAGCCATGACCGATGCGATTCTTGTCACAAACTAGTAACATGTAAAACATGCAATCTTTGAAGCAATTCAGCTCCACAACCTAACAATCTCCCACTTGGAGATAAATTGCTAAACCTTTGTACCTATACATGTACCTGTACATCACCATCCTCTAACATCGTGAAGACCATCTATTCTTTCCTTCAAAAATTCTCTCAAAAATAAAACCAGGAAGATCAAACCATCTTCTCAAATTAAGAAGATAAAAACATGACTTACCAAAGACCTACACAAAGCTACTACTGATTCGTGATAACCGAGCTATCCATACATCAAGCTCCTCATCAATCATAAGGCTGCCTCTTATGCAGCCAAGCCATCATGACTAACACACCTGCAAGAGCTCCCACTCAAACTGAAGTATTGAGCTTCAACTGCAACCATAGCCATACCTGTAAAACCAACCATGTTCTCCATCCATCTATCCATGTCTCCATGCAACCACCAATGCAACTATCCAAAGATAATTCAAACTAGAATATGTGAAAGAAAAACAAGATCCCAGGTAAAAAAACCCTGAATGAGTTCTACATGCAACAGTGGGTGATCAATCCACAAACACCTGCATAACTCAAAGAAATCCAAACACTACAATATACAAATCCAACCCTACATAAACAACTAGCATGTCCAAGACATTCATTTGTAGATAACATACCTATCAAGGAGTAACATAGTAATCAAGAGGAAATACAAACATCCCCTACTCATGCTCAAGGCATCTAAATTGTGCCCATAGGAATCCATGTGCAAACCAAACATCTATATCATCATAGACTCACAAAACTGAATCTATCCACATGTATAAACTCACATATACATCCATCCATATCATCAGGCTCTCCATATGCCAAGTCTCTTATTGACTAACTCCAAAGCAATATATGAATCCTGTGCTCATCAATGTCAATAAAAACAACCATGCTAAACCATGCAACTAATACCAAGTGCAAATACCAACGAAACATGTCATCAACATACTCTACACAATAAACCAAGATGAAAGCAAAACAAGGGCACCATCTAAAAATGGTAAATAAACACTGTTGTCAAACTTGTGACCAAACCGACCATGGTTTCCCCTAACCGACCATGGTTTCCCCTAACCGACCCTAGTCACTGTATGACCAACCACAATTACCGCAGGATGACTAACCACGGTTAACACTAACCGACACCGGTCTCTGTAACAGTCATATTTTCTCCTTTTCTCCTTCAAACTTTGAAAATTGCTCTATCATCTAAAATCAGCTGAATCTACCATCAACTGTCATCCCTAAGGAATATCCAGGCACCATAAAATAAACTAGAAGTGACATCACAAAGCTATAAACTCAATATACCTGCAAATCCGTGATTGCCCTCCAAAACCAACTAGTGCCTCTGCCACTCTGAATAGTAGCATTCTCCTCTCACTCTGCATGTGCATCATGTATCCAATCCTGTAATGCCAACAACCATGACTTGCTCCCACTAAACATGAAATTCCCTACACTACCTCTAACACCAAGCTCAAAAGCTAATATGTCAGTGAGAAATAAAACCGGATGAAAGAAAATATAAACTGATTCCCTTCTTATCAAAGAATAATTCTACATCACAGAAGTTTGGACTTCTTGTGAAGTAGGTGAATCAACTTCTTTTCATCCTGTGTACTCAACATCTATTGTTTCTTGCAACTATGTCTAACCATGACTTTTCATCTTGGATCTCATCCTTAGACTAGATATCCTTGTCCTCAAGATTCCACACAATCGGGAAATAAAAGTCAAACAACACCAAAAAAATGGTGTAAATCCATGTACACTATCCAAACATAATATCAGTTTGCTCCAAACAAAAGAAATAAAAAAGTGAATCATATAGAGATACCGACTCAAAGTCTCACCGGGACTAACCAAGCTAACTCCGTCCTCTTTCTCGATCCAAACATTGAAGTGATCTACACCATATTTTCCATATACACTATGTGCAAGAAACTCAATCCTCCAAACCAGAAATCCCGAACCAGCCATGCCCTCTTCTACTGTAAGAAACCATGTGCAAACTTTTTATCACAGAGATCTACCATGGTTCATGACCGATACCGACTACCCTCTCGTGGATCGATGTTAGTTCCCGATCAACATCGATGCTCAGCTGGAACTAAGGCAACGCCCCAAATTGGCATAGGTCACCAAACCAAAGCCTACTCCGACCAAATCTGATAGTTGTGTTGAGCCAGTCATTTCAAGAAGCACCCAACCTTGCACAAAAACTTAACAACAATAATACATGCAATAAAACTACACCAAGATGAAATACATCACCTTACCAACACCAAGATACTCAACCGCATCTTCAACTAAAGAACATGTTTCTATGATGGAAACCTTGTCTTTGTTACAGTACTACTGTATTCAGCTTCTCTAATGAAGCCCATGCATCTAACTGCACCAAAGGATGCATAACTGCCCGTTTTCTCTCATTCTCAGATCTAGATCTGCAATCCTAAACATGCATTTACAACCTAAATTATATAAGCACTTTGCAATACCAAGATAAAAGCATACCTCAATAATCGGATTTGTAATCTGACCAACATGCTTGTGCCTCCAAGAACCAGGGACACCTCAGCAAACAAGATACATTCCATGCATCTTTTCAATTCTTCAATTCTACGATTTTTATTTAAAACTAGATTGCCCAAGAATGGCGACCATGGTTACCCTGTAACCGACCATGGTTATCCTACCGACGTCGGTTGCCGCTTAACCGATTCCGGTCACTGTAATTTCCAGCAACCTTACTCTTCTAGCTCCCACTTGAGATTGAATCTCTTCCTGCGATCTTCTCATCGGGAAAAACAAACGCTGCTCTCATACATCTATCAGTAAAACACTAACAATATACTGAAGCAAAACCTTTCTCTAAAATAACCAAGATAACCAAGCTCTGATACTAGTTGTTGGGAATTTGGGATTATGGAATAGTGCTATGATTTAATAACAAACAAAATCATGCACACAGGATCTAAAAATTCCCCAAAATCTACAACAGTGGAAGTATAAACTAGAATAATCCAAATAAAAAAAGTATACACACATAACACAACATGTACCGTGGTTCACCTAGTGTGGACTACATCCACCAAAGATATAGATATCATATATATAATACAACAAGAGTACAAACCAAATCTTCAAATACAAGAGTACAATGCATCTCTCCAAGAGTATCTCCTCTCCTCCAAATCTCTAAACGGATCTCCATGAGTGCACTACAACCGTGCCTCCAAACACCACCAACAGATCTCACATAACCAGAACTACTACATCTCTGAATTGCTACCAAGTTCTCTATGGATCTGCAATCAAGACCTCTCACATGGGTCTACCATATGTGCAACTATGATTGTGCACCAAGAAGTAAGTTTGTCTCTCCATCACTACATAACCTGTGCAAACATGAAGACAACCTCCTCTACAATATCTAGATCTACATGGATCAAAAATACAATATGATCTCATGGATCTACAATACAAGATCTCACAAAAACTTGTGGATCTAACAATATAATACTATATCTACATAGATCTATAATACAAGATCTCACCAACATGTGGATCTACAAGAAGAAACTCTATGTGCTTTGTATACTATGCAAGCCATTACAATGAGACAATAACTATACAAAGGAAATATAGTAGAAGATGTTACCCTCTTCTCACCATTTAGATGTACCTGCTATTTCCTTCGATCATCTCCTTTCCATGGAGACTTTGTCTTCATGTAACCCGTTCTTTCTTTCTTTCTTCTTCTTCTTTGTCTTCATCCTCTCAATCTAGGAGAATCAAGGATTTAATTTGATCCTTTTCTTAATTCTCTTTCTAAACCCTAGCTTTTATGCTTATATAGTCGTTTATAAACTTAGGGCACTTAGCCATGCAATTACATCCAATAAATCTACTTTAACGCTAAAAATAGATTTAATTCCTAAGAGTTAGTTAAAAATTTCTCGCATAGGTAACTCGACGCGCGGTTAACCTTGATCCGGCGTGAGTTACTTTTCCCGACCTAGACCGACTGACACTTTGGTTAGCCCCGACCGACGCTGAATTCTTGTCGAAACCAATAACATGTAAAACATACAATCTTTGAAGCAATTCAGCTCCACAACCCGACACAAATTGAGTAAAGATCGGTGTCCTTCATCACATGAGGAGGTCAAATACATGACACAAGTGCCATATGCTTCAGCAGTTGGAAGTCTCATGTACACTATGTTTTTTACCAGAATAGACATTGCACATGAAGTGGGAGTTATGAGTAGATATATGGCTAATCCAGGTAAAGAGCATTATAAAGAAGTCCAATGGATACTCAGGTATTTTAAAGGGACATCTAGCATGTATTTATGCTATGGAGGTTCAAATATTTCATTACGTGGCTATGTTGATTCAGATATGGCTGGAGATCTAGATGGTAGGAGGAGCACTACTGGATATATTTTCACAGTAGGTGGAATGAAAGTTAGCTAGATTTCAAGATTGCATAAGGTTTTGGCTTTGTCTACTATAGAGGCAGAGTATGTTGTAGCTACAGAGGCTAGCAAGGAGATGATATGGATGAGTAGGTTCATGGAAGAGTTAGGAAAGGAGAAAAGTGATTGTAAATTGTTTAGTGACAGTTAGAGTGCAATTCATTTGGCAAAGAACTCAACATTTCATTTGAGAACGAAACACATTCAGTTGAGGTATCACTTCATACAACAGGTATTAGAGGATGGAAAGTTGAATCTAGAAAAGATTCATACGAGCAAGAACCCTATGGATATGCTAACGAATCCATTAGAAAAGGAGAAGTTAGAGCTACACTCCACTTCTATTGGTCTTTGAGTTTGAGACTTGAAGAGGAAGAAACAAAGCCAATGAAGGATCCAAGAATGACGTTGTATAGGTATGGTGCAAAGAATTAAACTCCAAGTGGGATTTTGTTGAGTTGTGAATCTTAATTACTTAGTTTTAGCATGTAATTTGAACTTGTTGGAAAGTACAGTAACCAACATCGGTTAAGGGAAGACCAGCATCGGTCAAGCAAGTAAGGAACCGATAGTGGTTAGGTAGAACCGGCATCGGTTACCTGTGCGACAAAGTTTTAATTAACTCTCGGGAATTATATCTATTTTTAGCATTAAAATAGATTTATTAATTGTAATTGCATGGCTAAGTTCCCTAAGTCTATAAATGACTATATAAGCACAAAATCTAGGGTTTAGAAGTTGATGATCAACAAGAATTAGAAAGAAATTGAAAACGTTGGTGAGAGAGAATTCTATGTGGTAGAGAAAAATCTTGAAGGAAAGAAAGTATTGAACATCTAAGAGGTGTAGAAGATTGTAAATATTCCTTGTATATCTTGTCAAATCTTTGGATAATAAATTAGCTTGTTTCTTGGTGGACATAGCCCACACTAGGTGAACCACGTTAAATCGGTGTTGATATATATATCTCTTGTTTTGTATATTTCTTCCGGTAGAATATTCACTTTTTATTTGCATGTATGCTTAGATCGATATATTGTCTATACAACCAAAGGCAGTGTCTGACCTCAAAAACATGGTCCAATAGTTGACATGACTATTGATTACATAATACCCAATAGTTGTCATAGTACTATCTAGTAGCTATTTATTTTTAACATAATAATTATGTAGAGTAGCAAATCACATCATCACATGTAAGACCTTTTACCCATGTACAAGTATAAAAAATTCAATGTTCAAGCATTTTCACCCATATTCAAGTATTGGTTTCCACCTTGGTTGTAGTGTATCTCAAATTTATTATTTTAAATCAATTAAAAATATGGATTTCCCTCAAATTGAACATTCCAAAGAAAAATATAAGCTAACACAAATCTGAACTACATATTAGTGAAAAAATCACAATCTCATGTGATAAACAATTAATTGTGTGGACCCCTTAACTTAGGGTATACCACTACTAGCCCCTCTCCCCTATGCTTATTGATTTGCAGATCCATGGAGGCTTCCCTAAAATCATAAATATTTTTTTACCAGATCTTCATATGTTAATCTTAATGACATTTTGAAAATGATAAAACCTTGTTCCTAAGGAAAAATAAAGCCTAGCAGCCGCTAACACGTATAAATCAAACATTTTATGTTTATTGTTTTCATGATTATTATTTTAAAAATTTATTTATTTATTTTTATGTGGAAGATCGCATCGTGACCAAAGGAACCATTTATCGATGATCCAGGAACAAATTTCTCAAAAATATTAGCAAGGTTTGAAATGAAATTTTAAAACTGTTAAAAATGTTATTCTAAAGGAAAAATAAAGCCTAATAGCCGCTAGCTCGTATAAACCAGAAAAAGTGATGGATTCTCGGTAGATTGTGATGGGGAAACTTAAAGAGGAGGATAACGAAGACTTGGATTTTCATCAGCTACCGTCGAATATCATTGGGCCAAATGAAAATGTCATGAAGAAGATCGTTGAATACAAGTTCAACGAGCACAACCAGAAGGTGGTTCACACCACTACGACACGCATCCACAAAGTGGAAAAAATGTGCCTTGATAAATGTGATCTCTAGTGTTGCGAGTTGCACAAGTTCGGCCTTTGTTGCACAACCAAAACCCTCAACAAAATTTATAATAATCTTATGGCGACTCCAAGGGTGGTGCGGTGCTCATGGTTTTCCATATCTACGGTAAGAAGGTGATCACTAGACATCAAAATGGACTTACAAGGATCTCACCCCCACCAGTGCCATAGACACCTTAACAATGGATAAGGCCGTCGAGGGCCTCACCGTAGGTGGAAGCAGTGTTGGCGGTACTACCACTTCTTCCATTGTTGGGCAATCAACCTATGTCCCTCCCAGTCTCAAGGGTGTCGTGGACCACTCCGGTGACACCATGCACTACAAAAATGATGAAAATTCTGATCGAGTTACCAATCTGTTTGAGGACACGATGGATGTTGATTTGCACAATCTTTTCAAGCCATTTGGACATATCACGTGTGTCTACATGGCCATGGATCAAAAGATGGGGGTTAACAGGGGTTTGGTTTTGTTAATTTTTTCAATAGGGAGGATGCACAGAGAGCTATCAATAAGCTCAATGGTTATGGTTATGATAATATTATTCTTAGAGTCGAATGGGCCACTCCTATGGTATTTTCCTAGATGATTTGTATTCTATTTTTTTACCCCTTAAGACAATGCAAGATGTTGAAGTTCTGTATTGTTTGATGTCTTCCATCGACTTTAATGTAAATGATGATATAAAGGATTTGAGTTGGTTTCTTTGTTCTTCTAAGAAACATGTTCTCCTAAGAGAGTAACTTGTGCTATCAAGTGTTATTCTATGTTATTTGAAACTTGATGATTTGGTAGATCTGTGAGGATTAAACCAAATTTAAAACATTTATTTTTAATTGAAAAAAAACCTTAAGCTTAAATTTGGTGGAGATGCGTTGTCCGCCTAGACAAAAAATTTATGTGAGCATAAGTATTCTTTTTTTTATTTATACGATTTTACTATGATAACTAGTGATTTGAGTGTCTGCAAACTAGCGATAACTTTGCTTCAAATGCATGAGGATTTCACTGCTTTGCCCTTTTCTTGAGCTAGGTATGACAATGATTACATTTGAAAGAGTGAGATGTGGGGAGCTTGAATAGGAGGATAATGATACACACACATGTTGGATTATGATTAAGGAGAATGAGACAAGTGTTAAATATTCCACTCTTTACAGGAATGGGTTATACATATTAAAACATAATGTTAATGAAGTTTTAAAAATGTTATTCCAAAGTAATAAATAAATCCTAACAGCCATTAGCTAGTATAAAATAGAAACAGTGATGGCGTCCAACATAGTGTGATGGGGAAGCTTAAACAGGAGGATAACAAAGACCTAGATTTTCATCAACCACCGCGAAATATCATTGGGCCAGATGAAAAGGACGTGAATAAGATCATGGAATACAAGTTCAACGAGCACAACCAGAAGGTGCTTCACACCACTATGACATGAATCTGTAAAGTGGCCAAAGCGCACCTTAACAAGTGAAATATCTATATCCTTGAGTGGCAAAAATTTGGTGCTACTTCTAACCAAGAACCCTCAACGAACTTTACATGCATCTCCTTAGAAGAAATCCTGCTGCAGTGCCCCACCCATTGGTATCCAAGGCCGATAATTCAAAATGGGAGGAGATACGATGTCCGTCCCCGTGGCTCCAATGGTGGTGCGGTGCTCATGGTTTTCTCTGTATCTGCGGTAAGAAGGGTGATCACTAGACATCAAAATGGACTTATAAGGATCTCACCCCTGCCAATGCCACAAACACCTTAATAATGGATAAGGCCGCCGAGGGCCTCACCGTAGGTGGAAGTAGTGCTGGTGGTACTGCCACTTCTTCATTGCTTTTGGTGATCAACCTACATCCGTCCCGGGCTCGGGGGTGTCATGGACCACTCCGATGACACCATGCACCACAAAAATGATGAAAATTCTAATCGAGTTACCAATTTGTTCGAGGACACAATGGATGTTGATCTGCACAAGCTTTTCAAGTTGTTTAGACATATCACGTGTGTCTATGTGGCCATGGATCAAAAGACGGGGGTTAGCAGGGGGTTTGGTTTTGTTAATTTTGTCAACAAGGAGGACGCATAGAGAGCTATCAATAAGCTCAATGGTTATGGTTATGATAATCTTATTCTCAGTCGAATGGGCCACTCCTATGGTATTTTTCTAGATGATTTGTATTCTACTTTTTTACCCCTAAGACAATGCAAGATGTTGAAGTTTTGTATTGTTTGATGTCTTCCACCGAATTTAATGTAAATTATGATACAAAGGATTTGAGTTGGTTTCTTTGTTCTTCTAAGAAACATGTTCTCCTAAGAGAGTAACTTGTGCTATCAAGTGTTATTCTATGTTGTTTAGTACTTGATGATTTGGCAGATCTATGGGGATTAAACCAAATTAAAAAACATTTATTTTTGATTGAAAAAAAAAACCTTAAGCTTAAATTTGGTGGAGATGCGTTGTCCACCCTAGACAAGAAGTTTACACAAGCATAAGTATTTAAAATGTTATTCCAAAGCAAGGAACGGGTTATACATTTTAAAACATAATGTTAATGACATTTTAAAACTGTTAAAAATGTTATTCCAAAGTAACAAATAAATCCTAGCGGCCGCTAGCTAGTATAAAATAGAAACAATGATGGTATCCAATAGAGTGTGATGGGGGAGCTTAAAGAGGAGGATAACAAATACCTGGATTTTCATCACCAACTTGCTGAAATATCATTGGGCTAGATGAAAATGACGTGAAGAAGATCATGGAATACAAGTTCAATGAGCATGACTAGAAGGTGGTTCACACCACTACCATGGCCTCACAACATGTGGAAGCAGGTTTATGGTACTTCCACTTCTTCCATTGTTGGGTGATCAACCTATGTCCCTCCCAATCTCGGGGTGTCATGGACCGCTCCGGTGACACCATGCACTGAGATGCATACGAGGTAGAAAGTGGGTCTCCACGGCCCGGGGGTGGTGGTTATATCAGATGAGTATTAGTACTCTTTTCTTACTTATTTTTTTGGTTTTGTGGCCATGTGTATTCGTTGTTTTGAAGCCACTTATGCTACTTCATATGGTGTTCCTTTCTTCTCCGTGCGGGCCATTCAACTAGGGCCTTGTGTTGTTGGTTTTGTTCAGATTTTGTTTGGAGTATAGTTGTAAGGGTGGGGTCCCACCCTTTGGTTCATAGCTTCGGGTAAAGGGTTTAAACATTATAAAATATTATAATGTTTAAACCCTTTACCCGAGCTATGAACCAAAGGGTTGTGGGACCCCACCCTTACAACTATACTCCAAACAAAATCAACAAAAACCAACACAAGGCCCCGTGTGTATGTATATATATATATATAATCCTTTTCTTCAAATAATATAGCTAATGCATGGAAAAAAGTTGATGAGGACATCCATTTTTTTGCGTCGACATTCCTTACATGAGTCGAGGGACTATTTAATTGTTGGGTTGTGCTTTCACCTTCCTCACTTGTTTTCTCATGTTTTTGTCTATTGTTTTCCCTTCCCTCTCATGGCATCTACCTATGTTCCATTCATCCTCTTGTGCAACAACAAGTGGGAAACGAATTTCATCTCTACTTTTGTGTTTGACAATCATCTTCGCAATGTCTTCCGCATAGACTCCACAGATGTTATGACTGTGATTATGAACGTCCTGGGTGTGGATTATCTCTAGAGCACCGGGAGATCTCGTGTAAACTTTGAGATTGCATGCATCTTCGTGTTTAATTACCTAGTGCTATGTGCGAGATAAATCGATGGTCATGACGATCGTGTCCCATTTCATTTACCTAGATCATTGTGTGGGTTTAGTCAAAGCTCTGGCAGAAGTATGCCTTCCTTGTCTCTTTGCAAAGTTGAATCCTTGTCCATCACCTTTTTGGGTTGAAAATAGGATTTGTGATGCCCTAGAATTGAAAATTTGGGTCCTACTTCAATTTTTCGACATTGTTCAAAGTATCATGTCACAATCGATGGGATGTCTATCTCTAGCGTGTTATCCTGGACTGATCACGCTCACAAAACCAACCCTACTCCTTCTTGAATGCGTGGTGTACTTGAATTTTATTGTTGGCATGTCCTTTTCCTTTCTCAATTTGATTGCAATGCTTGGTTGGGTGGAACCCTAGGTTTCTCTATCATTCCCGCTCTATTTTTTGTATTCATAACTCTATGTTTTTTTGCAGGCATGATTATTCATGTTACATGTTGGCCTCATTATCTTTCATACTCATTTTTAGTTTTTGTATGTAGCATTTCATCGATCAAAATGTGGGATACTTGTAGGGTGGGGACCCATCAACCCTTTAGTTCATAGCTCTGGTCAAAAGTGTTTAACTATCTAAAAAAGAAAATTATGTAATTTTTCCCTAAATTTATTTGACAACAAGTTTCTGTATAATGTGCATGACTATCTTAATAATGTTTATATGTATAATATGTGTGATTATCTTTAGAAATTTATAATACAATGAAAGGATTTAAACGATAATAGATATCTTAATATATAAAAAAGTGTACATAACATTTTTATTTTTGGTGAATTCTTATTTGATTAATGTTAATTTACCTCAATAAGCTACACTGGCATTACCTAGCGAGCATTAAGTATTAACTCTCTTACTTTGATTTTTAAGGTCATATTATCCTCTTAACTTCAAACTGTCCACTAAAAAAATTGTTCACATCGGTTTAAGGTATATAAAGAATTGAAAAATTGTCAGGCACTTCAACAATTAGTGTGTTCATAGATATTGTGAAAACAATTTTAATTTGCAATGAATTATTATGTGAATTTGGGATTCCATTAATGACGAATAGTATTACAATGAAATTCAAATTCTTCTTAAAATGATTTACCATAATTCTACCTTTAGAAAAGGAGTTTTAATTTATTTCATATCTATATTTAATTACGAAAAGATATCCTCCTGACAAGGGGAGTAGGAGAATTTTAATTGTCATTTAAAGTGTCAAGTGTGTGAGGAAAATGTCCACAGTGATTTCATGTCCCTTCTTTGAGTACGCAAGGATGGTGGAAGGTGATGTGAGGGTTAATGATGAATTACGTCACACATTTATTACTATTAAGGGGATGTTAATGTTTTTGTAATCCGGGTTTATTCCTCTATTGGAATCCGGGTTTAGGGTATTTTAATGTTCTTGTAATGCAAGCATCGTTGGGGTTTATAACTATTAAGGGAGGTTAATGTTCTTGTAATGCGAGCGCCACTGAGTTTATAACTATTAAGGGGATGTTAATGTTCTTGTAATGCGAGCGCCACTGGAGTTTATAACTATTAAAGGGATGTTAATGTTCTTGTAATGTGAGCGTCGTCGAGGTTTATAACTATTAAGGGGATGTTAATGTTCTTGTAATACTTAGTGTATTGGTATTGCAGTTGTGTGGTCGTCTGTGTAGCATTGAACAAAGATTTTTCTTTGTGATAGCCTAATTGTTAATAGGAATATGGGGAAGATTTGGTTCACACTGAGCCTTGGGATCTCAATGATGTTAAATCTGAGGCTATGGAGGTGTTCGATGAATGGGATTGTAATAGTAATTTACTATTTAAATTCACTTAAATCTAAATAAAAATGAAGAGTTGACGAGACCATAACCCTAAATTTCTTAATATTTGCAAGTAGTGGACCTTCTTGCCAATTCACCATAGGCCGAATAAAGTTGCAGAGTTCATGGTTTTGGTGCCAAATGCATGTTTTGTTCTTTTTTGATCAGTTTTGGCGTAGGTAAGATTTGCGTTAAATTTTTCCAACTTGTATTGTGTAGCACACCAAAAATACCAACACAAGGACAACACAGTGAAATACCGGATAACTTTTTTTGACTTACTTGAAGATGATACGACACTACACAAGTTCTCTAGGGAATACAATCAACTAAAGACATGCTTTCCACAACACGGACCCACATTGGTTACAGATAAACATGAGGCACACACTTAGGACACAATGGTTCATCTAAAGTATGCAATTTTACAACAAGGTTTTCCCACAGAAGGTTTCTTTAGAATCATGTTTTAGCTGTAAGTGTTCTTACATTCTTTACTTTTCGCAGAGGAATCATAATAGGAGAATCTGAAAGTCATGTCTCCTTTGAAGAATTTTCCCCTACCTTGATAATGTTAATAAACAGTGTAAACCAATTATTGGATGGTAAGAGGTTGCTTCATTAACTTGATTAACTGGTTCATTGGTTAGGAGGCAGTTTGTTTATCAAGGCTCTTAACTTCATCAAACTGTTTTCAACGTTGTGCTTTTAAACATATATGTTTTACCCCTTTTAAGCGGTCATATTTTTATTTTATTTTATTTTTACAGTACATGACTGTCTAAGACTTGGATTCTTCATTAAGATCTTATTAGTGGTTAAAAAGGATTTCATTGGGGCAAGAGTCTAACCAGAATTGTTAAAGGTTTCACTTGGGCTTCACTTGAAGAGATAGACATAAGTATACTGTTTACTTTTTCAACGGGCAAGATAGGTCGAAGAGTTTCTTAGTCAAGTTCCTTCTATTTATTATAATCTTATTATCTTCCAAGAATTCAATCATTGATTTCACCTTAAGACCGTTCTGAGGATTTACCACAATAAGAGATTGTTGATTAGTTTACGCGGGATCACAAGGTATATTTGTTTCTCTTGTTTTCTTTTTGCTAGGTTCCAAAACATAGTCCTTTACCAATCGACACAAGACCAAGGTAACTAGAGCGATGCAAGATGATTCAAGTTCGGATAATTAGAATTAGGTTTGACAATTCAAGGATAAATCATATTCTGAAAAGTGAAAATTCAACAAAGGATACGCATGTCAAACAAGCTCATTTAATCTTATTGACAATAATGTTTCTCAAATTGACTTTCAAACGATAACAACAACCTACATGAGAACAATACAAAATTATAACACAATGCCTTCTAGATAGTCTCCACAATTTCCATACCAATGCTGTAAAGTAAAAGAAAAACATTCGTACAACAACAGTTCCTAAGAAGGCTGGAATCCACTTTCTACACGTGTTTCTTTTCTCTCTCTCTTTTTTTTTTTTCTACTCAGAAATCCTCCTGCACATTTGTTAGCACATGTCAGTTCGCAAGAACTGAGCACGATAAAAGCTATAACATTAAGACATTATGTTGTTATCTAACTGTTTCAAGGAAGAAAAGTACCGTTGAAGAAGAAAACAATAATTCAAGAGTCTAAACAAGAGCAATTAAAGAGCTGTCCAAAAGCATAAAATGTCTAAATAAAAGGGATGGCACTAACTCTATTCAATTATCATTTTCACATAGGAGCAGTTAATAAACATCATAGTGAATTTCACCCATATCACAATAATGACCGTCATTAACAAGATAACATTTCGAAACAAAAACAATTACAGGAAGAGAATTAATTTCAAACGTGATCTATCCCTATTTGTTTAAGTTAGTTCACCAAGCCAAGGATTCACTATGCCACTGGAAGATCCCAAACAATCAATCGACATGAGAATATCTAAACCAACATGACTTATTAATATTAAGATGATGTGCCTATAACAGTTAATTTTATGTCAGTACAGAATAAATAAAAATGGAAAGAAAAGGGATGAAACGCACAAATGACCTCGCATGGGTCACATCCTATCCTAACAATCCTTCTATTAGACTTTCTTCTAATCAAGAGAATGTCTTAAGAAAAAGGACAAACTTGACAAGACCAAACATATCCATTATAAATCTTACAGGAGGGTTACTCAATCATTCACAAGAACACAACACAAGATACATAGCTTCCAAAGGATCTGTCAATCAACAACAAGTTGACTTAAACCTTTACAAGTCGGTCAATACATAACCATTCTACTACAATGACAGCAAGGAGGTCGTATCACAACGATCATCACAAAAACCAGTCAACCAAAGAGTTTCCAAACACACCAACCTATGAGTCACAGGAGAATGAAATTTAAGCATCTTTACGGAGCAAAACGTAGAGTAATTTCTTACGCATAAAACCCACATCCCAATTTTAAGATTTGAAAACTTCCTCACTAATGATCCAGTAGATCTCGTATCCTCCAACATGTGTGAAACAAAATCAAGGTACGAAAAGAGTATTTCCTCTGACATTTTAAACTATCCAAAAGAAATGTGAGTATCGTCAAAAGAAGACATTCCATAGGATCAGCTACATTCCTCAAAACATACAACAGTTACCAAGGGAGAGAAGGTGATTCCAAAGACGACAATCTCCAAACGGTGAACATGAATTGATATCAAATTATGACGATCAACCATGACACTCGAAGAATAAAAGTATTTCTTTGAGCGATTCAAACAAGTAACAAAAGCAACTAACCTAGTTGAGAGTAATATCAACTTGGCTCAATTCGATAATCAGTCAAGCTAAGCACACACCAAGCCAACCGGGAAGGGTTACTAGAAACTAAAACAACTAAAAGAAAAGAATAGAGACAGGAAAAGCATCATTCACCTATACACAATGCACTTGCAGTACTCAATCCCTAATTCGCAAATACTCGACATAACCCAGAACTAAAGATCTCGAACCGAAACAAGAATAAGAACAAAACAGGAACTGTAAGGTTGAGTCCAACAACAATGTTTGATAAAACATTCAAATCATGAGACCAACATAAGGAACTAGGGGGTGTTCATTACAGGACCCCCACCTCTTTTGTTTTATTAGACTTAAGAACAAAGTTCACCCAACTAATATTTATTAAAACCCAGAAACAATATAAAGGCTTCAACCAACGCAATCATTTCTAACGCCAAAAGGAAATACAATTGAGCAAGGGAAGTGAAAACCAAACAGTATACCATCACACGAGACATTTATAGGAAGATTAGAGTTATTTAATGAATCAGTTAAATAACAGCATAAGAATCAATGGTATAGAGAATATCGTGCCTGATTAAGCTCCCGCAGTCGATAACAAGATGGACGGGGCCTGCAACAGCAACCGAAGCCTAACTCCATTTTCTTCAAGCTCGTTGGGCGCCCAAACATCGAACATCTTCATGTTGGCACAGGTAGGAGTTCACAGCCAGGGTGGGTGGTCTAAAATACTTGCCATCATTCTCCCAACACCGCTCCAAGATCAGCCCTAGAACTTCTGTAGGCCCCATTTTGGCAATTGAACTTAATCCTTCGTCATTCATCCAAACACCTCCACCATCTCCATATGCATCTGATTGTTTCTAATTTGGACCTCCTAACCTTGGTGCTCTCATATTAGGAGCAGCCCTAGTTTGAGACAAAGCAAAAGAAGATGGCTTTATAACCAAAACAATCTCTTGGTACAGACTCCATATCCATAAAACAGTCCCTAGACTTAGCATCCTCAATTAAGGCTGACCAGTCACTAGATTGCTTCAATGCAGCTGCTTTGCGAGCTCGTGCCAGTGCCACATTCATGCGGCGAATATCATCTACAAAGCCAACCCCATGATTTGAAGCTTGGACACAAGATATACTGATTACATCACGCTCCTGGCTCTGAAGGCATCTACCGTGATGATAGATAAACCTTTTTCTTCATTAGATTGAGGATAGCATCAAACACTTGGTGCAACCCTCGTGTTATGGGTCCAGACTTCAGCCCCAACGACATTGCATTCAAGGTCTGTAAGAACAACAAATACTTCAAAGAGTAAACCTGGCCTATCAATCCCTTTCTGTTACATGGAAAACATCCATAAACTTTCCACCGTCAGAAGATATGTACGCCTTAGAAAAAGTGAGATCCAAATCGGTTAGCACTTGTACAACTTCCAAAAGAATGCCATGCTTATTGGAACTATTAACCTTCACCAATGTAGCATTCGCACAAGTTCTGAATCTGACAATTATCCTGCTACCTTCATCTCCCAATACATTTTCTCCAACATTGCATAGATCTCCTGAAATTTTTCTTGCAAGGCAAACCGTGCTTCATGAATATTATGATATGAAACAGGTCCGCCTCTATGAGGTTCTCTTCCATGAGTTACATCGAACAGCAAGAAGATCTCAAAAGAGAATCTTTGTAAATAAATTTCATCAGGTCTCCTGGTAACAGTCACACTGTCACTTAATCGATTTTGATAAAAAATATATTGTAGGAGAATCTCGAATTTGAGGGTGCAGAGATACAGAACAGAAACAACAAAGCTGTACAACCTGCTTGGTGGAGGCGCTCAAAAGACTTCGACCAAACTGCAACCTTCTGCCGCCTGGCTAACTCTTGTTACGGGCTGTTTGCTGTGGATTTCCGACCAGGACACACCTCGTGGCACCCAATGAACGTGGAGGTAACACGTCTACTTCCCCAGCTGCGGCTTCATCTATAACCACCATATCTAACCCATGGCTAGGCGCTGGCAAACTTCCAGTCAGTATTAGAAACAGTGGTGCACGCAAACTCAGCCTCACTTGCAAAACTTGCCTCAAGATTTGGTCAAGCTTCTTCCATGTTAGACTCACCACCTGGACAGAAGCGACTCTCCAAAATGAAAGGGCAAGACAGCACAACTAAAACTTTACCTCGTTCTCCAACTACAGCTGCAAGATTTTGCAACAACTGTTCACGACTGTGGTCGCGTGTAAACCAGAATAGCAGGTACAGCACCATCGGTTCCTTGGGCTCGCCCTGCAGCAGCTGTCACACCTAGCTCACTTTGGGCCACGGGTTTTCTGAGATACGTTTACTTCTCTGCCTGTAGCTGCTGCGTGCAGCCAAATACCTCCTCACGGCACTCCTAGCAGAATTCCAGTTCAACGCTCCATGGATACAGCCTGCACAGCATGATTCTCGAGACCCACACCCACCTGCGCATTGAAGGAGGATCCCAGAAGAGATTTTGGTGAAGAAAATGGGACTCCACCCACTCCCGTCTCCCTCACGCAAGGACAAACGTGACAGTCATGCAGACGGCAGGTAGGGTGGTTGGCAGGAGGCCACGGTGGCAGAGGAGGCAGGTGGGAAGGAGGATCGATGCATGCCCACTGGGCATTACATAATGTCCTTTCCTCGTCCCATCATATCTCCTTCGATTGGCCTTGGGAATGAAGTATCATGACTATTTCGGAAAAAGGTGACTAGGTTGATAGATGGAAGCCATGGAAGAAAATGTGGGTCCCGCAGACAACTATGCATTTATTCCATCGGTATGACATCTTATGGTCATTAGTTTTGGGGCCATGTGATCTTGTCACGAGGATAGTTGGCTCCTCCAAGTTGACCATGTTTAAGTACACTGAGTTGTGACTCCCAAACTATGTTAGGATCTCGGCATCGCTTTTCTAGAAATTGTGTCAGTAAGTAGAGGTACGGTGATGGAACATGAGTGGATGAATGGTTATCGACCGACACGATCGCACATGGCTTGCGGTCATGAACCCGTCCAACAATTCCTCTTTAGTTGTGTGAATTCTTTCATCGAAACACTAATAATGACCTGTGTTTGTAGTCTTTGGAAAGGGCATGACCTCATTTGTGTCCCGGATGGCCAAATTATTCAACACTACATTTTCTTATTTCCTTCCCATCTTTGCCTCGTGTGCTTTCTGCATTCTCTTCAACTAGGTAAGGGGGCACTTTCCGCGCAGGGCTTGTAATTCACACCGATCTGTCAAATGCCATCAAACCTTATTTTTGTTACTTGGGGTTAAATAGAATCTTCGTGGTTAATGTAGCACTATTCAATTCAAAAACTTTTCTTTCTGTTCATATGCATCATTTCTAACTACCCGCTTACTATAGGTATGAATGACAACATAGAGGATCCACACATGTTCATGGATTCCTATGAATAGAAGATGCCACTAATGTTAAGACAATTAATTGAGATGATGATGCTTTTGCCAATGAAACAAGACAATACTTTAATAAGTACATTTCTACTTGGAACCCCGGCATGCAGATCGCCAAGTAGAATTTCTACAAAGATATCTCCATTTATGTTTGTAGCTCTCGGTTCAAAAGCAAAGTATTCTAGTTTGTTAATATGTATGATAATTTCATATATGGAATAACCACTCTTGTTATAAGGAGTGTTATATCTGTGTATTGTGGAGTTCATATGCTTCAAATATCAAGCAATTGTAAACATGTGTGCGTGAAACTAAAGGGTCTATTCAACTCTCTCACATCTATGGAGTTAAAAGTAATTACATTGCAAGATGTTCTTTATAGTGGGAAATCACATCGGATATTTGATAGGCCCGGGTAGATCATCGACAAAAAGTAGAATTGCTTCAACATCCTACACGGTTACACTTTCGACAGTGGCTTTGCGAGCTTTTGTGGGGTCAATATTTATGCCGACATTTGAACCTCTAATAAGATTCACTTGCACCCATCTCATTGAAATTCTGAAGTGTGTGTGGCACCACGTTGGGTGTCTCCGTCAACGAACGAAATGTATGCTTGCGGAAACGATCATGCATATTTTCAAGTTGATGCAACGGACATAATCTTAGCAGATTTCATTTGTCTAGGGATACATATTTGATGCCTCTTCCTCGTGGATCGACATTCTTTAACCACGGTTAAGAGTTGGGTTTATTTAGGTTAGGTTATGGCTTGGATTTCACCGCAAGTTGTTTGTTGATTGGACCATGTTATATTTTGTTTTCTTTATAGTTGGATGGTATATTTATGAAAAATTATATTTCAAGAATGTTTAGGTATTGTAATCTGTATTTAATATTGTTATGTTTATTTGCAACTATACCTAAAATATTCATCCAAAGTGACAACACACAGAAGCAAGGAAACATCATGTTTAGAGATAAGGCAAGGGTATTTATTAGTGATTATTGTATCGTAAATATAATTTATTTTAAATATTTTATGTGAGTGGGTGAGGGAATATATGATTATTTCAATAGACGCATTGTAGTATGGATAAAATTTGATTTTTATTTTTATTTTAGACTAATAACCAATCTCTAATTAAATACTATATAATATCCTACATATTTTGAAGCATATTGATTATGTTTATGAAACAAAAATCATTTATATCTCATCACATATTTAATGCTGAAATTACAAATATAATAAAGATATACTCATATGGTTATTGCGATGAATTTCTCCTTGATCCTTTGTGTCCATCAAGAAAGGAGTAATGGTGGTTTTTAGTAGGAAATGACGAGCCCTCACGAGAAATTTCAAAAACATTGCTATTTGGTTTTTTAATATCAACGGAGGGACTATTGACACTGGGTTACACCGCCACCTTGAATTTGGGCAATGACATTATTATTATTAGGGCATTGTCTTTCTTCCTTGATGAGGGGAACACTTTCGCATGGATATCCCATGCTTTGCTCCTTCATCGATCCAGGACCTTACGTGCACCGAAAGAGGGATTTTATTTGTTATCGTGAAAAACGCTTAGTCTAAGTTTTATTATTAAAGTTTTTTTGTGGAAGATAGATTGTGTATTCCTCGTGGTTGGTTGTTATATGTACCTTACCACTTTATGAGGTCCAATGACAAACTGTGAGAAATAAAGTAATTGTTCCATATCCACATTGAATATATATAACTGAGAGCTTATATATCATTTCCTTTCCATTTAGTTAGATTTGTAAATGTTGTTTATTCACTTTTTGATTCTAAATTTATATGACACCATTAAAATATCACTATTATTAATCTATTCTTAGCCATGTACCATCGGACATACCATGGGCTCTAACAAAATATATTAATCGTTTTTGTACACTTCCTCATTCGTATCAACTTCCATGTACAATCAAAGTCCTCACCATCAACTTCCTCATTCGTATCGCGTCCGCGATGATGTCAAGTTCCATGTTTGACCTTAAACAACTAGAAATCATTTCTTGACATGTGTATAAATTGATGCAAAGTGGATCAAGGGCATGCAAGAGTATGATCCGTTCCAAGTGACAACACACGAAAGAAGGGACACGTCATGCCTAGAGATAAAGCAAAGGAATTTATCAACAATTATTGTATCGTAAATTTGCTTTATTTTAAATATTTTATGTGAGTGGTTGAGGGAATATATGATTATTTAAATAGACACATCCTAATATGGATGAAATTTGATTTTTATTTTTATTTTAAATGCATAACCAATCTTTAATTGAATACAATATAATATATTACATACTTTGAAGCATATTGATTATGTTTGGGAATATTTTTTCCTTTTTATCTCATCACATATTTAATGTTGAAATTATGAATGTAATAAAGATACACTCATACACTTATTATGTTGAATCTCTCTAGGAGCCTTTACGACAATCAAGAAAAGAGTAATGGTGGTTTGTTCAGGTATGATGAAATGTTGAGTTCTCATGTTAAACTACCGAAACGCGTTGTAACTTGGATTTTTAATATCAACAGAGGCACTATCAGCGAGGGATTACACCACGCCTTAAATGGGAAATGATAGTATTGTTGTTAAGGCGTCATCATTCTTCCTTTGTGAGGGGAACACTTTCACAATGATATCCCATATTCCTCTCCTTCTCTGATTCAGGACCCTGTGTGCACCAAAATGAGGGAGTTTATTTGTTGTAGGGTGAAAAGCGCTTAGTCTGAGTTGTATTATTAATGTTCATTGTGGAATATTGATTGTGCGTTCTTTGTGGTTGATTGTTGAATGTGCCTTACCCCGTGAGTTACGATGACAAACTATGAGAGATAAGGTAATTGCTCCAAATTTGAATTGAAAATTTATAACTTAGAGCTTATATATCATTCCCTTTCCATTTAGTTAGATTTGTAAATGTTACTTATTCACTTTGTCATTAGGAATTTATATGAAACCATTAAAATCCCACTTTTAGTCATCTATTTTTTCCATGTACCATCAAACACACGATCATTGCAAATAATAGCAAAAAAATAAAACAATTAGCAAAAATGTGACATGAAGCTCATCAAAGCAACTTTAATAAGATACACTTATTAATGCTCAAATTAAGAATGTAATAAAGATATTTAATTCATTCATATCTACAAAAATTACGTGCCTCACAACTAGAGGCCAACTATATTTGTTTTGTTGATAGCTATACAAAAACCCTAATTACAATTGTGTATGAAACCTCAGCCCTTGGGGTTTAGGTCCAATTGGCATATCCTTGTCTCTAAAGTATCCATTAAAACTCAAAAGAGAGTAATGCCAACTATCGGGTTGCAATCTGAATATACCTCCCTCCAAGTTGCAAGCATCGCCCTGGCCACAAGCACATTGCGTCGAACTTCACTTTTTCTCGTTGTACTTCACCTCACATTTACTTTTTCTACCCACCCAATAAAGTCAAGAGTTGCAAATTCAAACAAGACTTCGCCTAAGTAACATTTTCCATCCGCTTACTTACATTTTGCAATATCTCTCTGTACGAGTTTCACATGTGTCTTCCTTGGCGCAAGTTTTCTCATTCTTTTGATTGACTTACACATCGTGCTCTTCGTATAGAGTTTATCTCCACATTGGCTCCTCAATTCCTCTTTACTTTC
The DNA here is from genome assembly GCA_018340775.1 of Taxus wallichiana var. yunnanensis. Classification (NCBI taxonomy): domain Eukaryota; kingdom Viridiplantae; phylum Streptophyta; class Pinopsida; order Cupressales; family Taxaceae; genus Taxus; species Taxus wallichiana. The sequence continues at coordinate 62,944,240 of CM031241.1, forward strand.
CCACCCACTTCTCGACCCTCGAACGCCATTTTCTACACCCATCTCCCTGTCCCATTGTTCCTCTCCATCCAATTTATCTTATTTAGTATTTTAATTTCTCTTGTGGCGTTCACATCGTACATTTCATGTATGATTGCTAGTTTTGTATATTCGTTACTCAATTAAAACCCACTTTCCATTGTTTTTTGAAAACAATTAAATGCAATTTTATGTATATCCAATAAAAATTGTTTATTTTGTTGGAATAATTATAAGCATGATTGGTTTTGCATCTACCGATGATAGAAGATAATTGGATGGTGGGTGTTAACGGTGTCCATAAATTTGTAAAAATCTATTCCACTTCTCGACAAAGGGGCCACAATTATTGTGGACAATATTTGTTAACGTATAACGTCGACTTTCCCACGACCAATAGAAATTTAACTGCGAGATTATGCTGTGGCTGAGCCTCGGTGAAATGAACCCAGAGTGAAATATGTAAGTAATCGCGAAAAGAATAAGATCGAACTCGACATTGAGAAAAAGTAATTTGGGATGTGATACTTATTCCATCTACGCGGAATAGAATTCAAGTTGTTTCACTTGCGTGGAAGACGGGTACAGACTCTCAAGTCAAGCAACTCTAGTACTGTTTTCACATTCGAAACCCAAACCGATCAGCGTTCAGAACACCCTGATCATTTGTGCTGTATATATGTGTGTGTGTGTGCTGTTTTTCCAAACCAATTCACTTAATCCTCTGCATCGAGAATGGCAAAGGTTGTTGCATTTTTAGTAGTGTTTCCCATTCTGTTATTGCTCGGCGCTGGCGTGTTGGGCGAAATGAATAAGAATTATAAGGTGGATATAGTGAATGTTGCATCACTGAGAGGGAGGGATGGGGATGCAGAGGAAAAGAACTGTTCCGCTGTTGAATTGGGAGAATCAAGCTTTGCTCTCATTCACGCTCAAGGCAACTGCTCCCCTTTCCGCCTCCCCAATGCAACGTGGTTCGCCACGATATTGGAGGCAATCAAGGGCGATGCGTATCGCTACCAAGCATTAACACGGCGAGGAAACACGGAGAAGCTCCTCAATCCAGACGACGACGCGGACGTCCCCTTGGCCTCGGGAAGGGCTATCAACGCCGGAAACTACATAATCAAGTTGGTGTTCGGCACGCCCGGGCAGAGCTTCTACACGGTCCTCGACACAGGCAGCGATATCACCTGGATTCCCTGCGCTCCCTGCTCCGATTGCCCGAGTCAAGTGTTCCAGCCTTCCAAGTCTTCCACGTATAACTACCTGAGCTGCGCCTCACAGCCGTGTCGGGATCTGGGCATCAGCTGTAATGGGAATTGTATCCTTACGCAGGGCTACGGCGACGGATCGGAGGTGGACGAATTGTTGTCGTCGGACACGGTCGCTGTGGGTTCGCAGTCGCAAGCGGAATTCCTCTTCGGGTGCGCGAATGCTTTCAGGGAATCATTAAAAATACGCCGGGTTTGGTCGGCTTTGGGAGGGACGCCACCTCATTTGTGTCGCAGACAGCCGAATTATACGACAGAACATTTTCTTACTGCCTTCCCAGCCGCAACTCGCGTGATTTCACTGGCTCCCTGCAACTGGGTAAAGGCCCACTTTCCGCGCCGGGCTTGCAATTCACGCCGCTGCTATCAAACGCTGCAACACCCTCGTTTTATTACTTGGGGTTAAACGGAATCTCAGTGGGAGAGGAGCGAGTTTCCATCCCCGCCGGAACTTTTGAGAATGACGAATCCACGGAAGAGGAATCATCATCGACTCGGGAACTGTCATCACTCGGCTGGTTGAGCCTGCTTACAACCCTGTGAGAGATTCCTTCCGCCGCCAGCTCTCGGGTCTGACCATGGTTGAAGATTCCTCAGGATTTCTGGATACCTGTTACAAAACTCCTCCTTCCGGCCAGGTAACCGTTCCTCAGATTACCTTGCATTTTGACAACAGTGTGGACTTAACCCTGCCCGCAAAGAACACTATAATTCCTGTCGATGACCAGGGCTCCGTCTTGTGCTTGGCTTTCGCTCTTCCTCCGGGCGGCGGTTCGGATCTTTCCATATTAGGAAACCACCAGCAGCAGAATTTGCTAGTTGTGTATGACGTGGCAGGCTCTAGACTTGGTTTCGCTTCCCAGAACTGTGACGGTTAGTAGCCGCTTATCTTCTTGGTACTTCCACGGCTCGCTGAATAAACTTTATTTAGGGATATGTCCATGAAAGGGCTACCTCCACTCAATATGCACCACTAGGGTGCATCCCAGCGGTCTATTTTGTCAGTGGTTCTATTTCATGTCTACCACGCAATAATATTGTACTTCTATATTTAGGAATATGTCTATTTGTGATGTAGAAGTGCTCTCATAAATATTCTTACAAAAATACATCAAAAACATGTCACACAAAACCATGTTTTTGATCTAATGATAATTAAAGGATCTTGAAGTACTATTTCTGCATCTTCCTGACCAAATCCACCTACATTAGGGTTATTCGTTAACGACTGATCTGCCTTAATGAATTCACCTTCTGAGACCAGAAGTTCCGGTCCGAGAGGTACAAAGTCAACCACTTGTCGACCGTCTATTGGATTATCAATAGTTATTTGATATCCACTCTTTTCTTTACGTGCAATTTTACTTATTCTACCCATTCTTTGAAGCGTTATGAAATACCAATGATTAACTGGGACTTAGAAAACTACAATATAAAACAACCTAGGAAAAGGAATACAAAAACAACTTGAACAAAGCAAAAAAGAACAAACAATTAAATTCTCAACCAAATACATTGTCATGAACTACAATGATTGCATAATGTGTACTTGTACATAATGAACTTATTCGATAAGTCTTATAGGCTATCAAGCAATTACAATCGGTATGTATAAACCCAATACACACAACAAAGTTTTAAATGACTTTGATTTAGGGAGATTTTTAATGAAGATAATAAGGTGTCGGTTACTATTTTGACTACTTGAATGGTTGGATTAAACGATCTCATGCTCCATGTAAACATTGTGAAAGAGCTATTTAGCAATCATTTTGCACTTGTGTGGATTTTTCCATCATAAATAGATTCGATTTTGGGAGTAGATGAATAAAATTACTTCCTCAATCGGGTATAGTCTCATTAACTACATTGATTGCACAATATTAACAAACATTTGGATTATTAAAAATTCTTAGAAGAGCCATCTAACAATTATAGTCAGTATGTGTAAATCCAATGCTCACAACCTTCACTAACATCCTCCCCACCTATTCATTTTCAAAGTGTTTTGGGAGATGCATCAAAACATATTAGAAGTAATTTCCTATGTTCAAAATAATGTTACATAAGTTGGAACTTACTTTGTCCACATAAATGCAAAATGTGTAATGATGGCTAAGGCATCATTTTGAATCATTTGACAAAAAAATTTAAAAATGTAGATTGTGAAATAATATATGACGTATTAGGTTGTTTTAGTAGATTTTAGGATTTGGTCTTAATGTGTGAAAAAATCACTAAAACTCATAAATAACACGGTTTAACGATACTTGTGTGGATGATGACGAAATGTGATGGACCCAAACGGCGCAAGAAGTTCCTCTTCCGAGAACCAAAAACTTGCACACACTGCACAACTTGATAAGAAAGATATTAGATAATAATGAGGCCAGTTGCTTAGCAAAGACCAATCCCAGGAACCAAAGGGCTTCCTTTGACATATGCCAACTCACTTATAGACAATTAAGATGATGATAATAATAAGATTACAAGTAATATCGAATGATAAAAATAACAAGCTTTTGATGTATGATGTGTGGATGCCAGACTCAATCAATGTCCTCTATGATGGTTTGTGGAGGGTTGAAAACATTGTCCTAAAAGAGGTTGGCCTCATCAATGTGTTCGAGGATAATATCTAGCCGCTTAGGGATGTTGTGCAGGTTAGGTTTGAGTATGATGACGCATTTACTTAGCTCATGCTCGATATCAGATTTCTCGCACACAAATAGTTGATGGACTATGGGTAGGTCGTAAATGGTCTTGAGCTCATAAGCTGCTCTCCCGAATGGTCATCTAACATAGGCACAAGCTTACAAAAACATAACATTGGCCGTGATTATATGATATTATGAAATATGTCAAAAAGTATTGGAAATGTAAAGTAAGGTGTTTTCATAGGAATCGACATCGATCTTGTAGATCACCCAAATTGTTGTCGATTGCTTTGTGAAATTTACAAATGTTTAACAAAGAATATTTTTAGAGGGAAGGCCCAGACAAAAGGGGTGCTTTAGGATTTGGATGCTTTAAATAAAGTGGATGAAGTTGTGATTGAACTTAAGAATGATAGTTTAACATTTATTTCACTAAATTGGGACTTATTCCAGTCCTATAAGCTAAAAAATATAGCCAATATTGAAATCCAATATTACTATTTTTGGATTCCAAAATGTCAAATATTGGAATTATCTCGCACTCCAAAATCACACATATTGAATTCCAACACCACATATTGGATTCCAACATATCATGTATATTGGAATTATATGTACTCCACAATCCCATATATCAAAATCCGTAGAAAATCAAATATTGGAATCCATTATACGGGCTAGCGTCTGCTAGGCATTATTTATGATTTGTTATGTACAAAACATGCTTTTGTTTTATAAGGGCTAGTGGCAACTTGCCATTATTTATACTATATTATAAGAGCTACTTGATCAATGCCACCATTATTTATGTTATGTTATAAGGGCTAGCAACTACCAACCATTATTTATGCTATGTTATATGGTCTAGTTGATGCTAGGCATTATTTATGACATGTTATGTACGAACATGTTTTTGATTTATACGGGATACGAACAATATATTATCTTGTCCTTTAATGGTTGCAACAAAGGCCACAACGTGGTGTTAAATTTGATGCCCATTTAGACGTCTTTTATCATTTTTATACGGAGCTAGCGGCCACTAGGCTAATGAATTTCAAGAGATGTGAGACACTTCCAAGTTCATTTACTATGATGGGATTAAACCTCACTATAACTAGAGAATGACTAAAGATATTCTAAAGAAACTAGTAGAGGGCGTCGATCCAGACTATGAGAATATAATTAAATGTAATCCATCTTCTGATGTGCATGGTAGTGGTGTGAACCACCAACTTTTTGTCCAACTTGATGATATTCGGCGATGGCGGGAAAATTCCTAATCTTCATTATCCTCCTATTCAAGCTCCCGCATCTCATTCCTATTAACGCCATCACTATCACCCCTAACTAAGCAAGAAATAAGCTAAATGGGGAAATCCTTCAAATAAAAATAAACAAATTTCGTCATGGAGTAAAGCTTAAATCAAGATTTGACATCTCTGTAGTGAAATCAAATCAACCTTTAAATAAAAATAAACAAAAGTCACCATGAGAAAACTGTCAAAATCAATTAAATAAATCAAGATTTGACATCTTAATGAACTTATTCGATAAGTCTTATAGGCTATCAAACAATTACAGTAGTGAAATCAAATAAAGCATTATAGTAAATGAGGAAATTCAAAATTAAACGAAAAGGAGAATCATTACATTCAAGTGAAATACAACTCATCCTATCAACACTAAAAACCCTACAAAACTTTAACCAAAAATAAGTAAAAGACTCCATAGAAAGATCTTTGACGATCTTCTTTGTCTAGCCCGATGATATTTGGTGGTGGGAGAAGAAATTTTAGATCTTCATTACCCTCATAGCATCTCACTCTATTTGATGCCATCACTGTCATCCCTACCTCAAGAAAAGGGAAAAGTAGTGAAATCCTCACGCGTCCGGAGAAAAGTTATCTCGGTTTGTAGACACTCAAATCATTGGTTATCGTAGTAAAACCCTACAAATAAAAATAAGCATACTTATGCTCGCATAAATGTAGTGCTCGCTTCCCTTCGACACCTTGTGATATTGATCCTGATACTGCTGACTATATTATGGACATTGTTATAGTTTGATTTAGTATGATGTTAGATGTTAGATCATGGTTTATTGTGGACTTTGATTCATATGTGGTGCATGATGATTATTGGAAACTTTTATATTTGATATATCTTGTTTGACATGGTTATATTATAGATGTGGTTCAAACATGTGATATTTGAATATTTTGAGTAGACCTAGAAAGTGGAATTAATTTGATGATCATATAGTTGTTAATAAAATGCAAATGATATTGTTGTTTTCCTTGATGATGTTGTGATTCATATGTATATATGGTTTTGGAATTATATTTATATTCATTTTGGATGTTTTGATGCGCCACGAGGTCAAGGAGGTATTTGTATTTTACAGGTTAAAAATATCACAACAAACATCGGGGGATTAGAGACCAACCACATTGGAATTCTAGATGAATTCAACAAGGTCACCATGGCAACTTGTATTTGTTTGTGTGTGTTGGATTTTTTTAGGGATTCCCATGGGGGAATCACCTTCGAATGTGACCAAGGGACTTTATGCTTTTCTTTTATTTGGTCTTTTGTTAATGTTGTATGTGTTTTATAAGTGATGTGTTTTCCCTTTTCATTATTTAATTAAATTGTGATTTGAGAATGTAATTAATAGAGTTGTTGGTCTTGGTTTAAGTGTTGTAAGAGATGTGTAAGTGATGTGTAAGTTGATTTTAGAGTATGAAACACTCCACCTTCTTGGAAATTCGAATTTGTCCTTGGAGGCTGATTTTGGAGGCTTGTGGGACAAGTTAAACTTGTCCCATACCTCTTAAATTTATTTACCAACCATACCTATGGTTGGAGAGTTGAATTTATACTTTCATTATGCATTTTTGTAAGTCAAGTTGTAAATTTTAATCGTACTTTTCTTACATGTTTTAATTTTAGTCCTATGGAGTGTGAGCTTGTTTTGGAGTGTGTAAGTAATCTGTCATATTATTCACCCACCTATTTAATATGCCTTGGAGAATGAATTCAGTTCAAAGGAAATACTAGTATTTTCACTTAGCAGACCATGTTCTTGATCTAATGATAATGATAACCATAATAATATTAACGCTCACGAAATGCCATCTACAGGACATATAAAATTACATTATAAAACAACTTATAAAAAGTGAATGCAAAAACAACTCAAACAAAGCCAAAAAGAACAAACAACTAAGAAAATATATCACATATCTTAATTCCTTACCAATTTTAAAATATTTTAGAATTAAATTCTCAACCAAATACATTGTCATGAGCTATAGTGATTGCATAATTTTTACATGATGAACTTATTCTATAAGTCTTAAGAGGCTATCAAACAATTATACTTGGTATGTGTAAGCCCAATACTCACAACAAAGATTCAAATAACATCAATTTACATATATGTTTTAATAAAGATAATAAGGTATTACTTACCATTTCAACTACTTGGATGGTTGGATTAAACTATCTCATGCTCTATGTAAACATTGGGAAATAGCTAGCAATCATTTTACACTTATGTGGATTTTCCCATCATAAATAGCTTAGATTTTCGTAGTAGATGAACATAATTAATTCGTCATTCGGGTATGCTCTTGTTAACTACATTGATTGCACAATATTTATAAACATTTCCAGATTATTAAAAATTCTTGGAACTTATCTAACAATTATAGTCACTATGTGTAAATCTAATATTCACAACCATCACTAGCATCCTTCCCACATATGCATTTTCAAACTATTTTTGGAGATGCATTGAAACATTATTAGAAGTAATCTTATATGAAATTATGCTAACATTAGATGGAAATTACTTTATACACATAAATGCAAATGTGTAATCATGGCTAAGGCATCATTTTTAATCATTTGACAAAAATTTCAAAAAAATTATGTAGATTGTGAAATAATATGCATGAGGTTGTTTTAGTAGGTTTTAGGATTCGGTCTTATATTGTGAAAAAAGTTATAAAACTTCAAAAATAACAGGTTTAATGATACCTATGTGGATGATGATGAAATGTCATAGACCCAAATGAGTGCAAGAAGTTCCTCTTCTAGAGAATAAAAACCTACACACACATAAACAACTTGACAAGAAAGATATTAGATAATAATGAGGTGAGTTGCTTGGTAAAGGCCAATCCCAGGAACCAAAGGGCTTCCTTTTGATGGGTGTCAACTCACTTTTAGACAATTAAGTTGGTGATAGTAAAAAGATTACAAGTAACACTAGATAATACAAATAACAAACTTTGGATGTGTGATGTTTAGATGCCAGAATCAATCAATATCCCTGTGACGGCCGAGGAGGGTTGAAAATGGTGTCCTAGAAGAGGTTGGCCTTTGTCACTATGTTCAAGAGAATATCCAAATTTTGCTTAAGGACGCTGCCTAGGTTAGGTGTGAGGACGATGACGCATATACTTAGCTTGTGCTCGATATCGGATTGCTCCTACACAATCATTGGTGGACTATGGGTAGGTCATAAATGGTCTCGCTCATAAGTCATGCTCTTGGAATGGTCATCTAACAGAGGCAAAAGATTACACGCAACATAACATTAGCCATGATTATAGGATATTATGAAAATATGTCAAAAAGTAGTGGAAATGTAAATTTTAAGGTATTTTGATATGAATCAACATCAATATAGTAGATCCATGTCTATCACCCAGATCATAGTCATTTTTTTCGGAATTTAAAAATTTTTAACAGAGAATATTTTTAGAGGGAAGGCCCAAATAAAAGGGGTGATTTAGGATTTGAATGCTTTAAATAAAGTGGATGAAGCTATGATTGAACTTAAGAATGATAGTTTACAAATTCAAGTTAAATAACATACCTTGGGTAGGGATGAACTTTGGATGATCGGTTGATGAAAAAGATTGCTCCAAAGAGAAAATAAGGCAACATGATGTTCTGGTCCCTTCACGTCCTCTACGAAATTCTCAATGCACGGATTCAAAAGCTAGGTCCTCATACCCGTAAATTTTTCATATCCTTGGGTTGTGGCTCGAGCTACCTTTTATAGAATCGATTTCATTTCAACTAAATCCACATCAATCAGCGTTGATTACAGAAAACTACACCGATTTTGTTCCATTCTAAGGAAAATGGATGAATTTGGTTTCAACCATTTCCTTTTACGAGATTATCATTTGTGATGGTTTCGGATTTTTTTGAGCTCATGGGGAGTTTGTTAGGAGGCTAGGTTGTTTAGGTTTTTATTTTATTTTTGTTTTATTTTACTTGTTTTGTAGTGACAGGTGGTTACTAACTTGATTATGGGTGGTAGAATGCTAAATGTAAGTCAATAGAAAGGTCAAATGACCGTGTGAGATTATAAAGAGGTGTCCTAAGTTGCATACACACATGTATGAATTAGGTTTACCTAATTTTAGTGTCTACAAAGGCATTACACACTACAACATATTAGATCTTTTACCACAATTTTTCAACAATATTTTTGTGGTTATATAGTATTCCAAAAATTAAAATTGTGGCATTGGAAGTGTAGCTAATCCACATTTTGATATATTATTGTATTTTTCCACAATTCATTATATCGTGGATGGTCCACAATTCATAAAATTTATAGCTAACCTCCATTTTTTAATTGTACATTGTCCACATTTTTTTATGTTTGTAACATTTCTACAATTTTTGTTTTTGTTAGTATTCCACAATTTTCACCAAAATGTAGTTTTTCTATAGATTCAATCTTTGTAGAAATTCCACAATTTAAAATTTTGTATCTCTCATCAATGTTATATTTGTAGAAATTTCAACATTTTTTCTACAATTGTCTTTACCACATAAAACTTGTAGGTGGAAGCTACAATTTGATTTCCACAATAATTAATTGTGAAATTATCTTTTAAAAATGTAGAAAAGTTACTATTAAAAACCAATTTCACATTCATTTAAATAATTCTTTATGTAGATTGTCTACATTTAAAACACATACAAATATATAATTTTATTATTAAATGGAAATATATTTCTAGATTTTTTTATATTGAATAATATATTATAAAGAAATGTTTACTATTTATATTATATGATCTAAATAAAACTATTTAAAAATCTAAATAATTTTTTTCCTATGTATGCACTCATTTTTAATTTCAAAGAAATATTTAACTACAAAATATTATAATAATTTAAAATATCAAAATAAAGTAAAAATAACTTGGAAAATATCATATGTGAAGAGAAAATGTGTTGTATTTATTTTTGAAAGACACTACCACCTCACAATGTGTCCATCAAATATTTTGGTCTTGATTGACCAACTCACTTCAATATTGTAACTTCTTCACACATTTCCATTATTCTATTTCTCACAAGTTTAATCTTTACTCACTATCTCCCATCTTTTGAAGCTTGTTTCCTATTCACATGACACTTCAATGTCAATGCTAGAAGTGGATACCCTTTTCTTTTGTAATCCATGATTTGATATTCCATCTTTCATTGTGATGTTCTCAATTTTTTTTTTTAGAGCCACCAAATACCCGCACGTAACATATTGATGAGTTAAACTAGAAAAACAAAATATGTGTTCAATGAATAAACATTCCCAAAACATGTGTGCAATAATAAAAATATATTGGGAACTCGTTTACTTTAATTTTAAACACAATGAATGGAGTATGATTTTTGGATTTTCCTCACATATCGACTGCACTTTCGTAGACCTAAAATATTTTACAAAATACCTAAGAATGCTTAGAAGTGGTATGTGTAAAAGAGGCAAAATAACTAATATATATTTTTTAGACTAGACTAAATACTCGTGGAGATTCAAGAACCGAGCCCATAATAGGATGAAATGACACAATCCAAATCATATAAAGTAAGCTTGTGTTGAGTTTCATATGTTTTGGCGAAGCCTTCACATCATATATACTTATACACCTTCGATTATGATCATCCTATAAATATATATAGGCAAAAATATTAACCATTTACCCTTCAAGTATTTCATGATATTAGCAGATAGGTCCTCGTTACTCTATTTTATTAGTGACACACTATATTCCACTTTTGTCGTAGCTTCTTGTTATAGAAAAGGAAATTTACTTGCAAAATAATTCGGGGAATAACAAGGTGGGAAAGTTTCTATGCAATATATTTTAAATCCAAAATCCACTTATAATGTAGTAAGAACTCTATTGAAAATCATATATCCTATCATGCTATTAACCCTTTAAACAAACTTCAAGAGACTTTGCAACAATCAACAATTTTAGACATTTTTTTCGTCCAACAAAAAAAGAGAGATAATATATCTCTTGAATAGTGTAAGAGATCAATAAGGTATTGAGGCACTATCAAAATTTCCTTACCGAATAAGGACTTAATTTCTTGTTTAGCTTGTTGTCACGACACTTCTTTAATTTCTTAGACATAATGGCCCTACCCCGACCTCGAAGGGTCGTGACAAGGATAAACCAGAGTGAGTGTTTTTGAATGAAAAGTTTTAATCCGTCACCAAACGCTTGAGAAGATTACCACAAAAAGTCTAGGATTAAACCCTAAGCGAGGTTGTTGCGTCGGTCATCTCCCCACACTAGATCCCTTGAGTTCACCACCGCTCTTGTTTATTGTTGCACGACTCCATTTGTTCACAATTTTTGTTTTCTCTCAAATTTTGTAATGTTTTACCCTAAAAACAACTAGACTTTCGTGCCAACCAAATGCCCCATAATGTGATATTAACAATTGCTCGGAAAATCTTCTGCACTTCCTTAGAAACCAAAACCTCAATCTCTCCTCAATTGAAATTCCCTTTCACATATTGTTAACTCCAATCCAGATACTAATATCTTTCCAAATTTGTAACGAGAATGGACACAAGGAAAACGGATGAGTAACATTTTCGTCCTTGTTTCTACACAAGTAATCGATGTCGGACCCTATTTATTTTTTCGTTGAAGTAGATCCTAGGTAGGTATCTTATTCATAAATGCAAGCCACAAACTTTACATTTTTACTCCTAGAAAATTCTTCATGTGTTATGTTTTTTTCTTTTTTATACGTAATTCTTCATGAGTGATCAAATATATACGCAACTTATTCCGTAAAAAGTACAAAGAAATTAAATATATTCCTTCCTATCAACACACTAAATTTTTTTAACCATGTGTGCACTATGTGGAGCTCGTATAATGACTCCCACACAATGTCTTTAATTTTTTTTTATATACTAACTTTGATCTTCCAATGAGCCCTTTGTACAAAATAGTCCCCGCAATAATGATGCGCAATAGAAGAGCACATTACTCATTATATTTCTTACACACATAGAACATCTAGTTAGTTACTTTTTTTTTCTTCTCAATTGACATTCTTTAATAAGCAAGTACATATTTCAATACTTTGAAGAGATTCACAACAAAGAAATGGAATAATCTCCTAAGAACAAGGGCATTGCACAAAGAACGATCTTCTACATGAACCCTTTAAACGGTAATCTCTTTCTGACACTTCTTTAGTTTCTTATCCTCATTCATTTCTTTTCCCGCTCAAGCTTTTCAAGTAAAGGCTTCTAATACCCATAAAATTGCAGCCCAAAACCAGATCACAACACCATCCTCGATACTTGAAATTTGTGCAGTGCAAAGTAGCAATCATGGTTTGAGGGTGACATCTTAGTTGTCTACGGACCAGCTCATGTTACGGATTACTTTGAACATGAGCAACACCTTTGTTCACAAATTTGCATCTACCATTTTTTTGGCTATGGATTACGTGTTACAGCCACCTTATCAAAAAAAAAAAGTCCGAAAGAGGGGATGCCAACTGCTCTCTATCTGTAATTGCAACCACCACTATGGAAAACATACTCACTATTTTTTAATATCGCAAATTGACACTAGACATGACAATACAAGACCTTGTGGAATCGAATGCAACATTCTTTGTCGAAGTCGTTCGCTTGCGATTGTAACAGGAATCCATCACACCAACGACCATTTCATGTTCTATGTGAAATACTCTGACATTGACAACGAAAAATTAATAGTAAACACACTCTCCCTTATTCCGTAACATATACTATGTCTCGTATTATTCTGTTCAATTTTAATAAAACATGCTTCTTCTTTGTATCAGGTACATTTGGTAAATTTTCATGTTCCAATACGTCATACATTAAGAGGCAATAGTACAAATAGGAACATGCCAGCTCCTTCTTTTCAAAAACTTCATCAAACAAGGAACAAATTAGGGTTCGTGTGGTGTACATGCAGGAATTCATCCTTCATCTACCCTTTAAATGATGAACTTACAAAAACATATTTACAGTCTTTCATAAACACAAACAAAGAGGCACATACTTTTCAACTCTTTCACATTTATTAGCTTCCTCACTTCAACGCTTTATCCGCCATCAAATGTGCATGTTATCAATATATGCCTCTAGCAACCTCATCTCCCTTTTGAAGATCACCGACATACTTCGTGCAAAGAACATATACCTTTCTCATTTCCAGTGTCTTTTGTGTAGAATGTGACCATCTCACGAATCGGGATCCAACCGAAATGAAACAAATTTCCCTTTGTACAAAATGCAATTCACCAAAACCGTACAAGTATAAACACATACTCCACTGCACTTTGTACACAAAGAATACTACATTCATTGCACCGGATGCAACCACTACTAGGAACAATCTTCTCTTAACTATCTCACATATAATATGAAGAATATCAATAGGGCATCTCCGAAACTATATTTGGTCTTAGTCAACTCCAAACGAAGGGTACGTTCACTTTAACGGTATACAACTGCATTTCCACAATCAAACAAACCTAGCTTTCTCCCTTTTCCGGTGAGCATCTCTCTCCGCCAACTATACTCAATACAATACAGTTTTTTTCTTTGTTTTCTGTCTAACATATCCACCCTGTTCTTTCAGGTTCCTGGCTCATTCTTGTAGGCCATGCATCTAAACATACATCTTCCACGACTGGCTCCCCATAAGAGCAGGGGCACTCCAACATTAGGTGTACTTCATATTTCTTGCACACAAAAAAAGTGTACTTTCCTGCGTAGGATGTCTGCCGTAAAGGAAACCAAATATTTGTCTCCGTAGCGTACTGTTCGCTAGAATTGGATAAATCTACGCTACAAAACATGCTAGCTATTATATAATTTTTGCCTTACTTTCCTTGCACCTTTTTTAATAATGGTATCATTTTCAGTCTACTTCTCTTACACTGAAATTGTGATCCCAAAAAAATATTGGAAATTATTATTCTCTTCTTTTTCTACTTAAATTGCAACAACTCTTTTGACCTACAGGTTTTTGCCGTAACAATATATTATGGATGTTTGAAATATTAACACTTCAGGTTATGGATATTCTACGCTGCTATGTTGGTGCTTCAACTTTTCCACCAATGTGCAATCCACTATAGGAGTTGTTGCAGAACATATGCTGCCTTCCTTGCTTGCTTGGTGAAGTGCCTCAATAACTGCTTAATGTTCTGGCTTGCAGCACCTAAGCCTGCTGTAATATGTTTCTCTTTCACATATTGTTGATAGCTAGACTTATTTTCTTTTTCCACATTGTATTTTAGGACATTCAATTTCACTGACATATTTCTTAAAGTGCCTGGGATGCATGCTTCACGGAGCATGTAATTTATTTGGTATGGTTCTTAATATTTTGATTTCAATTTGAGTTTCTATTAAAGTTATGACTTATACTTGAAGTATTTTCTTTTTTACTGGCCAAAGGTTAAATGACATCATATGTCGCGAAGCAAAGACTAAGTTCACATTCCTAACAAGTATCCAGAGAGGTGTTTTATTTGCTTTTTGTAAAAATTATTAATCAAAATCGTCCTGAAGCCCTAACAAAAAGAGATAATCATAGTTCTGTTACTACTCATCCCTGACTCAAATTACAAGATATTGCCATCATCTAAAAACTATCTAGAACCTGGTGTCCAAATTAGAGGATGAACAAAATATGAACTAAGTCACATTTATGATATCATCCTTCTTCACTACCAAAAAGATCCTGAAAGATGCATAAAATGAAGATACATAAATGTCCAACTGGTCCTCTTCAACTAGTGCTTCAAGTCTTGAAAAGATCCAATATAAAAACTCTGGCTGAGTTAGAATTGAGCAGAGGGGTGAGAATATCATTTTAAGTTTTAATTGATTCTCGGAAAATAGAACTGATAAATAGGGCATATTTATTGTAATAGGCATTTTTTTGCAGTAACTACATTGTGCCTTCAAATGATAGTTGATACTCAAAAATCCTCTAGCATTATGGCTTCCCACAAGATCAACTCCCATTGCCTTATCTTTTGAGCGATTTATTCAGTTATTGGCTATCCAAAATTCAAAATATTACTCTATACCTTTGTATTCTATCACATGTTGTACAGCTTGTGCAGTTATTTCCAGCATAGGTTGTGCCTTTCGGTTAGCGATTTCGGACAGCAATGATGCTACATGTATATTTGTCCCACCACATCTGAGAGAGCATGCTGCTGAAAGAAGCTTCAGTTCAGAGGAAATACTAGTATTTTCACTCAGCAGGCCATGTTCTTGATCTAATGATAATGATAACCATAATAATATTAACGTCTACGTTAGCGGGTGTTCTTAGCGGGTGTTACAGAATCGATTGGATTTGGTGGGTTAATTCAAATAATCAGGGAAAACTGTAGCTTTTTGTGTAATTTGTCAACGCCATATAAATATATATACTTGTAGACGTTTATTATAGTTTGAAAAAGATTATAGCCACGAGGTGATTAAGCTGTAAGGCAACTGTATATTAGTTAATTAATCCGTACGAAGGAGTATTGAAAGTGATGATAAACAAGTTTTTTTTTGTTGGATAATAACTATTGTTGCAAGTTAATAAAAGATTACTATACGCTAGAATAAATTTTACATGGTTGTCACTCCTGACGGTCACATTAATAAGTGGGTTTGGTGATGTATCTAGTTGGGTTGTCTATAGAGATACACTCCTAGTTTGATAGGGTATTACAAGTCATTAGTCTGTATTAAGTTATTGAGTTTCCATTCACCCATTTAGAGAAACTGCTCAATATTTTTTTGAGTGAATGAAGATAGAATATGATCCTTTGTTTATTCACCGGTTACCCGATTTATATATCATATACACTTCTTGGCTAGTATGACTATTTCTCTACTTGTTTGGATTAAAATGTAATACATCTTTGTGTGTGTAGTGACTGCTCTATAGCCTTTCCCATAACAGTTAGAATAAATGGTATTGTGGTAACACTTCTTCAATCCTAGAGTGATCAAGTTAGTTAGAGTTGTGATGTTTTGTTGTTTTTCACTTATTGAAAGGAATGTACATCTAGTTAGCAATGTAATAAGCACTTTAAGTTGATTGAGAATTTAGCAAAGAGATTATTAAAGAAGTAGTGCTACTGTTATAGGCAGATTGTTTCTTTTTCAATTGTTATAGCATGTATGTATTAAAGGCTTATAATAGGGGAAAGGTTTAAATGGTCATGCCGTTCTTTGGGAAGACTGACGTTGCATAAATATTATATCAATTTTGCAAGGGATTCTTTGAGATCGGTATGATCCAGTTGGATGTTGTATTTAATTGATGAACTTGTTACAAATTGATTATTATTTTCGTTTGTAAGATTATTCATGGATGTAATAAGATTGTACTCCTATGTAATGAGATACTTGTATTAAATGTAAATTGAAGGTTGATTGTACGTTCCATAAGTCTTAGTTTGAGATCCATTTAAGAATGAGTAAAACCATGTTAATCAGTAGTGTTGTTAATACATTACATAACTTACCTTGAAGGTGTGAAGCATAATGTTATTATTTGTAATCTATTGAGTTAGAGGAAGAAGATTATTCCTTCCTTATAAACCTAGATCACTGTGATTATTAAATTGGTTACACAATCCATCACGAAAAGCATATGAACCTAGTTAAGGGAAACCATCTTAGGTTGGACGTGAAACGATACTCAAGAAAACTAATGTAGAAACAAAAATAAGGAATTATGTCACCATGTTGTTGTGCCTTTGAGACCTTAACTCGATTGTTGGAGTATAACTATTTTTAATCCTATAATTGATGCTTGACCTTGGGAAGTGTAATCGTGTGATGTTATTCCACATGAAAGTGAGTCATGTTTTTCCTTGAAACATGATTACACCCTCTCGCTATGGATAAAGAATATATTTCCTAAAATACTTATTGTGTACTAAAATCGGCTATCAATTTGCAAATGAGTGGAAGAAACATGACCCTAAACACCCCCCAAAAAAAAAAAAAAAAGAGAGAAGAACTTCACATCCTTTTGACTTACAATTGTCCCATTGTGTAACGGAAGTATGATATAAGATCAAGATGCATGCCCTTAGAAGTGAATCCCTAAGGATAAGGCCTAGTAGCCTTGTGTGAAAATAAATACCATATTAACAAACGAGTGAATTAAACAAGTAATTGAAATAAAGTAGATGATCCTTATTTAATGAGATACACGAAAAGTTAAATGTTAAACAATATAAAAGAAATTGGAAAAAGGGAAAAGGAATGTATGAATCACATATTATGAGTCTTTCTAGAACTTAATTTAAGATTGAAACATGTTGTAATAAATGTGGAAAGGACCCTATCTACAAGTTTATTCCATATTTGAATCATTATGTTGTGAATCTTTATGTTGTACCTTGTAAAAAAATGAGAGAAATGGTTTGTTGTGCATCATGTGTTACCTATGCTAGTTATTTTTGTGCAAACATATCATGTGTTGTGTGTTTTCCCAAGTGATCTCCTATAGTGTCATGTGTACTTCAATGTAAGTCAAAAAAATTATTCCAAAGTATTTAAGTGTTGTGTTTCTAGGTGTATAATGTGGTAGTTACAACTCCAAAGTGGTTAAGCTCTCCATGCCCGAGGTAGCTTCCTCTATTTTTGTCCTCAAAGCTTCTGCTCTTATATGTAGATTTAATGGATTTTGGCCTCAGACAGAGGCTCTCCATAAATGGATTCACTCCACTTGGGCGAGTGCTTGTGAGATTCAACTTTGTGCAAAAGGGTTTTTACTATTCTAGTTCTCTTCTCCTGTTGATTATCAATGAGTGCTTTCCAATGGCCCGTGGTTTTGGGGTAGGGCTGGCCTTTTTCTCACTCTGTGGTTTGAGGATTTTGATCCTTCTACTATGACAGTCTCCAAAATGTCGGTTTGGGTCCGCCTCCCCAATCTTCCTCTCCCCTTTTGGCATCCTGCTGTTTGTGAAGCTATTGGTAACTCTATTGGTCATTTCATTAAGGCAGATGATGAACAGTCCAAGTAAGGGTTATTCACATATTCTTGTATTTGCATTTAGGTGGACCTCAACAAGGGGCTTCCTGATAAGTTTGAGTTACTTCATGATGGTTTCAGATGGATTCAACTTCTTGATTATGAGAACACAACCTTCCGATGTAGATTATGTCACCAAACTGGTCACCTGCAAGAGGCTTGCGTGCTCAATAAGTCTCAAAAAAGAAAAAAAAATGACTTCTCCGCAACCTAAAGGTTGGCAACCATTTTTCAGTGCGCCGGAAGTCAACACATGCTCTCCTCCCAAAAATTCTGAAAATATGAGTGTTGAGATTCCCTCGGTTGGTAGTGGTACCAAGCGGTCGCATGTCTTTGAGTCTTCTAGTTCTGACTTGAGTCCGGATAGCCCTCGCCTAGTCCCTCCGCTTGCATTGGCTCCTTGCAGCTTCGTGGACTATTGTAACAAAATATAAGGAGAAAAATGAGTGTTTTGTTGCTCCTACCTATCGTGCATACTTCGGTTCTCCTAGTCCTTATGTTCCTTCGTCGTTGAATGGTTTTGTTTTCAACAGTTTGTAATTTTGTGTTGCTTTCTTAGGCATGGCCTAGTGTGTTTGTGACTTTGGGGCGTGCTCTCATACCACTCACTTTTTTGTTGAGAGAATCTTGTATCATATTTCATTTAATATAATATAAGATCTTTTTCATAATTAATAAATAAATAAATAAATAAAAGAAGATTATCTTAGAAGAAAATGCAACAGCTTATTATCTTGAATGGAGGGTAGCCCTTTCATGGACATATCCCTAAATAAAGTTTATTCAGCGAGCCGTGGAAGTACTGAGAAGATAAGCGGCTACTCACCGTCACAGTTCTGGGAAGCGAAACCAAGTCTAGAGCCTGCCACGTCATACACAACCAGCAAATTCTGCTGCTGGTGGTTTCCTAATATGGAAAGATCCGAACCGCCGCCCGGAGGAAGAGCGAACGCCAAGCAGAAGGCGGAGCCCTGCTCATCGGCAAGAATTATTGTGTTCTTTGCGGGCAGGGTTAAGTCCACATTGTTGTCAAAATGCAAGGTAATCTGAGGAACGGTTACCTGGCCGGAAGGAGGAGTTTTGTAACAGGTATCCAGAAATCCTGAGGAATCTTCAACCATGGTCAGACTCGAGAGCTGGCGGCGGAAGGAATCTCTCACAGGGTTGTAAGCAGGCTCAACCAGCCGAGTGATGACAGTTCCAGAGTCGATGATGATTCCTTTTCCCGTGGACTGGTCCATCTCAAAAGTTCCGGCGGGGATGGAAACGCGCTCCTCTCCCACTGAGATTCCGTTTAACCCCAAGTAATAAAACGAGGGTGTTGCAGCGTTTGATAGCAGCGGCGTGAATTGCAAGCCCGGCGCGGAAAGTGGGCCTTTACCCAGTTGCAGGGAGCCAGTGAAAGCACGCGAGTTGAGGCTGGGAAGGCAGTAAGAAAATGTTCTGTCGTATAATTCGGCTGTCTGCGACACAAATGAGGTGGCGTCCCTCCCAAAGCCGACCAAACCCGGCGTATTTTTAATGATTCCCCTGAAAGCATTCGCGCACCCGAAGAGGAATTCCGCTTGCGACTGCGAACCCACAGCGACCGTGTCCGACGACAACAATTCGTCCACCCCTGATCCGTCACCGTAGCCCTGCGTAAGGATACAATTTCCATTACAGCTGATGCCCAGATCCCGACACGGCTGTGAGTCGCAGCTCAGGTAGTTATACGTGGAAGACTGGGAAGGCTGGAACGCTTGACTAGGGCAATCGGAGCAGGGAGCGCAGGGAATCCAGGTGACATCGCTACCGGTGTCGAGGACTGTGTAGAAACTCTGCCCGGGCGTGCCGAACGCCAACTTGATTATGTAGTTTCCGACATTGAGAGCCCTTCCCGAGGCCAAGGGGACGTCCGCGTCGTCGTCTGGATTGAGGAGCTTCTCCGTGTTTCCTCGCCGTGTTAATGCTTGGTAGCGATACGCATCGCCCTTGATTGCCTCCAATATCGTGGCGAACCACGTTGCATTGGGGAGGCGGAAAGGGGAGCAGTTGCCTTGAGCGTGAATGAGAGCAAAGCTTGATTCTCCCAATTCAACAGCGGAACAGTTCTTTCCCTCTGCATCCCCATCCCTCCCTCTCAGTGATGCAACATTCACTATATCCACCTTATAATTCTTATTCATTTCGCCCAACACGCCAGCGCCGAGCAATAACAGAATGGGAAACACTACTAAAAATGCAACAACCTTTGCCATTCTCGATGCAGAGGATTAAGAATTGGTTTGGAAAAACAGCACACACACACATATATACAGCACAAATGATCAGGGTGTTCTGAACGCTGATCGGTTTGGGTTTCTAATGTTCTGAAAACAGTACTAGAGTTGCTTGACTTGAGAGTCTGTACCCGTCTTCCACGCAAGTGAAACAACTTGAATTCTATTCCGCGTAGATGGAATAAGTATCACATCCCAAATTACTTTTTCTCAATGTCGAGTTCGATCTTATTCTTTTCGCGATTACTTACATATTTCACTCTGGATTCATTTCACCGAGGCTCAGCCACAGCATAATCTCGCAGTTAAATTTCTATTGGTCGTGGGAAAGTCGACGTTATACGTTAACAAATATTGTCCACAATAATTGTGGCCCCTTTGTCGAGAAGTGGAATAGATTTTTACAAATTTATGGACACCGTTAACACCCACCATCCAATTATCTTCTATCATCGGTAGATGCAAAACCAATCATGCTTATAATTATTCCAACAAAATAAACAATTTTTATTGGATATACATAAAATTGCATTTAATTGTTTTTCAAAAAATAATGGAAAGTGGGTTTTAATTGAGTAACGAATATACAAAACTAGCAATCATACATGAATTGTACAATGTGAACGCCACAAGAGAAATTAAAATACTAAATAAGATAAATTGGATGGAGAGGAACAATGGGACAAGGAGATGGGTGTAGAAAATGGCGTTCGAGGGTCGAGAAGTGGGTGGGAAAGTAAAGAGGAATTGAGGAGCCAATGTGGAGATAAACTCTATACGAAGAGCACGATGTGTAAGTCAATCAAAAGAATGAGAAAACTTGCGCCAAGGAAGACACATGTGAAACTATACTAGAGAGATATTGCAAAATGTAAGTAGCGGATGGAAAATGTTGCCAAGGCGAAGTCTTGTTTGAATTTGCAACTCTTGACTTTATTGGGTGGGTAGAAAAAGTAAATGTGAGGTGAAGTAAAACAAAAAAGTGAAGTTCGACGCAATGTGCTTGTAGCAGGCCAGTGGCGATGCTTGCAAACTTGAGGGAGGTATATTGAGATTGCAACCCGATAGTTGTCATTACTCTCTTTTGAGTTTTAATGGATACTTTAGAGACAAGGATATGCCAATTGGACCTAAAACCCCAAGGGTAATGAGGTTTCATACACAATTGTAATTAGGGTTTTGTATAGCTATCAACAAAACAAATATAGTTGGCCTCTAGTTGTGAGGCACGTAATTTTTGTAGATATGAATGAATTAAATATCTTTATTACATTCTTAATTTGAGCATTAATAAGTGTATCTTATTAAAGTTGCTGATTTGACGAGCTTCATGTCACATTTTTGCTAATTGCTTTGCTTTTTTTTGCTATTATTTGCAATGATCGTGTGTCTGATGGTACATGGAAAAAATAGATGACTAATAGTGGGATTTTAATGGTTTCATATAATTCCTAATTACAAAGTGAAGAAGAAACATTTACAAATCTAACTAAATGGAAAGGAAATGATATATAAGCTCTGAGTTATATATATTCAATGCAAATCTGGAACGATTACTTTATTTCTCATAGTTTGTCATCATAACTCACAAGGGTAAGGCACATTCAATAGCCAACCACAAAGAATGCAATCAATATTCCACAACAAAACATTAATAATACAACTCAAACTAAGCGCTTTTCACCCTACAACAAATAAACTCCCTCATTTTAGTGCACATAGGGTCCCTGAATCAGAGAAGGAGAGGAACATGGGATATCTTTGTGAAAGTGTTCCCCTCATCAAGGAAGAAAGATGACGCCTTAACAACAATACTATCATTTCCCAACTTTAAGGCGGTGGTGTAATCCTGTTGATAGTGCCTCTGTTGATATTAAAAATCCAGTTACGCTGCGTTTTGGTAGTTTAACATGAGAACCCAACATTTCATACCGAACAAACCACCATTACTCTTTTCTTGATGGTTGCAAAGGCTCCCAGAGAGATTCAACATAATAATCGTTGAGTGTATCTTTGTTACATTCATAATTTGAACATTAAATATGTGATGAGATAAAAATGAAAAAAATATTCCCAAACATAATCAATATGCTTCAAAGTATGTATGATATTATATTGTATTCAATTAAAGATTGGTTATGCGTCTAAAATCAAAAATAAAATCAAATTTCATCCATATTAGGATGTGTCTATTTAAAAATCATATATTCCTCAATCACTCTCATAAAATATTTAAAATAAAGCAATTTTATGATACAATAATCGTTGATAAATGCCTTTGCTTTATCTCTAGGCATGACGTGTCCCTTCTTTCGTGTGTTTCACTGGAACGGATCATACTCTCGCATGCCCTTGATCCACTTTGCATCAATTTATACACATGTCAAGGAATGATTTCTAGTTGTTTAAGGTCAAACATGGAACTTGATCATCGCCGTGGACGCCGATACTGAATGAGGAAGTTGATGGTGAGGATTTCAATTATACATGGAAGTTGATACGAACGAGGAAGTGTACAAAAACGATTAATATATTTTGTTAGAGCCCATGGTATGTCCGATGGTACATGGCAAGAATAGATGAATAACAGTGAAATTTTAATGGTGTCATATAAATTTAAAATAAAAAGTGAATAAACAAAATTTACAAATCTAACTAAATGCAAAGGAAATGATATATAAGCTTTAAGTTATGTATATTAAATGTGGATATGGAACAATTAATTTATTTCTCACAGTTTGTCATCGGACCTCATAAAGGGTAAGGTACATATAACAACCAACCACGAAGAATACACAATCTATCTTCCACAACAAAACTTTAATAATAAAACTTAGACTAAGCCTTTTTCACCCGATAACAAATAAACTCCCTCTTTACGGTGCACGCAGGTCCCCTGGATCGATGAAGGAGTAGAGCATGGGATATCCATGCAAAATTGTTCCCATCATCAAGGTAGAAAGAAAATGCCCTAATAATAATAATGTCATTGCCCAAATTCAAGGTGGCGGTGTAACCCGTGTGTCGATAGTCCCTCCGTTGATATTAAAAACCAAATCGCAATGTTTTTTGAAATTTCTGTGAGGGCCCTCACCTTTTCCTACTAAAAACCACCATTACTCCTTTCTTGATGGACACAAAGGATCAAGGAGAAATTCATCGCAATAACCATATGAGTATATCTTTATTACATTTGTAATTTCAGCATTAAATATGTGACGAGATAAAAATGATTTTTTTCATAAACATAATCAATATGCTTCAAAATATGTAGGATATTATATAGTATTTAATTAGAGATTGGTTATGCGTCTAAAATAAAAATAAAAATCAAATTTTATCCATACTACAATGTGTCTATTGAAATAATCATATATTCCCTCACCCACTCACATAAAATATTTAAAATAAATTATATTTACGATACAATAATCACTAATAAATACCCTTACCTTATCTCTAAACATGATGTTTCCTTGCTTCGTGTGTTGTAACTTGGGATGAATATTTTAGGTATAGTTGCAAATAAACATAACAATATTAAATATAGATTACAATACCTAAATATTCTTGAAATATAATTTTTCATAAATATACCAGCCAACTATAAAGAAAACAAAATATAACATGGTCCAATCAGCAAACAACTTGCAAAGGTGAAATCCAAGCCATAACCTAACCTAAATAAACCCAACTCTTAACCGTGGTTAAAGAATGTCGATCCACGAGGAAGAGGCATCAAATATGTATCCCTAGACAAATGAAATCTGCTAAGATTATGTCTCATTGTCATCGACTTGAAAAGATGCATGATCATTTCCGCAAGCATACATTTCGCCGGGCAACGACGAAGACACCCAACGTGGTACCACGCACACTTAAGAATTTCAATGATATGGATGCAAGTGAATCTCATTAGAGATTTGAATGTTGGCATAAATATTGACCCCACAAAAGCTCGCAAAGTCACCGCCGAAAGTGTAACCGTGTAGGACGTTGAGCAATTCTACTTTTTTCGATGATCTACTAGGCCTATCAAATATCTGATGTGATTTCCCACTATAAAGAACATCTTTGCAATGTAATTACTTTTAACTCCATAGATGTGAGAGAGTTTAATAGACCCTTTTGTTTCACGCACACATGTTTACAATTGCTTGATAATTGAAGCATATGAACTCCACAATACATAGATATAACACTCCTTATAACAAGAGTGGTTATTCCATATATGAAATTATCATACATATTACCAAACTAGAATACTTTGCTTCGAACCGAGCTACAAACATAAATGGAGATATCTTGTAGAAATTCTACTTGCGATCTGCATGCCAGGGTTCCAAGTAGAAATGTACTTATTAAAGTATTGTCTTGTTTCATCAAGTAAGCATCATCATCCCAATTAATTGTCTTAACATTAGTGGCATCTTCTATTCATAGGAATCCATGAACATGTGTGGATCCTCTATGTTGTCATTCATACCTATAGTAAGCGGGTAGTTAGAAATGATGCATATGAACGGAAAGAAAAGTTTGTGAATTGAATAGTGCTACATTAACCACGAAGATTCTATTTAACCCCAAGTAATAAAAATAAGGTTTGATGGCATTTGACAGATTAGTGTGAATCGCAAGCCCTACGCGGAAAGTGCCTCCTTACCTAGTCAAGAGAATCAGGAAAGCACACGAGGCAAAGATGGGAAGGAAATAAGAAAATGTAGTGTCAAATAATTTGGCCATCCGGGACACAAATGAGGTCATGCCCTTTCCAAAGACTACCAAACCTAGGTCATTATTAGTGTTTCGATGAAAGAATTCACACAAATGTAGAGGAATTATTGACGGGTTCATGCGATTGCAAGCCATGTGCGATCGTGTCGGTTGATAACCATTCATCCACTCATGTTCCATCACCGTACTTCTACTTATCGACACAATTTCTAGAAAACCGATGCCCGTATCCTAACATACCGGGAGTCACAACTCGTACTTAAACATGGTCAACTTGGAGGAGCCAACTATCCTCGCGACAAGATCACATGGCCCCAAAACTAATGACCATAAGATGTCATACCGATGGAATAAATGCATAGTTGTCTCATGGGACCCACATTTTCTTCCATGGCTTCCACTATCAACCTAGTCACCTTTTTTCCGAAATAGTCATGATACTTCATTCCCAAGGCCGATCTCAAGGTAGATATGATGGGACGAGGAAAGGACATTACAAGTTGGAAAAATTTAATGCAAATCTTACCTACGCCAAAACCGATCAAAAAAAGAACAAAACATGCATTTGGCACCAAAACCATGAACTCTGCAACTTTATTCGGCCTATGGCAGAATTGGCAAGAAGGTCCACTACTTGCAAATATTAAGAAATTTAGGGTTATGGTCTCATCAACTCTTCATATTTTATTTAGATTTAAGTGAATTTAAATAGTAAATTACTATTACAATCCCATTCATTCGAACACCTCCATAGCCTCAGATTTAACATCATTGAGATCCCAAGGCTCAGTGCAGAACCAAATCTTCCCCATATTCCTATTAACAACTAGGCTATCACAAAGAAAAACTCTTTGTTCAATGCTACACAGACCTGACCACACAACTGCAATACCAATACACCAAGTATTACAAGAACATTAACATCCCCTTAATAGTTATAAACTCCAGCCAAGGGCGCTCACATTACAAGAACATTAACATCCCCTTAATAGTTATAAACCCCAGTGCACTCGCATTACAAGAACATTAACCTCCCCTTAATAGTTATAAACCCCAACGATGCTTGCATTACAAGAACATTAAAATCCCCTAAACCCGGATTCCAATAGAGGAATAAACCCAGATTACAAGAACATTAACATCCCCTTAATAGTAATAAATGTGTGACGTCATTCATCATTAACCCTCACATCACCTTCCACCATCCTTGCATACCTTGAAAGAAGGGACATGAAATCACTGTAGACATTTTCCTCACACACTTGACACTTTAAATGAAAATTAAAATTCTCCTACTCCCCTTGTCAGGAGGATATCTTTTCGTAATTAAATATAGATATGAAATAAATTAAAACTCCTTTTCTAAAGGTAGAATTATGGTAAATCATTTTAAGAAGAATTTGAATTTCGTTGTAATACTATTCGTCACACTGGAATCCCAAATTCACATAATAATTCATTGCAAATTAAAATTGTTTTCACGATATCTATGAACACACTGATTGTTGAAGTGCCTGACAATTTTTCAATTCTTTATATACCTTAAACCGATGTGAACAATTTTTTTAGTGGATAGTTTGAAGTTAAGAGGATAATATGACCTTAAAAATCAAAGTAAGAGAGTTAATACTTAATGCTCGCTAGGTAATGCCAATGTAGCTTATCGAGGTAAATTAACATTAATCAAATAAGAATTCACCAAAAATAAAAATGTTATGTACACTTTTTTATATATTAAGATATCTATTATCGTTTAAATCCTTTACTTGTATTATAAATTTCCTAAAGATAATCACACATATTATACATATAAACATTATTAAGATAGTCAGGCACATTATACGAAACTTGTTGTCAAATAAATTTAGGAAAAATACATAATTTTCTTTTTTAGATAGTTAAACACTTTTGACCGGAGCTATGAACTAAAGGGTTGATGGGTCCCCACCCTACAAGTATCCCACATTTTGATCGATGAAAGGCTACATACAAAAACTAAAAATGAGTATGAAAGATAATGAGGCCAACATGTAACATGAATAATCAGGCCTGCAAAAAACATAGAGTTATGAATACAAAAAATAGAGCGGGAATGATAGAGAAACCCTAGGGTTCCACCCAACCAAGCATTGCAATCATATTGAGAAAGGAAAAGGACATGCCAACAATAAAATTCAAGTACACCACCCAATCAGAAGGAGTGGGGTTGGTTTTCATGAGCGTGATCAGGTCTAGGGATGACACGCTAGAGATAGACACCCCATCTGATCGATGGATACTTTGAACAATGTCGAAAAATTGAAGTAGGACCCAAATTTTCAATTCTAGGGCATCACAAATCCTACTGTCAACCCAAAAATGTGATGGACAAGGATTCAACTTTGCAAAGAGACAAGGAAGGCATACTTCTGCTAGATCTTTGACCAAACCCACACAATGATCTAGGTAAATGAAATGGGACACGATTGTCATGACCACTGATTTATCTACACATAGCACTAGGTAATTAAACACGAAGATTCATGCAATCTCAAAGTTTACACGAGATCTCTCGGTGCTCTAGAGATAATCCACACCTAGGACGTTCATAATCACAGTCATAACATATGTGGAGTCTATGCGAAGACATTACGAAGATGACCGCCGACACAAGTGGAGATGAAATTGCTTCCCACTATTGTCGCACAAGAGGATGAATGGAACATAGGTAGATGCCATGAGAGGGAAGGGGAAAACAACAGACAAAAATGTGAGAAAACGAGTGAGGACAGGTGAAAGCACAACCCAACAATTAAATAGTCCCTCGACTCATGTGAGGAAGGTCGACGCAAAAAAAATGGATTAGGTACTTACATATTTCACTGGGTTCATTCACCGAGGCTCAAATGCACAACATAATCTCGCAGCTTAAATTTCTATTGGTCGGGGGAAAGTCGACGTTATACGTTAACAAATATTGTACACACAATTGGGCCCCTTTGTCATTTAGAAGTGGAATAGATTTTTACAAATTTATGGACACCATTAACACCCACTATCCAATTATCTTCTATCATCGGTAGATGCAAAACCAATCATGCTTATAATTATTCCAACAAAATAAACAATTTTGATTGATATAACATATAATTGCATTTAATTGTCTTTCAAAAAAACAATGGAGAGTGGGTTTTAATTAAGTAATGAATATACAAAACTAGCAATCATACGTGAAATGTACAATGTGAATGCCGAAAGGGATATAGTGAATAAGCGAAACTGGATGGAGAGGAACAATGGGAAAGGAAGATGGGTGTAGAAAATGGCGTTTGAGGGTGGAGAAGTGCATGGGAAAGGAAAGAGGAATCAAGGAGCCAATGTGAAAATAAACTCTCTACGAAGAGCACCATGTGTAAGTTAATCAAAAGAAGGAGAAAACTCGCACCAAGGAAGACACAAATGAAACTATACCGAGAGATATCAAAAATGCAAGTAGCAGATGGAAATGTTGCCAAGGCGAATACTTGTTTGAATTTGTAGCTCTTGACTTTATTGGGTTGTTAGGAAAAAAGTAAATGTGAGGTGAAGTAAAACAGAAAAGTGAAGTTCAATGCAATGTGCTTGGGCGTGGCGATGCTTGCAACTCATAGCGAGGAGGTATATCGAGATCGCAACCTGATAGTTGTCATTACTCCCTTTTGAGTTTTAATGGATACTTTAGAGACAAGGATATGTCGATTGGACCTAAAACCCAAGGGCTGAGGTTTCATACACAATTGCGATTAGGGTTTTTGTATAGCTATCAACAAAACAAATATACTTGGCCTCCGCCGCGAGGCACGTAATTTTTGTAGATATGAATGAATCAAATATCTTTATTACATTCGTAATTGCAACATTAATAAGTGTATCTTGTTAAAGCTGATTTGATGAGCTTCATGTCACATTTCTTAAAAAAATTGCTCCTTGTTTTACATTTTTGCTATTATTTGCAATGATCGCATGTCCGATGGTACATGGCAAAAATAGATGACTAATAGTGGGATTTTAATGGTTTCAGATAAATTCCTAATGAAAAAGTGAATAAGTAACATTTACAAATCTAACTAATCGTGCAAAGGCAATGATATATAAGCTTTGAGTTATATATTTTCAATTGCACATGGAACAATTACCTTATCTCTCACGCTTTGTTATCATAACTCACAGGGGTAACGCACATTCACCAACGAACCACGTAGAATGTGCAATCAATCTTCCGCAATGTAAAATTAATAGTACAACTCAAACTAAGCGCTTTTCACCCTACAACAATCAAACTCCCTTATTTTGGTGCACACAGTGGCCCCCTAATCAAAGAAGGAGAGGAGCATGGGATATCGCTTTTGAAAGTGTTCCCCTCACCAAGGAAGAAAGATGACGCCTTAACAATAATATTGTCATTTCCCAAATTTAAGGCGGTGGTGTAATCCCTATCGATAAGGCCTCTGCTGATATTAAAAATCCAAATTGCAACATTTTTGGTAGTTTAACATGAGAGCCCAACATTTCATACTCGATCAAACCTCCATTACTCTTTTCGATGGTTACAAAGGCTCCTGAGAGATTCGACATAATAAGCATATGAGTGTATCTTTGTTGCATTCATAATTTCAACATTAAATATGCAATGAGACAAAAAGGAAAAAAATATTCACAAACATAATCAATAATCTTCAAAGTATGTAAGATATTATATCAGTATTCAATTAGAGATTGGTTGTCTCAAACAAAAATAAAAATAAAATTTCATCCATATTGACATGAGTCTATTTAAACAATCATATATTCCCTCAATCACTCACATAAAATATTTAAGGTAATGTAATTTTATGATACAATTATCGTTGATAAATGCCTTGGTTGTATCTCTAGGCATGACATGTCCCTGTTTTCATGTGCTTTCACTTGAATGGATCATACTCTCGCATGCCCTTGATCCACTTTGCGTTAATTTATACACATGTCAAGCAATGATTTCCAGCTTGTTTAAGGTCAAACAGTGGAACTTGAGCACGACGTGGACGTCGATACGGATGAGGAAGTTGATGGTGAGTACTTTGATTGTACATGGAAGTTGATACGAATGAGGAAGTGGATGAAAATGATTAATATATTTTGTCAGAGCCCATGACATGTCTGATGGTACATGCAAATAATAGATTAATAATAGTGATATTTTAATGGTGTCATATAAATTCAAAATTAAAAAGTGAATAAGCAACATTTACAAATCTAACTAACTCAGTAAAGGAAATGATATATAAGAATTAAGTTATATATATTAAATATGGATATGGATCAATTTCCTTATTTCTCACGCTTTGTCATCGACCTCATAAAGGGTAAGGTACATACAAAAACCAACCATGAGGAACGCACAATCTATCTTCCACAACAAAACTTTAATAATACAACTCAGACTAAGTGTTTTTCACCTGAAAACAAACAAACTCCCTCTTTTTGGTGCACGCAGGTCCCCGGATCGGTGAAGGAGCAGAGCATGGGATATCCATGCAAAAGTGTTCCCCTCATTAAGGTAGAAAGAAAATGCCCTAGCAATAATAATGTCACTACCCAAATTTAAGGTGGCAAAGTGTAACCACCGCCGATAGTCCCTTCACTTGCTGATATTAAAAATCCAAATTGCAACGTTTTTTTGGAAATTTCACGTGAGGGCCCCGCCTTTTCCTACTGAACAAACCACCATTACTCCTTTCTTGATGGTCGCAAAGGCTCCCAGAGAGATTCATCGTAATAAGCATATGAGTGTATCTTTATTACATTCGTAATTTCAGCATTAAATATGTGACAAGATAAAAATGATTTTTTTTTCATAAACATAATCAATATGCTTCAAAGTATGTAAGATATTATATTGTATTCAATTAGAGATTGGTTATGTGTCTAAAATAAAATAAAAATCAAATTTCATCCATACTACAATGCGTCTATTGAAATAATCATATATTCCCTCAACCACTCACATAAAATATTTAAAATAAAAAAAATTTATGATACAATAATCGCTAATAAATACCCTCGCTTTATCTCTAAACATGACGTGTCCTTGCTTTTACGTGTTGTCACTTGGGATGGATATTTTAGGTATAATTGCAAATAAACATAACAACATTATATATATCAAATTACAACACCTAAACATTCTTTAAATACAATTTTGCATAAATAGACCAGCCAACTATAGAAACAACAAAATATAACATGGTCCAATCAGCAAACAACTTGTGTTAGGAGTGTAGTGAAATCCAAGCCATAACCTAACCCAAAGCAATCCAACTCTTACACGTGGTTAAAGAATGTCAAATCCATGAGGAAGAGACATCCAATACAAACGAAATCTACTAAGATTATGTTTGTTGTCATCGAATTGGAAAGATGCATGATCATTTTTTCAGCTGATGGAGACACCCAACATGGTGCCACGCACACTTCAGAATTTTAGTGAGAGGGGCAAGTGAAGCTTATTAGAGATTCAAATATTGGCATAACTATTGACCCCGAAAAAGCTCACAAAGCCACTATCGAAGTGTAACTCAGGACGTTGAAGCAATTCTACTTTTTTCGGTGATCTACTTGGGCCTAACAGAGCCCGATGCGAATTCCCATCAGAAAGAACACCTTTCGGTGTAATTATTTTAACTCCATAGATGTGAGAAAGTTGAATAGACCCTTTTGTTTCACGCACACATGTTTACAACTGCTTGAGGTTCGAAGCATACGAACTCCACAATACACATATATAACACTCTTTATAACAAGATTGATTATTCCATATATGAAATTATCATACATATTAACAAAATACAATACTTTTCTTCTGGACAGATCTACGAACATAAACGGAGAGATATTTGTATAAATTCTACTTGGCGATCTGCAGGTCGGGGGTTCCAAGTAGAAATGTACTTATCAAAGTATTGTCTTGTTGCATTGACAGAAGCATCATCATCCCAATTAATTTCCTCAACGTTCGTGGCACCTTCTATCCATAGGAATCCATGAACATGTGTGGATCCTTTATGTTTTCATTCATACTTACAGTAAGCGAGTAGTTAGCAATGATGCATATGAGTGGAAAGATTTTTTTTTAATTTAATAGTGCTATATTTACCAATAATCCTTATCCCCAAGGTGTTTTTGTAGCACTTCCTCTCGGAAATGCGCTCCTCTTCTATGGAGATTCCGTTTAACCCCAAGTAATAAAAAGAAGGTCTTGTGGCGTTTGATAGGAGCAACGTGAATTGCAAGCCCCGTGCGGAATGTGCCCCCTTAGCCAGTTGAAGAGATCCCGTGAAAGCACATGAGATGAAGCTGGGAAGGAAATAAGAAAATGTAGTGTCAAATAATTTGGCCATTTGGGACACAAATTAGGTCGCACCATTTCCAAATCCGACCAAACCCGGGTCATTATTTGTGTTTCCGATGAAAGCATTCGCGCAGCCGAAGAGGAATTGTTGGACAGATTGCGACTGCAAGCCCAGTGCGACCGTTTTGGTTGGACAGATTGTACCTCTGTGTACAGACACAATGTTCATAACAACTGATGCCTATATCTTAACACAGTTGGGAGTCACAACTCAGGTACTTAAACATGGTCAACTGGGAGGAGCCAGCTATGTTGGCGACAGGATTACATGGCCCCCACACTAATGACCGTAAGATGCCATAATGATGGCATGCATGCATAGTTGTGTGTGGGACTCGCATATTCTTCCGTGGCATCTACTCTATCAACCTAATCACATTTTTTAGAAATAGTCACGATACTTCATTCTCGAGGCCGATTCAAAGGAAGATATGAGCGGACAAATGATGGGATGAGGAAAGGACGTTAGAAGTTGGAAAAATTTAATGCAAAGCTTACATGTCAAAACTGATCAAATAAGGAACAAAACATGCATTTGGCGCCAAACCACAAACTCGCAACATTATTCACCCCGTGGTAGAATTGGTGAGAAGTTCCACTACACAAAATTGGGGAAAATCATTATTTACACAATGTGATATACTCACTAGGTGTGGTATTTTAGAATGTGATATACACATTGTGTGTGGTATTTTAGATTGTGATATACATAATGTGCATGGTATATTAGATTGTGATATACACACTATGTGTATACCACAGAAAAGAGATAAAAAATGTCTATATAATTGTATTCATAGATAGACATTTTAAAATTGCTATGAGGCTATGTAGTTTTTTATTTTAAAATTGTTCACAGATAGACATTTTTTTTATTTTTATGTTTTGTAGAGCAATCTTCCTGAAGTATATATAATTTTGTTACAAATTTTCTTAGAAAACCATGGCTTCCATGAATGAAAAACAAAAAAAGCTATCTTTAAAAAATGGGCTAGGAAATAAGTAGACAAAACTGACACATTATTCGATCGGGGCCGAATTAAGGATTATGAGTGCCCTCGGCAATACTGGAGCTAACGCCATCTATAAAAATTCTATAGTAAAAAATTAATTAAAATATAAACAAATATTGGATTACTTTACGCGTTATGCCTCTACCGTCTAAGAAAAACTTGCTGATAAATTTATTTATAGCTCCCACTACCTACAATCCTCGACTAATTATCTACTATATATTATATGATAATCCTCCTTTACTAATATCTTTCCCAACTATTTTTCTTAAATTCCACACATATTCACCATTCATGAGCTCTCCTACGTGAAAATAATTTGCAAGACTTCAAGACAATACAAAGTATTAAAAATATAAATGTATGAATTAAATTTAACAACAAAGGCAGTTGCATAGGTTTCGAGGCTAACTAAATATTATAATCTTAATATAATTATTTAAAATTATTTTATTTTCAATGAAGAGAATCAAATTAGTATGTAAGGATGGCCACTAATTTATACTAGAATATATGGTTAATAAATATAAATGCTCTTTAAAAGAACCATGATAAAATAAAATAAATTGACACCCCCCAAATGTTGGCTCCCGAGGAAGTAGCCTAGTTTTTTTATGCCTTAATCCCCCTTTCGCAATGATGCAGACTCCCAGAAACACTAACCCTTAAAAGGCTACCACACTATACACACATTTGTGTATACCACACTATGTGTGCATACCACAAACCTAAAAAAATCTAATGCATGAAAAATGCATAAACCACACACAAACATTAGCTTTGTGGTATACACACATAGTGTGGTATACACACATTAGCTTTTTAGGATTGTAGTATACACAAATGTTCCTTGAAAAATGTTTTTAGGTTTGGGGTATACACACATAGTGTGGTATACACAAATGTGTGTATACCACACTATGTGTGTATACCACAAACCTAAGAAAAAATATGTGTATAGCCACAGGTGTTTCCTATTACATTGTTTGTGTCATTTGTCGCATACACGCAAATGTGACACCCTATGTATACCACATATTTTGAATACCAATATCCTATGACGTTGTTATTCCACAATTTTTCACTCCTAGTATCCTATGCAATAAAAGCATCAATTTAGCAGTTTATATGATACTTTATTCATGGTTTTAATTTTTGCTAAATATTGTCATTTTAGCTACACATTGAGTTATATTATTCTTGCTCCAAACTACTAACCTTTGTTTTGTAGGATGATCGGTCCAAGACATTTGGGTTTATAAATAAAATTACTAAGCTTTGTTTTGCAGGGCCTCCTCTTGAAGACCCAATCAAAAAATCTTTATCGTTTAATTTTATTATATTGCATCATCTTTCTTGTGTGTTTTGTATCATTGTTTGTTTATCCTAAAGGTTAAATTGTGTATGATCTCTTCTTGCATCTTACGATGATCTTGAGGATTGAAAGCGACTAGCCTTTCCCTTTTTCTTTTGTAGGGGAAACGTGATGTGGAAGTGACATCCATGCATTTACCGTAGTCCTAGAGTCTCGTGACCATGGAATTCACTTCCACGCACATGTACACACCCCCATGTTCCAATGGGTATATAAATTCTTGGAGAGATGTCGTTATTGGTTAAGCGCTTGCTTGTTTTAAGAGCGCATGAAGTGAGGGGCTTCCATGTCCCAACACCCAAGCCTTAGACAACATCCTTACAACATGGACTTAGGCCCCATGTACCACAAGGTATATCAGGTACTCCCCTAGTGAGCTCGTATATCCTAGTCTAGAAACCTTTTGGCCACATATCAAGCTATTGTGCAAGGAGATTGCACTCCCCAAGATCACTCGCTAGTCGACCCCACATTGGTACATAGGTGGTGAGCCAAGAGTAGCATCTCTCTCAATGTGTGGAATTGAAAGCTAGGTAATAACTTGATTGTAATCCCACTTGACTAGTTAGGGTGTGTATTGCATGTTGGTTGTTTGCTCATGAACACCACTAACCATCATATCACCTTAAATTTTTAATCAATCAAACATCATCATAATCGACCATCCTTAATCAAACAATCCCAACCCAAATCCCATCACCATCTTTAATCAACCAATCTAATGCAAACATGACAACATGTGTATACCACATATTAACAATGGTTGAAAGTGATGTAGACACATAGAAACAACAAGTTTCAAATCATCTATAACAAGTTTTACACCAACAAAATTCACCTTACTTTGCATGAGAAAGATCATACAAGGTTCATAAAGTTATTATCTTGACTTGTATAAGCAAGAATTATGCTAGTTTACTTCTTAGAAGGTTCTTTTTCGACATTATTCCCTTCCTCTAGCTCTGAGAATGATGATATTTCACCTACTTGTCTGCTCATAAGTCATATATGTGTCATTCTCACCTTTCTCTACTTTTGACCATCATCTTTCTTCAAGTAGCCCTTCATCCCAACAATCAACTTTGGCTTCTTTTAGCACTATTCCATCTATTTTCACCTTGTACCATGTTCATGCACTCTAGAAAACATCAACCATCAACAAAACTGATAGGAAAAGAATCAAAATTCCACCTTTTACTATTTTTTCTCAAATTTTATTTTTATCTTCTCAAGTCAAAGCATGCTTGCTTCATTAATGGCTATGAACTTCTAGAAGTGTTTCTAAGGTATTTTAAACTCCAATAACATCTTCATATCAACTCAAATGTGTACCCAAAATTTGGGGTTCTATCTCCTTGTTTAACTCTCTCAATTCCACTTTTTGTGTTTTGCTCTATAAACCCTTACTAGGTTTTTGCAAGTAGACTGTCAAGATCAAGATCTTTTATAGGGAACTTCAAAACAAGATGAAAGGATTTTTAAGAACTCTTTAAAGGGTTATATATGTTCCTAAATTTTTAGAGGCTAACTCCTCTTTTTAGCATATACTTCCTTTGTTAACTGACCCCTTCTTCTAGGCCCGAGACTGTGAATTCTGTGAAGCATAAGTCTGAATTTCACCCTTAAAAATACAAATTTATTTCAACATCTCCTACATTAGATCCTTTTCATGATATGTTGCAAGTTTGAAAGAAAATACTTAGATTTGACCCACCAAATTGCAAACTGTAGCCTTGGCTGTTATAACCCTTCTAATGAGCCCGAGAGGAGAGTTCTTTGCATAGTTCTTTCAAAATATAGATTCAAGCTTTAATATTTATTGTGGATGTCTGTTTTGAGGAGGTTCAACTATTAACCTTATAGTAGTTCATGCCAACTCGTGAAAAGTCTCCTCCATTCCTTCTTTTCACTGCCCTGTCTATGTGCATGCACAAATTTCAGACCTCCAAATTCCTTTTCTTAACAACACTTAACTCAAACTTGTCAAGAAGCTATCATGACTAAAAATACAATAGCATTCTTCACCCAAGAGGGTAATCAAAGAGTTACAATCATGGATTTATGTATTTTCTAGCATGCACAGTTATCACCAAGTCTAGAAAATAATTACCTTCAATGTTGCTTCCCCAAAAAGATTCAAACATACAAGTTACAATCTTGTTTCTTATTCTTTGGACCTGAGGGTAACCCTTGATACTCTTTTCTTATGGCATAATGAGAAACTTATCACATACACTTGCAAAGATGATCTCAATCAACTTGTTTCACATAGCATAATCATCTTATATCACAGCTTTGCATAATTGAGAATACATTACAGAGGTTTGTTTTAGGCCTAAGTTTGCACCTTCCTATCATGCATGGATAACTTTCCACTCACCACAATGTGTCAATAGTATTTTCACAAATTCCAATACCACTTGTACTCACATTTGAATCATATTTTCACAGTTTAATCAATATACTCAGTTCATCCAAGAAGCATCAACACACATATAATAACAATTCAAAAGACTTGTAAATAATTTCTCCCACAAATCATTTATAGCCTTACCAACAAGCATGCATCAGATTTCTATGAACATTCAACAAATCTCATAGATGTATACACCATTACCAAGTACCAAAGCTTACACAAACATTATTTTTCTCCTTTCCTGAAACCTTCCTTGATTTCCAATCGATTGGGAATGCATAATTCAATTACATTTTCACAATTTATAATCCTTCTATTAGTTTCCAACCAAATTCTAGACTTTAGACCTATTGGTCATTTGAATATCCTTAGGCTTATGCTAAGTTCCTTAACCAAAAGGCAAGTCCTTGACTTATAAACTCCCATTATGCCTTTCTAGACCCTGATATGGACCTAAGACACCTAATTACTCTTCACTTCATCCCCTTACATGCTTATAGGCTTCAAGATTCTATCAAAACATCCATAGCAAGCCAAAATGACCTCCAAGACTCTAAATTGCACTTTTGGAGGGAAATCCAATTATTTAAATTTTGAAATACTTGGACTCAACCTACTATTGTTGTCACCAAATCACTGCACCCTCTGAATAGCTAGAATGTGAACAGGATGTTCAGGTGTGATTGGGAAACATGGGATCACCTCTCAAGCTATGGGACTTGGGCTTGAGGTGAACCTCCAGAGAAGGTTGGCTTCCTCTTCCTAAACTAAGTTTTGTACTACTCCTAGTGTAATAAAATGGTTATCTAGTCCTATGCTAAAATTTTCATGGGTTTTAGGGAAAGAGATTTGCAAGAAATGAAACTATACTAGGGATGGTGATGCACAAAATAAAGGGTATTTCTAGACTCATGAAGGGTTAACTTGAAGATGGTGTTGTGCACCACAAGAAAACTTCACCTACTGCAACTTAGAGAGGGTAAACGGTAGACCACAGACTAAGAAGCATGCGCTCCCTTTGTTAAAATTCAATCATATAATGGAATATCAGTCTTCCACTGAAGATGATGATCTTGAGAAGGTGAACAAGCACCACAACTCAACTACATGTAATACTCCACCACTTGATAAGCACATAACTCCAAGAACCTGTGCAATAGAAACTTAAACTTGCACAATGTACCTACAAGCATGAGAAAGGCACAAATAAGTATAGAAGGATGAAAGGAGTAAGATTAGTCACAAAACAAACAATTTTATTACTTCAATCAACATGCACAATGCATCATACATTCAAAAGAGGCAATGGTTTTCATTACAGTATTGAAAGGAGGCTTGAAATTTCCCTCAACATACAAGAACAACTTGCGGAAGAAGGAGGTTTCTTGAAAAACTATACACTTGTCTCAGAAATCTAACTTATCCAACTTGTTGGAATGAGCTTCCAACTTACATTTATAGAAGAATTTGAGAGAGAGGAGAGAAGTCATAAATTCCCTTCCTAAATTGAAGGTACATGATGGTTCATTTATTACAAAGTTAGTTGAACCACTTGAGAAGCTTCCATCATGTGTCATTAATGGCCTGTTGACTTAATCTTATCAATTAATTAAAGGAATATTTAAATAAAATATTTTAATAATAATAAATATTATTAATAAAATATTAAAATAAAAATATTAATTTAATTACTATTTTTGGTCTCCCCCTTAGGATTGGTTTGCATTGAATGGGGGTTCATGAGAAATGTTCAAAAATACCAACT
The DNA here is from genome assembly GCA_018340775.1 of Taxus wallichiana var. yunnanensis. Classification (NCBI taxonomy): domain Eukaryota; kingdom Viridiplantae; phylum Streptophyta; class Pinopsida; order Cupressales; family Taxaceae; genus Taxus; species Taxus wallichiana. Next base: position 62,983,560 of record CM031241.1, read on the forward strand.
CGGTGATTGGCTCACCGAGCCAACTCACCGTGTTGGTTTCAAGCTCCTCCAGACTTCACCTCAACCAAGCTCCCCTCATCGAGCTCCCAAAATGATCTCTCCACCGAGCTCTAAATCGAGCCCCATCATGAGTTCATCATCTTTGGTGACCGAATCCCTCTAAATGAGCTTGCCGAGATTTTATCACTTGCCACTCTTAATGCCTTGGTTTGACAATTCCATACGAGCAACTCGTTTAACCAGTTATCTTGATCTCTCGCTCCTTCCGACTCATCTTAGCTCGGGTGAATGAGATCTCAACCTATTCTTGTGGCATGTGTGTTTAGCTCGAGAGATTCAATGAGTTCAACTCCATTCCACTTCTAATCGCATGGAATCAACTTACAGTTGTAATTGTGAATCCCTCTATCTAACTACCTTTGAGATCTACGAAGCGCTGAGTCAATTATCTTCGTGCCAACATATCCAAGCTTGTCACCTTATCGATCGAGTGAATCAGATCTAACTCGGCTACCCAAGTTGAGCCCTTTGTACCATGAATGACTCGATTTAAAGATTTCGGTTGTACTCAAAATTTTCACTGAGCTAATTCGTAATTCTGCATATGATCGAAAAATTCCGATGTATGTGAGCTAGTCATTTTCAATGCGTGACCGAGTTTCAACATGGCTACAAGCTCCTCCATTTTATCATTCTTTCCTAGCGAGTTCGGTGGTAAATTATCCTCGCAAATCTATCGTGCTCTTCGACCAATCTTCCCATTTTACTAGCACTTTTGTGAGTTGCGCCACCTTCTAATAAATGTCAAGCTCGCCCCAAACACCGTCGAGCTCAACTTGATCATGCCAAATTTGAGTCACCTATTCCTCTTTGGAGTTCCATTCAACAACTTGGTGTTGAACTTGATCCCAAGCTTCTTATGTGCCTCCACAAGCTCATTACATGCATCCCCGAGTTTGGCATGAGCTCACCGCAAACGTCCTTATCAAGCTTATCCACTCTCTTAAAAGTAACTCAATCATACTTAAATCTACCAATGTAATTGTTAACTTGAATCCCATGACTCGGACCAACTTGATGACTCTGACTCATGCCACTTTCACACTTCTCACATTTGTCATCCTCACTTAAATGGGTCTCGACTCGCTCAAGTGGGTCATGGTTTTAATCTTCCCTACATATCAAACTATGATAATCCTCATACTTCCTAATTCATTAACACCGTGATGTATCCACATAGCTTGATCTCACAAAATCTATGTCATCTCTACTGGAAATGCACATTGATAACTCCTTCATGTCTTTCTTCACATTGATACGGTGACAACTCATGGGTGCATTTACATTTCTACATACTTACCATCTTTGCATGGATCCAAGTTTCCATCTTGTGATGTGTTGACCACGAGTTACTTGTTCATGTTGCATTTTTCAAGTCCTTTGTGAGTTGTTCTTCGAGCTAGGCTTAACCCAACTTGAGATTCCACTCTCGGGCTCAACTCGGTTCAACATCGAGTCCTATGAAAAATCGCGACTCTGCTCTATGAGCCCGAAGTGCTTCCACCGTCATGTTCCACTTCAAACACCATGGAATCTCCATCTTGTAACCTTGATGCTAAATGACTCATGTATGGTTGACATTAATCCTTTTCGATGTATTCGAGCTCCACACACCGACTCGATCAAGTGACCCTAAGTTCCTCCATACAAAAATGATAGCTCATCTAAGCTAGTAGAGATTTAGACTCACTATGAATGGTGATAGCTTGTTGAGATGGTGTTGACGTTCACCCGCCTGTGCCATGCCCTACGATGATTGATCTTCACAGTTAAGATCCTCACAATCGATTCCCTCATACCATCGTGATTCAAGAAATTTACTAAGCATCGACCTTGCATTTAACCTTGAATGGTCGAGTTCCTTTCCTCGGAAATGATGGACCTATGCTCATTGGTTATGAAATCTAACTCTAGCTCAATTCCTTGAGCTTTTCTTTTATTTGGTGGCTTTCTCGAATGATAGTTCTCATGAGCTCAAGCCTCCAATGACTAAACTATTCCCTTCCTTTGTGAACATTTCTCTCTTTTACATGGTGTTCGACTCCATCATGCTTTGCATTCACAAGCCCAAAACTAGCTCCTCTAAAAGGGGTAGTTCCCTTATGACTCACTCACCCTATCAAGCGTCTCATCAACCTTGAAAGCTAACTTGGTGACTCACTTTGAATCTCAGCCATAGACTTGGTATCTTTGTTAGCACGTTCGGTTCATGAAACTTCTCCTCTAGATTGCCAAGTAATTATTCCCACTTGGCGATGCTTTTCACAATCCCCGCGAAGTGGAAAGTTTGTATTGGTTTGTTATCTCAATGTTTCCACATGGAAATTATCACCTAGATTTCCCTGTTCATGCCTTAGCGCGGGTTTACGCATCCTTTCCACCCACTTCACTAGAAAAAGGCTAAAAAATTCCCCAAATGTGCCTTAGTTAATCCATGATCTCCACTACGAGCTCTCATCAAAACATCCTCCGCTCCTATCGTTCTTCCTTTATGATAAGCCAAGCTTGGATACCGAGCTTTCCTTTCCGACTCACGAACTCATCTAAGGCCTGTGATCCGAGTCATGACCGAGTTAGGCCAAGGCACGAGCTCCTCTGATGACTCGCATCTTTGTTCCTGATTAATGTTTTTATCTCGACTAAGTGAGCTAAGCTCATCAAACTCCTCAATGGCTTGCATACCAACAAATGAGTGAGCTCACCTAATTTGCATAACCACTTAGCTCAATCGAGCTATACGAAAGATCAACCAATCCATCATCTCGCTTCATCTTTCAACATTAATGCCCATACCACACTAATTCTACCTCTTAACTCTCTACACGATCTCTTCCATCGACTTGGTGCCCTCAACACTTCAGCTCGTGCCATATTTGAACTTGAGTCCCATTGAATCATCTATAAACTCAACTCCTCCAACTTGGTTGTTGAGATTGATCCTAAACTTATTACCAATGTTCCTTGTGCCAAGTGAGCTTATACCATCATTTAGAGTCTAGACCTTGGCTTACTCATCCTATGTTTATACTTAGAACTCCACCGAGATTCTCCTCCATGATACACCTATATCTTTTTAATCAACTTTATATTTGTAGCCTTAAACATTCCTTGGCCACAGGATCTCCTATCATGTCCCACCATTTGAGCTTGTATTTTCCATGAGTACCCCGGGTCTCATCCACCTAACTTCACTGTACCTTCATCGAACTTCACTCTTTAGCTTGATCTCGAGCTATTCTACCCTCATGCTAAATCTGAGTTCTTGCTTCGCATCTTGTTTCAGCAAATCCATCCAACCCATAACATCGAGCTAAAGGAATTCTCTAACTTGCATGAGCTACAACCGAGCTCAATCCCTTTTACACCATGTCATCTTTTTAAGTAGCTGTTGAGCTACTCACAAGCTAGCTTTTAAAGCTTAATGCCCTCCTTCTTAGTCATTTTTATACTTAGCCTCAAAGATTTCTGAATTTTGACCATTCACTTGAACCGTGAGGATCATGAAATGCTAATAAGGCCTCCTAAGATTAACTTATGAATTTTAACCAAAATTACTTTGAACAACCCATGAGCCTCCAAAACCCAAAAAGGAGGGAAATTAAAACAAAATGATTTCAAACCTTCTTGGGACACTGTAAATGTTCCCACAACTCAAAATTTACTTGAAATGGCCCGGAATGATCATGAAGAACTTTCTCAACCCTAGGGGTAATAGGTCTTCATTATCCAATTTTGCAAAAGTGTGCGAGGTTGGATAACATTTTTGGCGACCTCTTAAGGATGATTGTCTACTAAGCATGATTCCAGTAGCCTTAAGTCATCCATTGGGCATGGATTCAATGTTGGAATCTTGAAACTAATTCGGTTCTTTGCGATGGATCCAAAATCCCCTTGAGAATTGCAATCTTAGACCTCCCTAGAATGTTAAGCAGGAATATATAAATCGATATACTTATGAATACAACATTATGAAACTCTTATGGAAAATTTGAACCTTCCTTCTCCTTGAGAAGCCTCCAATGATGAAACAATGTGTGCAAGAACAACTAAAACACAACAAAAAGGAAATAAAAAGAACAACACACAACAATGTGCATAAGCACTTAGAGAAAACACCTAACTAAACTATACAGGGGTGGAATGATCTCAAAATAAATCTTTGAGATGTATCCCATTCACTTGAATGGGTAGTTCTTCTCCATTGAGCCTAGATATATGAAATGAATTCACCTCTTTGCGCAACTCTGATGATGTATGGCCCACTCCGAGAGAGCATCAAACTTGGCGCTTTTCTGGTTTGGCTCTTCATCCCATTTAAGAACTAAATATCCTTCTTGAAAATGCCTATCGATGATTTTTGTCAAAATATTTCTTAACCTGAGCTTGATTTTTCTCCAAAGTCTTCATATCCTTGTTCCATACTTCTTCCAACTCCATGAGCTTAGAAAACCTTGATTGTCAGAGGATCACTCTCCATAACTTCAAGCTAATGAGCTAACTCCAAAGAAGGTAACTCCAAGGAGAGCGGAAGTTTTTCTTCCCTTCCATATACAAGCATGAAAGGAGAATTTCTGATTTCCCTCTTAGTTGTGATCTAATCTGCCCATAAATCGGTCTTAAGCTATGTATGCCAAGTCCTCCTGTTAGTTTCCATTGTGCACTTGATAATCCTTGTGAGGTTCTTTTTTCTAGACTCATCCAATCTGCTTTCCTTTGCGGATAGTAATTAGATGAAGTCTTGAGGTAGACCCCATTCTTAACAACCCATTCACTCAACTTCAGACCAAGGAAATCCATTGCATTGTCTGAAATGACTGTAAATGGAACACCAAACCTTGTCATTATACCTTTCAAGAAATCAAGAACTTCCTTCTCATTGCTCTCCTTTAATGCTACTACCTCTATCCATCGAGTAAAATAGTTCGTTGTAGTAAGGACCCATTTATGTCCATCACTTGGATGGAGGATTAATCATTCCAATGAAATCCAACCCCATTGAACAAAGGGTTGATCCACTTAAATTAGATGCAGTGGAAGAGTTGTCAACTTCTTTTTAGTGAAAAGGGCACATTCCTTACACTTCCTTACCTAGAGATGGGCATCTTTGAAAAAATCCAGCCAATAGTAATCCAGATCGCATGATCTTGGTAGTAGTTGTTCATGCAGAATAATGTCCTCTAGATAGGCCATTGTGAAACTCTTCTAGTATCTTACTTACTTGTTCCAGTCCCATGCACCGAAGGAGAACACCATTAAAATCCTTTCAAAAGAGAACATTATCTACTAGAACATATGGAATATATTGAAAGATGAAAATTTGTCTTTATTTTTATCCATGTTCATAGGATATACTCCTGAGAAAAGGAAATCTTCATTTTGGATAACCAATCAACTTGATCATCACTCTCATCAGTGTTTAGGAGCGTCACGTCCTCATCACCTTTTGATTCCATGTCTGCAGCAAGTTGTTGACACAAACCTTTACCTCTAACAAGTTTGGTAACTTTGATATGTACATCATACTCCATCACCTTCATGATCCATCCAACACACTTTTCATTCATCTCTTTGTTCAGCAAAATTCCTTGACACCTGATGAGACACCATCAGATGAATTTTGTTGTTGGAAAACATGTGCTTGAATTTCTTCAAAGCTCAAATAACCACAAAGACTTATTTTTCAACGAATGAATATTTGAGTTCATATTCTTTAAGGGATTGATTGAAGAAAGTAATTGGTTGCTCCATCAGATCGTCATTTTTTGGGTGAGATAATTGAAATGTTCTCTTGACCTACAAAAGCATAAAGGATAAAATATTTATCAAACCTGGGGTTCACCAGCATGGGAGCTTGAGAAATGGCCATTTTGATGGCTTTGAAGCTCTCCTTTCCTTCCTTTTCCATGAGAATGGCATGTTTTTCTTCAACATGGTTATCAGTGGTTTAGCCAATGTTGTGAAATTGAGGGATGAATCTCTTGCACAAAATTTATGGTTCCCATGAAAACTCTGGAGACCCTTCTTGTGACTTGGGAGAGATAAGGACATAATCAAATGGATCCTAGCTAGATCAATAGATATTCCTTCCATTGAAACAACATGCCCTAAAATTTTCCCTCGTGCACTACAAAAATACATTTCTTGGGATTAGTGAAACCCCAAATTCTTTACATCTTTGGAAAACCTTCCTTAGATGTGTGATGTGATCTTCTGCATGCTTAGAGTATACAATTATATCATCAAGGTAAACCAAAATGATATCATTGATTAGTCCTTAAATGTCATGTCCATGGTTCTTTGGAAAGTAGCCTCGGAATTGGACAATCCGAATGGCATTTTTTTGTAAGCACATGTTCCCCACTTAGTCATGAAAGCCATTTTAAATTGATCAAATTCTTAGACCAGAATTTGATTCTAACCCAATATCCATCGAGAAAAAAATATTTGAGCTCCTACTACCGTTTGAAGATTTTTATCCATTGATGGAAGATATAATGATCTTTCAATGAGGCATGGTTCAAGTCTCTAAAATCCACACAACCAAATCTCTCCATTCTTCTTCCTTACGGGCACCAGATTGGCTACCCAAGAGGAATGCTTGATGGGAAAAATTATACAAGCCTTGATGAGTTTGGTTATCTCCTTTCTCATTAGTGGCTCAATTTTAGGATTAATTGGCCTCTATTTTTTTGATGGACTAGCTTGGAATTAGGATCTAGTTCGATGGTATGTTGTGCTAGATCTGACAAAACCACACAGTCTTTTTAGCTCCATGCAAAAATGTCATGATACTCTTGACAAAGTTTGATGAAAGATTCTTTCTCTTGGAAGTGCATAATTTTCCAATCTTTAGAAACTTTTCATTTCTTTACCTCGACTTCCTCAAAATATTCTTCTTTGACCACCATGTTAGAGATTTGTCTTTTGGCTTGATCATCTAAATTGAAAATGGATTCTAGAGTAACTAAAAATTTTGGTAGCTTGTTGCTTTTCAATTGTATGATTTGATCACCATATGATTCTTGCAACTTATCTTGATTTTTCGCAGCAAACTCCACCTCTTCTTGTAGGAAAAGAACAATTTGTTTGTCACTATCGAACACTTTCCAACTACTCACATTATTAGGGACTGTAGGTCAAACCACCATTTTGACAAAAATTTTTTCCCTTCTTTCATGATATCAACAGGTATGTCGTATTTATGAGCCAATTCCAATTGTAGCAAGTCTATCAACATCTTGATTTTGATTTCTAGGAACTGCATGGATCCCAAAAGCTTCAAAATCTTCAATCAAGTCCCAGATTCGGTTCTTTTATGATCTTAAAAGATCATTTTTGGATGCACTGCGTGCCATCACTTGATGAACAACTAACTCATTGTCTCTAAAAATAGTCAGGGATTTGATTCCCTTCTTTTGAGCTAGTTGAATTCCTTGCACAAGGGCCTCATATTCAACAACATTGTTAGTGCAACTGAATTGCAACCAGAAAGATGAAAAGTACTTATCTCCCTATGGATAAATTAGCATGACACCAACACTAGATCCATTCTTACTCCTCGAACCATCAAGAATAATTTCCACATTCCTTCAGAATTGTTTTACGTTTTGACTAGTTGTGGTATGATCATACCTTCTTTGTGAATGCAGTATGTACCCAATCATGTCTCTTCCAACAACAGCAAACCAACTTCTTCCTCTTCCAATACATCATATAGGGATCATACTGATGATCTCCACTCACTTCATCTAACACAGTATTGGGGACTTCTTCAACAAGAGTGGTTGGTTCATGATCAACATCTTCTTCTTCTGGATCATCGATGGTATAATTCCCATTTATAAGACTAGTAGTGTAGGGTTCTACATGATTATGGAAGATTGGTTCCACCCTTATAGTTACTTTGGTTTCGTATCAGTCTTGAGAATCATATGTGACCAATCAATTCCATAGATAACCACCCATCTTGGCAATGAAATCTCATGATAGGAAGATGGTAAAGAGAGGAGGGAGATCAATGACTGATATGTCTTGGGTGAATGAAAAACTCAGCATGCATGGATGGTAAGTTGAAGTCCTTTGATAAATCCAATAGTTTTAACGGATGTGCCATCTAGTTGAACAACTCCTCTTACAACCGGTGTATATTGTATGCCTAGTACATCTATAATTTGTTTGGGCATGATTGAGCTACTGGCACCAGAATCAATCATGCAATTATGTACCAGGTGGTCACCAATGATTAGGGAAATATAGAATGGTGGTGGTTTTTTCCTTAGGAATAATTTTCCCTTCCGTTGACACAAAATTGTAGCATTTGTTATTCCATGACCCGATGATCCATCGGTTGTACCAAAATTATTCAAAGCCTCTCGTAACAAATTTCTTTGAGAAGGAATTGAGAGTGTGTCCCACATAGTAATGCTCAGGTTGGTCTTCTTCATCTATTCTACTATGTTGAAGGGAATTTCTCCAACTTTGCTGACACTTCTTTGGGCATTAGAATCCTCTTTTGGAAAGTGCTTGTTGGGTACCATGATGCCTAAAGAACCTTCTTTCCTTGTAGCTTGGCTAGCAGTGTTTCTAGTGGTTTCTTTCCCACATCTTTATCAACCGCCGCTTGTGGCTGAGGTTGAAGTGGATGCTTGATCAATTTGGAAGGTTGAGATTCCATTGCTCTCTTTTTGGAATGAGTGTTTTCCGCCACTATGAGGAATCTGTATTCAACCCAAAAAAATCTTACTTGCCAATTTAGCAAAGTGGTTTCTTCAAAGCTTATGGTTGATCTTGCTATTTCTGCGTAGATATGAATTTTTGTGTGGCTCTAGGGGAAGATACACTTTGAACCATAAGGGCTGAATAAGAAATCCATTAGGGAAAATATTTTTATTGTGGGTTGAGAACAAGGATAACACCATTCATAGTCTTGAACTAGATTATTCTGGACATGTACTATGGCTCTAGATGAGCTAGCAAGCAAGAGGGTTCCAAAAGTTCAGAGGCCTAAAATTCACATCTTGACCTACAGTTTGATTTTGAGGCTAATTGTTCCCTTGAAAAGGAGGATGGTTAGCCTGATACTTTGCTGATTTTGTGGCTGGTATGGATGATTATATTGAAATTTTTTCCTCTTGAGTGCAACAAGCTCATTCCCAAAAGTTTATAGTAGTGACTTGACTTCAAATAGATCATTTGAAGAGGTAGGGGTAGACTGAGCTAGTTTCTTGGAGGTTGCTGGAATAGGAGAAATGGTAGGCTAATTGTTCATAAGATCCAGAGACAACGACATTGGCGGTCATGGAGCTATCTTCCCAATCCTAATCAAGGAATTCTCCACTCTTATGGAAACTTTGTAGGCATCAGGTAGTGTAGTCCCTCCCATGGATTGGATCATAACTACTACATCACTATTCAAGGCTCATAAATAGTACAAGAATGCATTATTTGAAGAAGGATTTATGAGTGTCGGAATCCTATTCTAGGTCTTGTGGAATCGAAGTTGAAATCACTCATGTATTCTTGGGGAGCTCTCTTTATGGTAGTGAGTTGTTCCAAAAGTGACAAGTGATCACTCTTGTCTTCAAACTATTTACAAATATTTTCTCCTAACTCATCCCAAGTGGTTATAGTACTAACACTTAACCCTCGAAACCATTGAAGTGTTTTCCCTTGAAAGAGGTAGCAAGAATCCTAACCACAACATTTTCCTCCATGATATTATGTACTGCAAAAATGTTGGCTACATCAAGAATATGTTCCACTAGAGTAACGTGAGTTTCCCTTGTGTAGAAGGGTAAAATTTTGAGTGCACAAAAATTATAGGGTCATGTTGAGCCAACATAAGAGGACTTCTTACATTGAAGATAGGAAAAATTGGTTACTCACCATAGCAATGAAAGGTTGATTTTTCCTAGGTGGAGGAAAAATCTGTAAGGAGGAGTTAAATGACCCTATGAGGTGATGTTGTAATGGGTGATGTTGAGATGCCTCTTCTCCTTCTCCTTGAAGGAGACAAGGATAATTCATATGTTGATAATTTCCTTTCTTTGAAGAAGCTCTTGTCAAATTCTTCACATAAGTTAACGCACTGAGATTTGAAATCTAGAGATATAGAGTCACCAGGTACTTTGACTTGTGCAAGTGAGAAGAGAAGTACCAACTCATCCCACCGGGCATGCCAAAAATTGTTTTGCCAAATCACTACACCCTCAAATGGCCAGAATGTGAACATGACATTTGGTGTGATTGGGAAACATGGGATCACCTCTCAAGCTATGGGACTTGGGCTCAAGGTGAACCTCTCGGAGAAGGCTAGATTCCTCTTCCTAAACTAAGTGTTGTACTACTCCTAGTGTAATAAATTGTTATCTAGTCCTATGCTAACATTTTCATGGGTTTTAGGGAAAGATATTTGCAAGAAATGAAACTATACTAGGGATGGTGATGCACCAAATAAAGGGTATTGCTAGACTCGGAAGGGTTAACTTGAAGAGGGTGTTGTGCACCACAAGACAACTTCACCTACTGCTAACTTAGAGAGGGTAAACGGTAGACCACAGACTAAGAAGCATGTGTTCCCTTTGTTAAAATTCAATCAAATAATGGCATATCAGTCTTCCAGTGAAGAAGGATGAACTTGAGAAGGGTGAAAAAACACCACAACTCAACCATGTAATACTCCACCACTTGATAAGCACATAACTCCAAAACCTCTGAATAGAAACTTAAACTTGCACAATGTACTGCAAGCATGAGAAATGCAAAAAGAAGTATAGAAGGATGAAAGGACTAAGATTAGTCACAAAAACACACACTTTTATTACTTCAATAAACATACACAATGCATCATACATTCAAAAGAGGCAATGGTTTCCATTACAGTCTTGAAAGGAGGCTTGAAATTTCCCTCAACATACAAGAACAACTTGCAGAAGAAGGAGGTTTCTTGAAAAACTATACACTTGTCTCAAAAGTCTAACTTGTCCAACCTATTGAATGAGCTTCCAACTTACATTTATAGAATAATTTGAGAGAGGAGAGAAAGAGTCATAAATTCCCTTCCTAAATTGAAGGTACATGATGGTTCATTTATTACAAAGTTAGTTGAACCACTTGAGAAGCTTCCATCATGTGTCATTAATGGCTTATTGACTTAATCTTCTCAATTAATTAAAGGAATATTTAAATAAAATATTTTAATAATAATAATAAATATTATTATTAAAATATTTAAATAAAAATATTAATTTAATTACTATTTTTTTGGGCCCCCTTAGGATTGGTTTGCCTTGAATGGGGGTTCATGAAATGGTCAAAAATACCAACTCGGTGATTAGGTCTTGAGCCAACTCACCGAGTTGGTGTTGATATCCTCCTACCTTCCATGTACTATCCCATATCGAGCTCCCAAATCCTCTCTCCAATTGAGCTCCATCTCTACAAGTTCATCATCTTGGTGATCTTTCTCTTCATGAGTCTCCAAAATTTTATCACTTACCACTCTTGATGCCTTGGTTTGACAACTCCATAAAAGCAACTCATTTAACCCATTATTTTCCTAATCTCTCACTCATTCTGACTCATCTTATCTCAAAAAAGGATCTCAAACTATTCCATTTCCGTGGCCTATGTGTTTAGCTCAAAGAGCTTTAATGAGCTCCCTCCATTCCACTTATAATTGTGTGGAATCGAATTAAACTATAATTCTAACACCATCTATCTAACTACCTTTGAGATCTATGAAGTCTGAGCCAAGTTGTCTTCATACCAAACATCCAATGCTTTCATCCCATTGACCAAGTCATTGAATCTAACTCATTGCCAGAGTTAGTTTCTTTATATCATGAATGACTCAATTTAAAGATTTTAGGTCGAACTCGACATTTTCATTGAAGATAATTCGTGTAATTCCTATTGTGATCAACAAAAAATTGTGTCTATGAGCTAGTCATTTTCAATGCATGATCGAGTTCCAACATGGCTACAAGCTCCTCCATTTTATCATTCTTTCCTAGTGAGTTCAGTGGTAAATTATCCCTTCAAATCTAAATTGAGCTCTTGGCCAATCTTCCCATTTGGTTAAAGCACTAGTTACGACCTTTTTAATGAATTGAGCTCACCCCAAACATCATCGAGCTCAAATTGATCATGCCAAAGTCGATTCACCTATTCCTCTTCGATTTCCATTCAGGAACTCGGTGTTAACTTGATCCAATGCTCCTTAAATGTGCCTCCACAAGCTTGTTACATGCATCACACGAGAGTTCGGCATGAGCTCAAAGAAATGTTCTTGTTAAGCTCAGCCACTCACTTTAAAGTAACTTAGTCATACTTCAATCTGTCGATGCAATTGTTAACTTGAATCCTGTATGATGTGGACCAACTTGATGAATCTTCCCATTCCACTTTCAAACTTCTCACATCTTCCATCCTCACTAAAATGGGCTCTACTCACTCACATGGGCTTGGTTCTAAGCTTTCCTCCATGGTTAAACTCCCTCCAAATCCTCCTACTTCTTAATTCATTAACACCGAGATCTCTCCACATAGCTTGATCTCACGAACTCAGTGTCATCTCTCATCAAATGCACATTTAGATCCTTCATGAGTCTTTCTCTCACACCGATAACGGTGACAACTCGTGGGTGCACTTACATTTCTACATACTTACCATCTTCACACGGATCTAGGTTTCCATCTCGTGATGTGTTGACCATGAGTTACTTGTTCATGTTGCACTCTACCGAATCCTTTGTGAGTTCTTCTTTGACCTAGGCTTAACTCAACTTGGTGTCCCACTCTCGGAGTCTCAACTCGGTTGAACATCGAGTACTATGACAACTCCTTGACTCGCTCTACAGCCCAAAGTGCTTCCATCATTCGAGCTATAATTCAAACAACGTGGACTCGTCATCTTATAACCTCAACATCTAAATGACTAGTACATGGTTGGCATTCATCTTTTTGATGTATTCAAGCTCCATCATGAATCGATCAAGTGACCATAAGTTCCTCTAATACACAAATTATAGCTCATTCCCAAGCTAGTAGAGTTTTTCCAGACTCCTATGTATGGTGATAACTATGTTAAGATGGTGTTAACATTCACCCACCTGTGTAATGCCCTATCTGATTGATCTTCATAGGTTGAGATCCTCACAATCCTTCCCTTACCATCGTGATCGTAAGAAATTTACTTAGCATCGACCTTGTATTTAACCTTGAAAGTTTGAGTTCCTTGCCTCAACAATGATGGACCTATGCTCGTTGGTTATGAACTCCAACTCTAGATCAATGCCTTGAGATTTTCTTTGATTTGGTGGATTTTGTGAATGATAGTTCTCACGAGCTCAAGCCTCTAATGACTAAACTCTTCCCTACCTCTATGAATATTTCTCTCCTTTATACGGTGATCGAGCTCCATCATCACTTCATATTCACGGAGCCCAAAACTAGATCCTCTAAAAGAGGTAGTTCCCTTATGACTAACTCACCCTACCAATCTCATCAACCTGATTTGAGAGGTAACTCCAAGTGACTCACTTGGGATCTCTCTATTAATAAACCCAAGCTCTTTGTTAGCACATTCGGTTCACAAAACATCTCCATTAGATTTCCAATTTTGTAATTATTCCCACTTGATGATGTTTTTCACGATCCCCACAAAGTGGAAAGTATATATTGGTTTGTTATCCCAATGTTTCCACATGGAAATTTTCACCTAGATTTCCCTTTCATGCCTTATGCAGGTTGACGTATCCTTTCTCACGCACTTCACTAAAGCAAGCTAAAAACTTCCCCAAATGTGCTTTGGTTAAGTTGTGATCTCTTCTTCGAGCTCCCATTGAAACATCCTCGGCTCACTTATCATGTTTTCCTTTATGACGAGCCAAGTTTAGATACAAGTTTACCTTTTTGACTCACAAACTTGTCTTTTATGGTTTGAGTCACTCATGACCGAAGTTGCCAAGGCACGAGATCCTCCGATGACTCGTATCAATGTTCGTGATTGACGTTGTTTAGCTCGACCGAGTGAGCTAAGCTCATCGAAATCCTCGATGTCTTGCATACCAAAAAATGAGCAAGCTCACCTGATTTACATAACCACTTAGCTCAATCGAGCTATATGAAATATCAACCAGCCCATCATCTCACTTCATCCTTCAACATTAAGGCCCATACCACTTGTACCAATATCATATGTCGACTTGGTGCCCTCAATGCCTTCTTGATCGTGTCATCTTTAAACTTGAGTCCCATCGAATCATCTAGTGACTCGAACTCCAACTCGGTGTTGAGCTTGATCATAAAATTATTACCAATGTGCCTTGTGTTGAGGGATCTTATACCGATGTTTGGAGTCAACCTTGACTTACTCGGCTTTCCAATGTGTTTATGCTCGAAATCACCAAGATTCTCCTCTATGATAAGCCTATATCTTTGAATCAAATCGGTATCTTTCCTTAAACATGCCTTGTCACAAGAGCTCTATCATGTCCCTCCCATTGTTTGAGCTTGTAGTTTCCATGAGTACCCTAGATCTCATCTACCTAGGTTCATGAGTACTTTCATCGACACTTCACTCTTTAGCTCGATCTCGAGCTATTCTACCCTCATGTTAAATCTGAGTTCCTACTTCACATATTTTATCAACGAATGCATCCAACCCACAACACTTGTAAAGGACTTCTCTCAACTTGCACAAGCTACAACTGAGCTCGATCCCTTTTACACCATGTTAGCTCGAGCTACTCTGGTGAGCTATTTTAAGCTTGATGCCCTCCTTCTTAGGCATTTTCATACTTGGCCTCAAATATTTCTAAATTTCGACCATTCACTTGAACCGTGAGGATCATGAAATGCTAATAAGGCACTCCCAAGATTAATTTATTAATTTTGACCAAAATTACTTTGAACAACTCGTGAGCCTCCAAAACCCGAAAAGGAGGAAGAAAAATGATTTCAAACATTCCAGGACATTATTTAAATGTTCCCACAACTCAAAATTTACTTGAAATGGTCCCTGGAATGATCATGAAGAACTTTCTCAGTCCCAGGGCTAATAGGTCTTCATTATCCAATTTTGTAAAGTGTGTGAGGTTGGATAACATTTTTGGCTGACCTCTTGGGGATGATTGCCTACTAAGCATGATTCCAATAGCTTTAAGTCATCCATTGGGCATGGATTCAATGTTGGAATCTCAAAACTAATTTGGTTCTTTGCGATGCATCCTAAAATTTCCTTGAGCATTTCCGATCTTGGACCTCCCTAGAATGTTAAGCATGAAGTATATTGAATCTGATGAATACTTGACATCTATGGAATTTTTACTGAAGCAACATTATGAAACTCTTATGGAAACTTTAACCTTCCTTCTCCTTGAAAAACCTCCAATGATGAAATAGTGTGCAAGAACAACACAAAAACACAACAACATGGAAAGAAAAAGACAACAACACACAACAATGTGCATAAGCACTTGGAGGAAAACTCCTAACTAAATTGTACAAGGGGTGGAGTGATCTCAAAAGCAATCTTTGAGATGTATCACATTCACATTAATGGGAATTTCTTCTCCATTGATCCTGGATAGATGAAATGAATTCACCTCTTTGCAACTCGTGATGATGTATGGCCCGCTCCGAGAGCATCATAAAACTTGGCATGCTTTCCTGGTTTGGCTCGATCTTCATCCCATTTGATAACTAAATATCCTTCTTAAAAATGCTTGTCTAGATGCTTTCTTGTCAAAATATTTCTTAACCTAAGCCTGATGTTGCTCCAAAGTCTTCATAGCCTTGTTCCATACTTCTTCCAACTCCACGAGCTCAACAAAATTGACTATCAGAAGATCACTTTCCATAACTTCAAGCTAATGAGATAACTCCAAAGAAGGTAACTCCAAGGAGAGTGAAATTTTTTCTTCCCTTCCATATATGAGAATGAAAGGAGAATTTTTGATTTCCCTCTTAGGTGTGATTAGATCTACCCGTAAAGTGGTCTTAAGATGTGTATGTCAAGTCCTCCTTTTAGTCTCCATTGTGTGCTTGATAATCCTTGTGAGGTTTTTTGCTAGACTCAAGCCAATATGTTTCCTTGTGGATAGTAATTGGATGAAGTCTTGAGGTAGACCCTATTCTTAATAGCCCATTCACTCAACTTTAGACCAAGAAAGCCATTACATTGTTTGAAATAATTGTAAATGGAACATCGAACCTTGTCATTATACCATCCAAGAAATCAATAACTACCTTCTCATTGCTCTCCTTGATACTACTACCTTTTTCCATCAAGTAAAATAGTCTGATTACAGTAAGGACCATTTATAGTTATCACTTTGGATGAAGGATTAATCAATCGATGAAATTAATCCATATTGAACAATGGGTTGATCCATTTGAATTAGATACAACGTGAAGAGATGTCAAATTATGTTTTCTAATGAAAAGGGCACATTCCTTACTTTTTCTTACCCAGAGATGGGCATCTTTGAACAAATTTGGCCAATAGTACCCAACTCGCATGATCTTGGTAGTAGTTGTTCATGCGAATAATGTCCTCAAGATTCTTATTCATTCATGCACAAGTATTTCTTTAACTCCAAGTTCCTCCTCTTTAGTATTTTTCTCACCATGCTTATTGATTATACAAATTTGTTAACATTATGTTGTTTAGGAAGCCATGAATGAAAAATTACAAACAATTACTTTCCCTAGATGTTTGGGACATGGGAAATAGGAAACTACATTTTCTCAAAATGATCTTGAATGGACACCGATTGGTGAAGATAATGATCATATGGATCTTTGTGTGGAAATCCCTCTAGCAGAAGTTTGATGCCTTTATTAAAGGGGAAGGAATTCTTGATAGCTCTAAGATGACATTCATATGCAAGAAGGATAGGGTTTAACTTTTATTACGGTGGGATGAAAACCATCACATGCTACCATTATGTATCGCGGTTTGTTTATATTAAATTTACATTTGGTCATCCTTAGGAATAGTGTTCACATATGTTAGTGCCATGTTTTTCACATTATGTACCTGATATCAATATGTATTTCCTTTTGTTTCAGCTACCATTGTGCTTATGGCCATTGGCAGAATATGAACAAACCACCTACTAGTGAAATAATTAGGAGGTTTTAGAAAAAACGTGGATGTCAGTGCCATTTCAATGTGAGGGTTATGTTTGGTACACTAGACGTGACACATATCATATATAATGATATGTATCACGTTGATAAGAATGGTGAGTTTTTCCATGGTGTAAAGGACACAAGCTTGGATCCACGAAGTGGTTTTGCTCCAAATTTATTAGTTGAATGTAAGAAATACATTGAATCTCTTTTGATTGCTGGTATATTTGTTGACACCATTATGGAAAGGAACTACATGGATCCGAGTTGGCAAAGTGGTTTTGCTCCAAATTTATTAGTTGAATGTAACAAAATACATCAATCTCTTTTGATTCTTGATTAACCATTATGGAAAGATGTGGATCCAACACATAAAGGAGGAGTGCTTAAGTAGGAAAGACGTAGATCCACAAGAGGAGAGTGGAGAGCATTAGATCATAAAAGCTCTAACTAAAGCACTAGTATCAATTTGTGGCATGTCATAGAAAGGGATACATTTTTTTATTATCAAAGGTTGTGTGGGACTGACATTCCTTTCATTATGGGCCTTCAAACATGTGGATACTTGAAATGATGGTTCGCCATTCCCACAAATTCATCATTCAATGGATTCTACGTTCTCAACTAATAAATATGGGGTAAGGACATTGTTGTCTCATTTCCATGCATAATTGATATTTGGATATATTTATTTAAGTCATTCTTATACTAACAATAATTTTGTGTACACATTTATATCATTACTAATTGTACACGCTTCTTGTTTTTTACGAGCAAGAGGTTGGGGTTCTTGTTGCATGGGAAATTTCATCCATTAATAAATAAATGGATGGCATATATGCATGGCTTGCTGAAGTCAACGTGAGGGGGAAAAGGAAAAGGATGGATTGGCATGTCAATGCATTCATTACGATGATGAAGCTTCCAAAATACAAGTTATAAAGTAAAATTTACTAATAGGTCTTTCTATAAATTTAATACACACAATTTACATCCCTAATGATGTTATTTGTGTATCAGGGCTGTATTCGGTTTTCGTGTCTTGTTATGCATATGGCATGTTTGCAGGGCTTGGCTAAAGAATATTTACGGTTTTTTTTTTCATTTTTGTAATACAACGTTTATAGGCTTGGGTTTTTTTGTTATTTTACATTACTTATTGTCACACAAAAAATTATTTATAGATATATGAAGAATGAGGTGGGTTGGTTATGTTCCAGATACTAGGTGACATCATGTGTGCCATCAACGATAATGAGAACATGACCTTTTTCCTCATCGATGAATTCATGGATGAGTTCAAAGAGGAGACCACCTTTATGGAGTATTTTAGAAAGATGTGGCTGCAAGACAAATGTATTGGTAAGTGCTAACTACATAGCTATGTGTAGATTTAATAATTTTTAAGTTGTTTCTAATGGTTTTATTGTTTCCACGTGCAACTATGTGGTCAAATAATTTCCACAACTTCACCCATGCCAATCAAGATACGAATGCATCCATAGAATCATACCATTATTTCTTGAAGACCCGATACTTGTGTGATCAAGAAAGAAATGCACAAGGAGAATGGATTGGTTGTTATACACATTGGTGTTTTGAGTTGAACCCCATTACAAACACAAGAGGAAGTTACAAGTATCAGGTTTCTTGAAAAATTACAAGAAGGAGAAGGAACTTTTGATTGCCACTGAGAGGGCTAGAGCAATACTAGATAATGACTATTGTGCAAACCATACTATTCAAGGGTCTTACATGGTTAGAATTCAAACATCTAGGGACCGATGGTATTTTGTTTGAGATTTGGCCCAAATTTTTATGTTTGCGACTATCCTTGGGCTACCAAAGGCAACACTTCAAACATGTTTTTAAGGTGTCACAACTTGAGAGGACACACGAGGGTATTGCATTTACTAGGGATCCAAATTTCAATGGTGAGGGTGTATGTTTTCATTTCATTATTTTAACTATGTACCATTTTTATCCTCATAATAATTATTGTACATCCTCTAAAAGTATTTTTGTCATTGTAGATGACCATGTTGTTCATGTTGCGGAAGCAGTTGAATGCATTGCGCCTGAAGATGCTCCATCGGAGCACTCCATCTGAGAAGCCCCGCATTGTCATTAATAGTACATAATTTATTATGAATGAATAGTGGTTGATATATCAACAATTTATCAATCACTAAATTGATTTTATTTTTGGTGAAAGTTGAGGGTAATGAAGGAATTCAAAGTAGAAACACAATACCTTAGTCTTGAGCAACATGTTAGAAACCATGGAAATGCATTACGCAAGTGTTAGCCAATCTAAAGATTTTCTCAAATAATTGTTAGATGTGGTGCCAAAATTAATGAACAAATTTTTACTTTTAGATATTGTGTGCAAAAATTTAAGAAGCTTTTACATGACTCTGGTTCGTTGTCATTTGATTTCATTCTAGATTGTAGTGCAAATGAGACTTCTACCACCCATTTGCGGTCATGGTTCAGTGCAAGTAGGAAACCTCGAAAGAGGAAGAAAAAGAGATATCGTGGTTCCATATTTGAATATTTATGCTCAAGAGTACAAGGATGAATATACATTTCCGACACAAGTCATGGAAGGAAAATACTCAAGAAAACATATAAACGTGCAGTATAACAATCGAGATAAAGTTGTGATCTTATAATAGAGAGTTTGGGTGAGTATGAATGTAATGTGATTATAAGACGTATTCATTGAATTCAAAACACTTAAATTTTGTTTCATGAATCACAGGGACAACCCCCTCGACTGAAATTCAAGTTCCATGTCGTCGGCTCTCTTTTGGAACATCAAATGCATCTTGAAGGTATTTTTGTCTTTATGAAAAATAATGTTAAGTTTAGGGTTTTTATTGTTATGTGGATTACACAGTCTTGTTTTAGTATGATTATGAAAAATAATTTTTCATGGTGCTTCATCGTGTTTAAGACAAATAATGCTAAATGTTGTATTATGTGCATTTTGAGTTTTACACATTTATGCTTTTATTGTATTATGCATATATTTTTGATCTTGTATCTGATAATGGTGGTATATGTTTTTTTCGTTTTTGTTTTGCAGCTTATACGATGGAGGGTGTGTGTAAAAGTCTAAAAACAAGTATTCTAAGGTGTCACATTCAGTTGAAAAATATATTATAAATGGTCAAAATATAAGCTAAATTCTCTCATTTTATCTAAAATAGTGTCCTCTCTGTGTGAAGGTTTTCAAGAAATATGAGGAAGAAAATTAGTCCAAACTCTTTGTAATCTTGTGGTCTAAGGTGTCATATTAAGTTAGAGTAATGGATGAATATATCAAAATTGAACCAAAACGTAATATGAATAATCTCATAGCTATCCGAATAGTGTCCCCTCAAGTCTCAAGAAGGTTTTTAATCGTATTTGAATAGAAGAATTTATGAATTTTGAATGAATGTTAATGATGTGATCTTTTATAGGTATAAAGGTACATTTTTACAGAATATTGCCTTGTATGTAATGTATATGATTTAATGATCACAGGGTTTCCTTCTAGATGGAAGTTTGTTGGAGAATTCATTTTTAGTCATTTTACACATAGAGGAGATTTGGGAGTGATTCCATCTTATAAGCAATATACTTATCCATTTGTGAGTTTGACAATATTGTTGATACAATTGGTACATTTTTAATATTGTGACATTGAATATTGTAACCTAGAAGTGGTACATTTGTTAATATCCATAATAAATAGATATTTGTGCCACATTTATTATCAAATAAAAATGTCTTTCAAATCTTATCTTGTGGAATAGAAATATGAGTTTTTACATTAAATCTCTAAAATCTTATCCTTACATGCATGAGTGTGAATAATACTGATAAGGACCATTGGTAGAGATTGTAGACCTCTGAGATGAAGGTGTAAGGTGGATTTTAGGTTGATACTTCTTATTTATTGCAAAACAGAGAAGAAACCATGTAGGGAGACTGTATGTACCCAATGTTTACATGAAATATGTGTAAAGTTTTATGAGGAGGTTGATCTCCCAGGTATAATAGTGTGGTTGATTTTTAAGTACTCTGACTACCCATACAGATTGTGCATTTGTTTTGAGTGAGTATATGTACTTACATACAGTTTGTCTATTCAAAATTTTGAAAATCTCTTAAGTCATTTTTGGTTTCTTTGGTATTTATAGGAGGTCTAGTTGGTTTGATAGGTTCCTTAGGTGTTGTAAGGTCTCAATTATGGTTTAGAGGCTCCAAAATATGACCTCTTATGTGAAATTGTAGCTCTTTTCTTTGAGGTCACTCCTTGTTAAGTAGTTGGCATACATGATGTCATCATGAAGAATAAAAGGTCACTTATGAACCAAATTCAAGCCAAGGAGGTATTTATGATACTTTGTAACTATTTTATTATTATTGATCAATCAATGTGATGCAGGAGTGATGGGTGTCATTATACCCTTCATTTAATCAACTAAAGGTTGATGTCATATCAAAACTAGGGGTGGTGTCTAAAGCTATATGCAACAAGTTAAAGTTTTTGAGTAAACTAGTAATTGTGTGAGACTATTTTTTTGGGGTTTTCTTAATGTTTTGAGTTTCCATCCAAAGCCTTATTGAAATCAGATTGCATCACACTTGTGGGAAATAAACACACTTTGCAAAAATCAAACACACTTGCATAAATCAAACACACTTGCATCAATCAAACACACTTGCATCAATAAAACACACTAACCAATATTGCTTAAAGGATATTTGCATGAAAGGAAATAAACAAAAATTATAATAACATGTAAGAATAACATAAACTTCAAAAAACAAAAATAGAATAGACTTTACTGAAATGGAAAATTACAGAATTAGAGAATTTGCAGAGACTACTTGAAAAGAGAAATACCACAGCCCTTGCTCCACCTCAGATCAGGAATCAAACACAATTATGTTCTCTCAAATCAGATGGTTATATCTTATTAAATCTTTAAATCATCAAGTCTTTCACAAAGCTGGTATACAAATGACATGGTTTTGCTATCTATCTATTTGGATCCCCTCAACAGAGTTAGGGAAGGGTTTTTATATCCTTCCCACCTCTCTGGAGATTACATCAAAAATGTATTATTAACAGATTATACTATTTTAAGCCTAAATCTAAACCAATCTGATCATAGCCAAAATAGCCATGAGATTGGGAGAAAATTCTATATACAACTGATAGTCATACATATGAATATTTGTCTATATTTGGTATTTTAGGAAATCAATGAACAACTAGTGTTGTTTCAATCTGAGGAGTACATGATTTACCCCTTTAATCCATTTTTACTGGATTAGGAAGTCCTCCCTTTGATTCTGAACTCTTTGAATGAGTTCCAGAACCAAAGGGGTAACTTCTGAGAACTAAAGCGAAACTTCGGAACTATTCACCGAGGTTATGGAGCTATCTCCATTTCTTCTAGAGCTAAGTCTATCTACGGATTCCATGAATCACTAACTCATCCAAAATAATTACTAAGCCAAAACTCATAATTCCATGTAGAGTATGACATGTTCATTCAAAAATGACATTTTCCACGTCCTTTTTTAGAGGATAAAAGAGTATTTTGGAACACTTTAATTCAATCAACAAAATATGGACAATCATATCTTGAAATTATATCAGATCAAAGGAAAGTTATTAAATGCAATTAACTTAATCAAGGAGGTGGCAATATGAAGCTATTATTTGCACAAATTGAGGTATATTTTGACCTCATCATTTCTCCCACACTTACTTGTTGCAATTCCTCTTGCAAACCCCTATACAACAAAAGTGGGGTCATATATCTTGGATTGCATTTTTTCGCTTAAATCACAAATCTGAAATTGAATTTCCCAGGCATCTTTAGTTGAGGTGCTAAACCCACATCTAACCTCTATTTCCTACCACCACCTTTCAAATTGTGGAGGATCCTAAGTTTCCACATTTTTCCATGGAGACATAGGTATGAGAAGGAGAGGGGGCTAGTTCTCATGCCAATCCACATACCTCCTTTCTTTCTTATGACTTGAGGAATTATTGTTGCCAAGGCTCTAGCTCTTCCCAAACTCCACCTTAAGTTTGTTGGAGAGATGAATTCCCTCCTCTTTAGGGGTACAGTAAGGTGGTTCCACCTTTTACTACAAGAAGAGAAATCCTAGTCAAAGTGTTGCTGCTCATATGATGTAAAAGCTGCAATATTTCATTCCAAACTAGAAATATAATGGTCTTTGAACTTGGAATTAAATGTAAAATATTTGAAGTCATTGGTTACTGCAGATGTACGTGGATACTGAGGTCTCATGCAGAGGCCAATTGTGCTATATTTTAAAATATGTTTGAATCTCTCTACCCCCAAGCTATTTGGTTTTGTAGTGTGGAAATGAATGCTTGAAGTTGGCTCTCTCCAATATACAAATTGATTAAGAAGCTTGTCATATATTTCAACATATAATTACACAAATAGAATTCACAAAGAAGGTTCTTTTGTTCAGGGGTGGCTATGGAGTAAGCAACCATGAATTATTCCTCATATTTTAACTCATGTGGGAGGCCACATGCAAGCCTTCCCATTGTCATCTGATGAATTGTTCTTCCAAGAAAACATTGTATGCAGGAGAAGGTCTCCTACATGTAAGAAATTTTTCCCCAACATGCATGCTACCTAAATGTTTTCTACACATTTGAATATGGAATTTTATTCCTTATAAAAATTTCTTCCCATTCTTTCCTTTTCTTCTTCTCCTCTTCCATTTTAACCTTCAACTCCTGATTCATTACCCTCAATTCATTCAATCTCCTGCAAGTATCATCCCGAGTTGTTTGACTAGAAAGAAAGATAATTCCATTTGAACAACTTGGTTTCTTGGATCTATTTTTACAGGAGAATCAGTTTGAGTTTCTTGATCCAGTTTCTCCTATGGAGTAAGTACTTTTGACTTCCATAAAACAAGTTCTTTTTCTTTATCATCATCTTGTTCTTTTCTCAACTATAATTCCCTATCTTTAATTTTTGAGTGTTGTCTTAATAATTCCAACTCTTTATCCTTGTTTTCCATCTGAGTATTTAGCTGTTCTAGCTCATTTTGTAGAGATAGGATAAGATTTTCTCTATTTTCCACTTTGAGTTTGAGAAAAACCAATTCTTCATCTTTTTCCCTTATGATAATTTCTGCTCTTGAAAAAATAGAGCTTGCTTGAGATGTTATTTCTCCTCTTTTGATGTCAAATCCACATGATTTGGATATCCTTCTTCCTTAATCAGAGGATATTTTCCTTTTAGCTTCCAAGCTGTAAGATGCTCTTAGAAACTCAGCTGTCTGTAACATCCTCCTCTTCATTTATGGGCATGGAGAAATCACCCACCTCTTCAAATACATGTCCTATTAACTCCTCCTCATTTACCATCACTGATTTCTCCTTTTCTTCCATTTGAGTTCCAAGAGGAGGTAAAATCCTCATACTATCAAGAATGTTAGCAGCTTCTCTTTCAATGACCTCATGTACCTCAACATTTTCTACTTCTTATGTGATTTTCCTTTTCTTTTAGGAGCAACCATTTCTTTAGAGGTAGACTTCCTCCTAGAGCTCCTTCTTCTAAATCTGAATGATGAATTCTTCTCTAGGTGGGTTATCATAGTCAGAAATGTTGACCTTTTCATAGTCAATGGGAGTATATTTTGGTTCCTTGGGTTTGGAGGATGGTATGTTAGAGGTAGGGATTTGTTCCTCTTGAGAGGTTGGAGAGGCCTGAGTTACCTCAGGGGAGGTGGTTACTCTTTCATTCCCTTCAATCCTTCTCCTTTTGACACCCTACCCTCTACTATTCTTCCTTATTTCCTCTCGATGGACCAATTCCCAAGTCCTTTTTAGGGGTAAATGGGGTTGGGATTCCCCTTCTGATTACATCAGGGGTCTTCTTAAATTTATGAATAAAATTCATCCATGCTTCCTCCCCATTTTTCTTATTGAGAAAGTGATGCTCACATACTAACTGAACCAAACCATGATGTCTAATTGTGCCAACACCCCATGAATACATTTGGGCCATAGTCTGAATAGAGTCATAAAAAATTTAGGGAGGTTTATCATGTACTCTTGTTTTGTGTTTCCATATTTCAAATGGATTAACATTTTAACAACCTCCTTCCCGACAGTTCCATACTTCCCATCATAGGTGAGATATTTAAACCCAAAGGTTACTTTGTCAAAAGTTTTGGGAAGGATTGCTCACCTTACTCCTTTTATGAATTTATTGGATGTGAAAATATATTGGGGTTCAGGGTCACCTTCTTGGCACATGACTTCCACTAGTTCTTTCAAAGATCCTTTGGTAGGGTTTAGTGTATGGGAAATTGGAATACTTGATATTTGACTGATTATATTAACAGTAAAGGAATTATAGCACCTTTCACTTTATCTTTAAATTGTTCCAAATTCATAACAAATTCTCTTACCAGTTTGTCGTTATACTTGGAGAATTTTTGGTTCAAATTTCTTATTAATTCCTATTATCTCTTGAAAGTGCACCCTATAGAGAGATGGTTGCAGGTGTTCTAAGCTTGCAAATTTTATCTCTCTCTTTCGTAGATACAATGGAAACACCTCGGTCTGTGGGTATACCTATTTTGAGGTGAGTCTCTAGTATCAAGGCCGAGTTCCTTATTGATGTATCCTAAACTAATTTATGGGGTTTAAGGGTAAAAGATGGCTATAAAATACTAAAACTGAGGTGATACACAAAATTTATATGAGGGCTTTGACTAAGTATATGCACAATTGATATGGGAAGGATTCTTGATGCACGAACCAACAGTTTTCTGTAGAATAATTAAGGGAAAACACTTGTTGTACTGAGGGAAAATATCACAACAACGATAAGTTAACATGCACATTAAAATTATGTAGAAAATACTAAATTTGCAGTAGGGTAAGATGATTGTTTAGGGAATTTGCATTCACAAGAATAATAGAAACATACACAAAGCTACAAATAATTGGAAAGGCTGAAAATACTTCACACTCAAAAGGCAAAACCGGAAAAAAAATTGTTTCAATACTCCTTTATCCAAAATGTCCCCATTTTATGTGCTTTGCCAAAGCACACAATATATAGCAAAATAAATTTCACCCCCTTCCTAAAAATAGTCTAAGGCTTGTACTCGCCCATGCATCCTATTTTTATCCTTTATTTAATAATAGATAAAGAATAAAAATAGAACATGCAATTACAAATAGGCATTAATAGCCTTTGATTACATTATAGTCAAACTGAAGTTGACTGTTCTATTTTTAAGAAAATAAGGTGAATAATTTGCTAAGATTGCTTGTTGAACAAGTCTCTTTCCTTATGCATGTGAATTCGTCTTCTTTTCTATTTTATCCTCTTATGAAGCATGCAAAAATCAACTCCCTATGAGTGAATAAAATAAATTACATTAATTGCAATACTTTGCAAAATAATTCATCCAAAAATCTATCCTGATTGGGACCACCTTTTATTTCTGATGTTGATACTTGTTCTGTCTTCTAGTGATCACATGGATAGCACACACTATAAATTATCTCTAACCTTCCCACTAGTGGGGACCACCTTTGCAGTTTAGTAATATCTCACCATGGTTTGGCCACTCTTGTGGACTTAGCACATCACCATGGTTTACTAATATAGTAGGTCACCATGATTACGGTTTCACTTGTTTGATTGGAAATTTGACCATCTTTGCATAACATATGGTCATACTATAGTGCTCGGCCACTTTTCGGTTATCATTGCATTGTATAGCTTGTCGGCCCCCTTTGATGATTCTTTGGCATTTGACCATGGCATGTATGTACCAACTCACCTTTTGATGCCATCATTGTTTTTCGGTTTTGATTTTCATGGTATTAAGGTTTTTAGACCTTAGAAGGGTCAAATGCAATGATTTTCATTTGAATAACAATGACGTGGGCTGGCCCCCTCTCCATGGTGACTCACCCCTTCACATTTTACGTTGGCACTTTGTCTTAAATACATTGGCCACTTTGTGATTGGCTATGACCGTTGATTCTGGCACTTGGATTCTTGTGAACCATCGATCTTGATCTTCATTTAGGGTTTCACTTGGATTTTAATGTGGTTGTTGGCAAGTGACCGTGATGGTTTGCATTGAATGTGGAGATTGATTCTCATCCTTTGATCTTTGTACCTATTGAATTCAGACCGTTTGATCACTAACTCCAGGTGAGTTAGGTTAAGCCAAGCTCAGGTGGGTGAGTTAAAACAACTCGAACTCCATCATTTTGGTCATTTTGCATCTGTTTTCTCACAGAGAGTGGCGAAGCCCTAGAAAATTTTGTGTAGACCACCATTTCTGAGTTGTTGAAGCTTGGATTTTGTTCTGTTTGGTCTCTGTGAGTTGGAAACCTAGTTGGTCTTGCTTGAGAGTTCTGGAAGTGCTCATATATTCACGTTTTTTGAGTTCTTGTGCTCTTTGGAGGATTCTGCCATTTTGAGTTTGAGCTTTCTATGGTCATTTGTGCCTTAGTTTCGAACTCGGTTTTTTGCTGTGGATGTATTTTCTGAGTTGGTAGAACTCAGTGATGTTTTTGAACACCATTATCATCCCTTTTTGAGCTCAAATTATCTTTTCGCAATATTTAATTGGTTTCACCAGTGTCATTTTCTTCGAGCTCGGGTTTCTTCCAAAAGATCTCTGTCTTCTTTCTTGGCCATCATTGTTGACTTCTTTAAGCTTGATTAATTCTTTCTGAGTGAAGTCCGAGCTCGTATTTTATGTGAAAAGGATTCTCAAGAGGTTTCTTTGTCTTGAAATTTTTGAGTGGTCTACTGGCCGCCATCGTTGAAGTCTTTCAAGCTTGGAAATGTGCAACTAGTATCATTGTTTGATAAGAGGATGGTAAGTTTTGACCTCCCAAGCACCACTGTTACTTTGTCTTTACCAGTTCGACTTCAAAATACTGATACTCATTTTTTCCTTTGCACTTTTCGTGATTTCTGGGATAACATTGGTCTCTGAGTTGAAACTCATTTTGGGTTCTGAGCTCAATGATCTCTGATCTCTTGAGGGTTTTCTCAACTTCTATTTAAACCGTAAGTCCTTGTTTCTTACTCTGATTTTAGTACCCATTAATGGTTTTTGATTAAGCGTAAAACTTTTTTCTTGGATCTGCAACTTGAAACTGATTTATAATGGGGATCATGAATTTCTGAAATGTTTGAATCTTCTTCATCTTTGGAAATGCATGAGTTTTCTTATTTCTGAGCTCCTCTGTTTGTACCTGTATAATTTTCAAACTTTTGAATGCTAAAAATGGCTCTGTTCACTTGTTACATGTATTCATCCCTTGTGTAGACTACTTCACTTCAATGTTAGTACCTTGGGGTTTTCTCTCTATTTGAGCTTTTGGTGTCTTCTTTTGTTCTGATTCAAACTCAGTCAATTTTGCCCATTAGTTTTAGCTTTGTTGTGCTTTGAGCCATGGTCAAGTTGAGATCCTTTTGACTCTTTGTGTGTTATTCTGGTTCTTTTTAACCATGAATCTTGCCTTTAAATTTGGCTATGAAGTATACTGTAGAATAATGTACACTTTCATCTATCCCTTTTTGGGCTCTAGGTCTTGAATCATTATGTAAACTTGAAGTTGTTTGGTTGCACTTGTAGCTCCTCTTGTCACAAACATCTATTATGCCATTGATTTCATCTTCTATCCTTCTTGATTACTATGACTTAGATCTTTTTGACATTTTCTTGATAGACAGATAGGTTTGTTCATTTGATTCTGGAACTTACAGTATTAGTACTTTGATTGTTCTTGATTTCATGAGATCTTTGTACCTTGTATGTGGCCTTCTAGAAGTTGTAAATAGTTTCTCATTCTTGTAAAACCATTAGAAGGCATAACTCTTGATTCAGATGCTTTGTTGAAATATTGTAGTCTTATTTCTTTTGCTTAAATGCTTTATTTCCTTGATAGTAGTATTTATGGCATGCTAGAAAATTTAAAATGTTGATTTTTCATGGCAAAGCCCTAGCAAATTTTTTCCAGAATTCTTTCTTCCTTCCATTTCCAGCTATAGTAGTTGTATTTTTCGATTCAGAATACAGAATGTAACACTTTTTTGTTGAAGTTGATTTGGTAGTTGGAAATGAAACATAATAACTATTTATCTTGACCATGGCATGCTTTTCTACTTTTCTATATCACTTACTTGATTTACATATTTCTTTTAAAGCATGTAATAGTTGAAAGCAACATGATGAAAAGTTGTAAATGTCCATTTTACATGGCGAAGCCCTGTCAAAATTTTCCCAGAATATTCTCTTCATTCTATTTCAGTTGTAACCCTTCTTCTTTCAGTTAACTTCAGCTTCTTGAAATTTGATTTTCTCCTTAGTTGCAAACTGAAAAGTATACTTCTATTTGTCAGTCTCTTTTCTGTACTATAACTTCTTCCATTTGTAGAAAATACTGAATTTGAGTTACATTAATCCTTCTTTCCAGCATGTACTTATGACTTGTCTATTTCTTCTTGGCTACAACCTGTACCTACACACTTAAGAAAATAGTTAGAAAAATACTTAGGCTTTTTGGCCTCTCTTGTGTCCATGTTTCTTCTTTTCTTTTCTCTTTCTTCTTTCTGAGTGAGTATAACATGTATGCAGTTTGATCTTCAAGTAAATTATATCTCCTATTTTTAAGAGATTCATATGCACAAATTAGGACAGTATAGGAATATGAATTGATCCCTGAGCTCATAGCTAACATTTTTCTATTCTCTTCTTTTTAGGTACAGTGGCTTCTATAATGAAGATGAAGAAAGAACAAAAGCTGAAAAGGAGATGCTTTAACGAAAGAAGAAAAACCCCTAAGGCAATGATGGGTTCACTCATACTCCTTTACTTTCTTTTTCATGCATGTGTACCTCTTATTTCAGTAGTTGTACTTTACTTTTTAGTTACATCCCATGGCTTGTGTGGGAAACATTTGAAAATTCCTTATGAATAAAACATTGAATTTTGTAAATGAGTTGTATATTTCTTTCTGCATTTCAAATTTTTGTATGGATTGTATGATGAACTAAACAACTCAGTAATATAATTGAATGTCTTAATCATGAAGGAAATAACATTAAGAAAACCTGTAACATTCAGCAATGAACTCTAATTTCTGCAATCTACACTTATGTTTTTTGTTCCAAAACTTAGCATTTCACCTATTCTGTAATTGGATGTCTTGATCAAGACAACACAGTTGTCCTTTGGGGCTTTGTGTTCTTTTGCTGAAGATAGTCATGAAATTGCAGACTATGTGATCTATTACGTTTTGTAACAACACACATAGTTGCATATTTCATGTAATCGTTTAACTAAATCAACAGTAATGACATAATCTGAAAACTCCCCTAGCTCAGGTATACTTCACCAATGCTATCCATTGTAACGAAGTTTCGAGTTGCCCATTTTGCACAAGTGCAAAATTGTCAACAATTCCCATGGATGTAGAGAATTGAGTTTCCACATGACCCACCTTTGTCAAAATACTTAGTTGTAGAACTTTTAGACTTAGCTTCAAAACTCACCACGCTTTCAATGTTAATCAGTTCTGTCTATTCCATGCTTCAAATTATATCAACCTCTCAAGGATTTTCCCAATTTGGAACTAAATATCAGGATGAGAAAAATGATGTCATTCTATTTTCCAAGGGTGGTGTAATAATTTAGTTTGAGTAACGGTCATGATGGCCTTCCTTGGAAGTGATTTATTACATCACATCACCCATTGTGCTTTTAATAACTCATAAAGCCAACAATCAAGAATTAAGTCTAATCACACATGCTAACTTATTTTGACCTTTAATAAGAAACAAAATATAATTACCATTTCCTGCTGACGTCATCCAATTGTCCTGATGACTCATCATCCCTAAAAGTAAAAAGGAAAATTCGGTTAGAAGTTACAATAAAAATAAAAAGTGTTTTATTTGAAAATAAGCCAATTATTGAAGGGACAAACTGCCATTTCTATTTTCAGTTGGTCTTTTAAGAGAAAATATGGGGAGATGAAATTGAAGGGAGGATGAAATCATGTGTAGGAAAAATTGATTTAGATGGATTATTCCTATGTGGACAACTTTGTTCGGTGTAGATCTAATCTAAATTTTGTATTTTATATAATCTTCATCGATGTCTTAGAATAAATATTTTATAGTTGGATGTCATGATATTGTATCTGTAACTAATTTAAGGCTTCTTCTTCATGCAAATCCTATTTTCCCTCTTGTTAAGCACTTCAAAAAGGGGTTAGTCCACAATGATCAATCTTCCTTAACCCCTAGCTAGGTTGAGAGCATCCTACATAGAAATAGTCTAAAGAGGCCTTAGAATGATGTACTTCGCCCTCCTAGTAGGTGCATGAGAACATGTTGATAATCAATGCAATTATATATGGCATTCCCTAAAACAAAACTAGATGACTAGATGTTCCCATGATGGCCTACGATGTCTTGAACATAACAAAATGACTCAAAATGAAAGCCAAAATATGGGAATTCATAGAAAACATATAAACACAAATGAATGAGGATAAAATGTGTTTAGGAACAACATGAGAATGGTTATAAAAGATATGGATTTGGATAGAAGTGTTGACATGCTAATTAATCCTTGTTATTTGAGATAAACAACCATACACATGAAGTCATATAAAAACCATTATAAAAAGGGATTGTTCCATTTTAAGTATCTACTATGTGAGATGGATATATCTTATTCAATCTTCAAATCATCAAGTCTTTCACAAAGTTGGTATACAAATGGCGGGGTTCTCGCTATCTATCTATTTCAGATCCCTTAAAAGAGTTAGGGAAGGGTTGTTATTATCCTTCCCACCTCTCTGGAGATTACATCAAGAATGTATTATTAATAGATTATACTATTTTAAGCCTAAATATAAACCAATCCGATCATATCCCGAATAGCCATGAGATTGGGAGAAAAATTGATATACAACTGATAGTCATACATATGAATATTTGTCTTTATTTGGTATTTTAGGAAATTGGAGAACAAATGGTGTTGTTTCAATTTGAGGATTACATTCTTCGCCCCTTTAATTAATTTTTATTAGATGAAGTACTCCCTTTGATCCTTGAACTATTTAAATGATTTCTAGAACCAAAGAGGGTTAACTTATGTAACTATCTGCCAGGTTCCAGATCTATCTCCATTTCATCCAGAGATATCTCCATTTCTTCCGGAGCTAAGTCTATTGGAATTGGAAAAGGTGGAGAACCTTGTGACAATATTTCTTGAAAGTATATGTTCCTTGACAAATCGGTAGTGCACAAAAATGATCTTTTAAGGAAAAATACAAGATCTCAAGAAAGACACAGAGTTAGGGTTAGATCTCAAGAATAAAAGGATATTTTGATCAGTTATGAGCATTGATTCTTGATTCTTTTGGTGTAACGCCCCTCTGGGACACTTTGAAAAACACACCAACGTGACTAAAATTTTAGGGTATATTATTATTTTTATTTATTTTTATTTTTATCTGATTTCCATTATTATTTATTTTAAATTAAATTGATTTACCCAATTACTAAATCATTAGCCCAAAACAATTTCTCTAACCTCTATTAAGTTTACTAAGGACACCCAAATAAGAGTCTACACCCATTTTGAATTAATTAGATTTCCCCTTTTTAGTTATTTACACACACACACACACACACACACTAAACTCCTTTTCCCATTTATATTTACAAAAATACCCATGGCTAAAATGTATATATGGTTAATTGTGGGCCATGGGATAAAAGAGATCTGAGCCCTTGATCTAATTTTACCCTAAGGATGCCCTAATCATCCTTATATTCTTTTCTTTTCCTTTCCCTTCTCATTTGGCTTCTTTTTTTTTTTTTTTTTTAAATGTGCGGGTTGTGGAGGAGCTATGAAAATTTAGTTTCCAAAATGTAGTTGCCTTTTTAAAGTAAAACATTAGATAAATATTTTTTTTTTTACTTTTTTTTTGTTTTATGTCATGATAAAGATTGATTTATAAGAGCAAAGACATCAAACTTCTCATGAAAATCGAAAGAACCTAAAATTTCAACTTCCATTAAATAATATTACCCCAAACAAAAAGGAAGTTCTTTCTTTATCAATGTAATTCCAAGGAACCATTCCAATTTTCTTAAACACAAATAAAACAAAAACAATTTCTAAGACCTTTCTTTATCATATGTAAGAAAAAAAAATAGATGTATTCCTTTCAAATAGATTTTTTTTTTTTTGTCAATAAACATTCCAACAACAAACTTGTGAAGTGAATGTAAAAGAAAATGCTTCTATGAAATGTATTTTAGAGGAAGTCAATATTTTACAAATCTTCCTTACAATCTCTCAATAACTCACTACTTCATATTACATACATGCTAAATACACAAGATAACAATCCAACAACTTCCTTTCCAAGGTTGAAAGAAGGTCTTCCAATACAAAAGACTACCAATCTTACAAGTGATTCCAAATCACAAGGAGGATACTTTACAAAATAAGAATACCCTTCAAATAACCATATCTTAGAGTCACAAAGAGAGAAATGCCAACAAAGTGAAGGAGACAATGAGCACCAAGATGACAAGAGATTCCAAGCTTGAGATACATCCTTCATGCCTTCAAGAAATCCAACAAGGAGAAAGAGCTTGTTTGCCACCCAACCATAGGCATCATTACATGCCTCTCCCAAGGTTGGGATGCATGCTAGCCTCCCCCAAGCCCATGGGAAAGAGGACAACTAACCAAAACTTGCACAAGATGGAGGGTGAACTAACAATGATACAAGCACACAAAAATAGGACAAATACAAAACAAGACTCCAAAATTTACAAGGAGGAGAACCCATGTTCTTCCTCAAAAGTGGGGAAGAGAGGAGAAAGTTCTCCAAAAGTTATATTCAAAATTTCTTGCACAAAAAAAAAAATCTCCATACCCTCCTTATTGCTCCTAAATTCAATCAAAACCCTCCTTATTCCTCCACCCTTTCTCCAAGTCCTTCTTGGAAGGATTTTCAAACCCCAAAGGGGTTTCCTTACCAAGAATGGGGAAGGAGATTCAAGCCAAATGAATCAACTTCCCCACCTCAACCATTTGAGGGGAAACACTAAGACCCTACAAGGCTTGTCCATCAAGCCTTGAGGATTGAGAGGGAAAATCCCTCTCTCTTCCCCCACACTCCAAAACTCCATCATGCCATATGATGGAGGGAGTAAAAACAAGCAAGCAACCAAAATCTACATACAACAAATAACAATTTCAAGCAACCAATCTAACAACTAAAAAAAACAACACAACAATAAGACATAAGAGCCTACCTCAAGGAAAGCTCTCCAAAAAGCTTTCCAACTTCAAATTTCTCCACTCTTGACTCAAGCAAATCACAAGCTCCAAATCACCCAAGCATCCAAGCAAGAAGTTCCAAAAAAAAAGTCCCTCTCTTTTCCCATGAATGGGAATTTGAAGAGGAGCAAGCAAGAATCCTCACAAATGAGGGGGTGACATGTGTCACCCCTCTCCTTCTTCAAGGTCAAAGATGCCAAAACAAAAGAGAGAAAGGGTAAAATTGTCTTTTTCCCTCTTCTCCCAAAATCCCCTAAATGTTAGCAAGACAAAATTAGTGAAACTTTTAATAAGCACTCAAATCCACACCCCTTACATGGATGTGACCAAACAAGAGGTAAAAAGGGAGGGAAAACTCCCTCTAGCCTTGAAAATAAGCCCCCTACCCATTAGGTAGGGTCCAAGGGCTCATTTTTATGTTAGGGAACTCCCAAGCTAAAAAGGGGTTCCCCAAAATGCCCAAAATAACCTAATTTCGGGTTTTGCATTTTTGGCACAAGGGTAGAGGGTGTGGGGACCACCCAAGGGTCTCACATGTGACCCTAAACCCTTGTGATTAAGTGACTCATTAAACAAAATCAAAATTTAATGAAAGTGGGATTATTAATTCCCAAAACAAGTTTACAACTCTACTAATAACCCTAAACAAAATTAATAATTCAAAGCACAATACATTACAAAAATTGGGGTCACTCATAGTGCCCAAAATAATAATCTCCTATACTAAGGCTTCACACAATGAACATGGCTAGGACTCGCCCATGTGGCTTCTTGTGCAAGATTGTGTAGCTGGCCTTAATCCCACGTTCTCCTGTAAACCTGTCACCTGCACACTCATTGCACACATTAACCATACCTATCCGATAAAATATAAAACAATGACACAATAAGATATCAATAAGTTCTAAACTAGCCTAACATCCTACTGAAATCAAAATGCGACAACGTGCACAATTATACTCAATATTCCAAAAGTTAGACAAGATGATAAAGTGACATATAACCATAGAATTCCACATGCAACAACTATCCATCAATATAATTATGTTCCAAACACAACATCATATCCATTAGTATCCATGACATCATAAGAAAATGTGACAACATAGAAATTAAGCTAAATTGGCGCTATACGCCTGAATGTCCACACATGTCTAATAAGATCAAATCTCTAATATAATGTCCACGATATAACAAAAACTCTATCAAAACATGTCTATGAGCAAAGAAACAACAAGCTACTGAGCTATAAAAAGTGTGGGCACTACATCCCCCTCTACTAAAATTAGACTTCCTCCTGAAGTCACTGAAAGAGATAGGGATATCTAGCCCTCAAAGGTATCGCATCCTCCCAGGTAGTTGTTGTCTCATCATATCGGTCCCACTGTACTCTAACCTGGTCCAAGTCTCGACCCCGAAGGGCCAACCTCCGGTGCTCCAGTATGCGTATGGGCTCCAGTCTCCACTATCCTCCATCCTCTACCTATAATGCCGACCAATCCAAAACATGAGAAGCATCAGGTACATATCTACGTAGTACAAAAACATGAAAACATCGTGGGCCCATGCAAGGCATGGTGGCAAAGCTAGGCGATAGGAAACTGGACCGATGACCTCTAAAATATCAAAAGGCCCCACAAAATGAGGTGATAGCTTAGAACCCTTTCCATAATGGATAGGACTCTTATGCGGATGAACTCTCAAGAAGACTTTGTCACCCACTGAGAAGTGACGATCAATCCTCTTAGTGTCTGCATATGCCTTTTGGCATGCTCTGCCTGCTCTCAAGATGTTGTCTAATCAACACAACCTGCTGCTCTAAATCCTAAAGGTAGGCTGGTCCCAGAATAATCCTGTCATCTAGTCTATCCCAACTCAAAGGTGTCCTGCAAGGTCATCCATACAAAGCTTGGTAAGGAGCCATACCAATGGAACTATGATAGTTGTTGTTGTAAGAAAACTCAACTAAATGTAAATAATCTTCCCATTTCTTCTGCTGATCCATCACATACATCCTCAACATGTCCTCTAACACCTGATTAACCCTCTCTGTCTATCCATCTGTCTCTGGATGATAAGCTGAACTGAAATTAATCTGAGTACCCAGAGCGGCTGAAAAGAAGTCCAAAAAACTAAAGTGTAGATAGTATCCTATGTCATTGATGATGGTCTTCGGAATCCCATGCAACCTAACAATGTCCTCCATAAATACTTTGGCAATGGCATGTGCATTATAGGTGACCTTGGTTGGCAAAAATGCACAACCTTGGTCAATTTATCCACGGTGACCATAATGGCATCATGATGATAAGAAGACATAGGAAGTCCGACTATGAAATCCATGGAAATCACATCCCATTTCCACTCGGGAATATCATGAGGGTGTAAAAGTCCTGCGGGATGAGAATGCTCTGCCTTAACCCTCTGACACTCAAGGCATCATGCAACAAAATCTGCTATGTCCCATCAAGACCTGCCAATAATATAACTCCCTCAGATCGGCATGCATTTTCTTCACTCCTGGATGTGCCGCATATGGGGCTCGATGAGCCTCTGTGAGGATGAAGCTACGCAGATCACCTGACTTAGGCACGTAGATGCACTGTGGAACCAAAGCAAACCATCTACCTCTAAAACACACCCAGAATATCTACCCTCTAAAGAACCCTGTGACTCCAACATCTGTCTAGCTCCCT
Source organism: Taxus wallichiana var. yunnanensis (assembly GCA_018340775.1). Taxonomy (NCBI): domain Eukaryota; kingdom Viridiplantae; phylum Streptophyta; class Pinopsida; order Cupressales; family Taxaceae; genus Taxus; species Taxus wallichiana. The sequence continues at coordinate 63,020,882 of CM031241.1, forward strand.
CATAAAATCTATCCTCTAGAAGGTGCTCAAGAATCCTGCCTCTCAAATCTGACTGAAGTGTCAAAGAAGCAAGCACATGTCATCATCTACTAAGTGCATCTGCAACAACATTTTCCTTCCCTTTGATATACTTGAACCTCCATGTCATACTCACATAGGAACTCCATCCAACACCTTTGACGAGCGTTGAGGTTTGGCTGTGAGAAGATATATGCTGCAAACTACGATGATCTGTCCTCAAAATGAAAGGTCTACCCAAAAGGAAATGTCACCAACACACTAGAGCATGAACAACTGCTGCAAGCTCCAAGTCATGAGTAGGATAATTAAGCTCGTAGTCCTTGAGCTTACGAGACTCAAAAGCAATAACCCGATGCTCCTGCATAAGAACTGCTCCCAAACCCTCTAGTGATGCATCAGTACAAACAACAAAATCCTCTGTCGGGTCTAGGAACTACTAAGATGGGTGCCATGGTTAACCTTTCCTTAAGCAACTGAAAGGCTTGCTCACACTTCTCTGACCAATCAAACTTCTTCCCTTTCCTCTAAAGAGAAGTGATAGGGTGAGCAATCCTAGAAAAGTCTTGTACGAACCTGCGGTAATACCTTGCTAAACCCATGAAACTCCTTACCTCAGTAACTGATGTGGGTGTTGGCCAGTCCAAGATAGCTTGTATCTTAGAGGGATCTACGGAGATACCCTCACCTGATATGATATGACCCAAGTACTGAATCTCTATCTGAAAGAAGCTACATTTTCCAAGTTCCCATACAACTTCTACTCTCTCAAAACCTTGAAGTACCTGTCTCAAATGCTCCTCGTGTTCCTCCTCGGAATGAGAATAAATCAATATGTCATCAAGGAACACTAAGACAAAGTGATCCAGAAATGTCCTGAATACTCCATTCATGAGGCTCATGAAGACAGTTGGGGCATTGGTCAAACCAAATGGAACCACTGTGAACTCATAATGCCCATAACGTGTGTGAAATGTTGTCTTATGAATGTCTGCATCTGATATGCGCAACTGATGATATCCTAACTTGAGATCAATTTTGGAGAACACTCTCACTCCCACATCTGATCAAACAAGTCATCAATCCTAGGGAGTGGATAACGGTTCTTTATTGTGACCTTATTGAGCTTGTCTGAAGTCTACACAAAGCTTTGAGAGAACCATCCTTCTTCTTCACAAATATGACTGGCGCTCCCCAAGGAGATACACTAGGGTGAATGAGACCCTTATCTAACAACTCCTCTAACTGAATCTTGAGCTCATGAAGCTCTGGGGTCATCATCCGATAAGGTGCCCTAGAAACTGGTGCTGATCCAGGTACTAAATCAATGGTGAAATCCACCTCTCTGCGGGGTGGTAACCCTGGAAGCTCACTTGGAAACACATCTACATACTCCCTCAAAACTACATGATCATCTAAGGGTGAATGCTCTGAATGCTCTCTCAGATCGATCACTGATGGTGATAGCAAACAACTGACACCCTTACGCATGCTCCGCTTGAGTTGCTTAGCCGATATCATGCGCAAGGAGATAGGTCTCTGCATCCCTGATATCACAACTGCACTCCCAAGATCATCCTGACACTCAATGACCTTATTTCTACAATCCACCTTAGCTCGATGAGCCTCGAGCCAATCCATACCCAAAACTACCTGATAGGAACCTAGAGGGATAACTCGGAGGTCAAGAGTAGTGGAGAAGGCTCCTAAATCAAGTACGCAACTCTCCACATACGAGTCCACGGTGAGTTTGGCCCCAGAGGCCAACTCAACCTACCAACTATCTGAGTTTCCTAGCCACCACTAGCCCACACTGGTCCACTATAGAAGGTGATATAAAAGAATCTGAAGCACCTGAATCAAAAAAATCTTGAGACAAAATACCCCGATAGTACTGTCATCTCTCATGATGTGGCTGGCACACGATGCTCGGCTTTGGGTTGTCAACTGCTGCATATACATGATGAGCGCATCCTACATCACCCACCATCTTCTTCGGATCTAGCAGCTCTCTGTGTATCCATGGTATTGGGTTTGTGCGGGCACATGCGCACATAGTGATCAGGAGATCCACAAATAAAACATCCTCTGTACCCCTCTGAGATGGGGTCCCTCTGTACTACTGTGTGCCCGATCCTGCCGGTCCAACCCTAGCAGACTGCTGTGTGTGAGCTGGCTGTGCTGCTTGAGTGCCCTGCCTCCTATCCCTGGCTCCACCAAAACCACCTCTAGAAACACCTCTCTGAAATCCACATGTGTGCTCTAGCCCCTGCTTGCGGGTGGCCTTTTTGTGTGTGCTGTCCATTGCGGGTGCGGTGGAGCCCTCGTGGCTGCTTGGCGGGAGGCCAAAATCCTCCTCTAGGGGTGGTGCAGTACCTCATGACCTCTGACTCTGAAAGGCCTGTATCCTCTCCTAAAACTTGCTCTTGTTTCTATCACGGTGCTCCTGTGCCTTGGTCCTATTCTCCTCAGCTAAGTAGGCCTTCTCAACGGCCTTCTCAAGTGTGGGAGGAGATAACATCCTAACTGCTCCTGCTATATCTACATTAAGGCCTCGAATAAACTTGTTAACCTATAATTTCTCATCTTGCAGGTAGTCCACATACTGTAGAAGATCCAGGAACCTGCTCTCATACTGTGCTACTGATGCCAGATCCCTGTCGTAAGTCATGAAACTCATCGATCCTCTTCTGCACAAAATGCTCTGACATATAACGAGCCCTGAAATCACTCCTCGAACATCTCCCAGTCACTTGTCTCTCGAGTCAGATGGAGCTTCCGCTCCTCATTCCTCCACCAAACCTGCTGCTACGTCTCGGAGGAGGTGTATAGCGAACCTTGCCTTGACGTTGCTCTCGTAAGAGTGCAAGCCAAAGCAACTATCCAAGCTAAGGAGCCATGACTCAGCCCCAAAGCCATCTGTAGAGCCGGTGTAGGTGGGTGGCTGCAAGTGAAGAAGATCCCTGATCACACTGCCTGTATCTCGATCCTGGCGATGTAGTCCAACAGGCGAAGGGGGTCACCTATCCTCGAATGGTCCCTCGAGACTATGTGAGCAGCTACGACGGAACGAGGCTACCCTCTCATGATGAATGGAAGGGCTACGTGACCTCTCCCACCTCGGTGTATCATGCTCTGGTGGCTCTAAATGCACGTCCTCACCTATCGGCTCCTCATCTCCCAATGGTGTCTCCTCTCTCGCCTCCTGTGGTGGTGGTAGATGCTTTGCTCCACAACGCCTATCAGCTGGTGCAAGGCCTCTAATATCCGAGGCCCAAATTTGGGTGCCATTGCTCCCACGTAGGTGCACTATGCCCCCATGCCTCTAGTTGATCATCCCTCTTGGGTGCCATCCTGTGCACGAGGTGAGCGAAGGAGTTATTAAATTAAAATTTAATGGTTGTGGATAGTGTTTAATTATTATTATTATTATTATTATTATTATTATTTTATTATCATTTATTAAATTTAATGTTATTAACATTACCATTAACTATTTTAATTAGTTACCCAGGGTCCGCGTGTGTGAACCTCGCTCTGATACCAAATGTAATGCCCCTCCTCCTGGACACCGAAAAAAGGCCAAAAAGTTTGGTAAAAAAAAATTTGGTAAATTTTTTTTTTTAAAAGTTTACTAAATTTAATGCTTTGTTTGCTTTCATTAATTTATTATTTAATTAAATTAAATTAATTTTTACAATTCAAATGAAACATTAATTTTAAAACAATTTTTTTAATTTTTATTATTTAATTAAATTATTTTTTAATTTTTAAACATATGTATATTACTTACCTAAAAATTCACCCATTTTAATTTAATTTGATTTCCCCTTTTTAGGTAAAACATTCACCCAATAAAATCTTATCCATATTTTCCTTTATATTTACAAAGAAACATTCCCAAAAGCCCATGACTTAAAATGTGAATAGGGTTTTAATTTTAGCCCTAGGATAAAAAAATCTCAACCCTAGATCTAAAAAGCCCTAAAGGATTTTCCCTAATTCTCTTCTTTTTTTTCTTTTTTTTCTTTCTTTTCATTTTTTTTTTTTTTTTTTTCTTTGTTTTGTTTGAGGTTGTATGGAGATGGAGGTAATGGAGTTGGATTTTTATTAATCCTTTTTTTTTGATATATATTAATATTTTATATATATATTATATATATATATATATATATATATATATATATATATATATATTATTATTATTTTTATTTTTGTTTATGATATTTTTTTTTTTTTTTTTTTTTTTTACAAGGGGGGATTGGTTTTTGAGGGGTGGAGGTGTGTGAGGTGGGGAGCGGAAGGAGGGGGGGTGGAGGAGGGTGGGGGGAGGCGGGGGGGGAAGGAGGAGTGGGGGGGGGGGGGGGGGGGAGGGGGGGGGGGGGAGGCGGAGAGGGGCGGAGGAGGGAGGAGGGGTCAGGAGGTGGGGGGGAGGGGCCCCGGGGGGGCGGCGGGGGGGGTGGGGGGTTCGGCCCCCCACAGCATTTTTTTTTTTTATTAAAAGGCGGGGGGGGGGAACCCCCCACCAAACATTTTTTTTTTTTTTTTTAAATTTTTATATAAAAAAAACGTTTTTTTTAAATTATTATTTTAAATTTTTTATATATATATATATATATATATATATATATATATATATATATATATATATATATATATATTTATTATATATATTTATATATATATATATATATATATATATATATATATATATATATATATATATGTATATATATATATACATACATATATAATAAATATATAATATATTTTATATATATGATATATATATATATATATATAAAATAAATCTATATAAATAGATTTATATTATAAATTAATTTATATGATGATTAAAATAAATAAAATGTAGTTGCATTTAAAATATTTTTAATATTTAAAACATTAAAAATAAATAATGATAACTACTTTTTTTATATATATAAAGATTGATTTATAAGAGCAAAAACATCAAACTTCTCATGAAAAAAAAAAAAATTTCAACTTTCATTAACTAATATTACACCAAACAAAAGAAGATTTCTTTTTTTTATCAATGTAATTTTAAAAGGAAAATTCAATTTTATTTTTTTCAACATTGAAATAAAAAAAAAAAAATAGATTTCTAAAATTTTAATATAAAAAAATTTTCTAAATTTATATAAATGTATGTACATTTCACAAATAATAATAGTTTCTTCAAAGTTAAAACAAGTTTCTTATAACAAAGTAGATTTCCTTTCAAATAGATTTTTTTTTTTTCAATAAACATTCCAACAACAAACTTGTGAAGTGAATGTAAAAAAAAATGCTTCTATGAAATGTATTTTAGAGGAAGTCAATATTTTACAAATCTTCCTTGCACAATCTCTCAATAACTCACTACTTCATATTTCTACATACATATAAAATACACAAGATAACAATCCAACAACTTCCTTTCCAAGGTTGAAAGAAGGTCTTCAAATACAAAAAACTACCAATCTTACAAGTGATTCCAAATCACAAGGAGGATACTTTACAAAATAAGAATACCCTTCAAATAACCATATCTTAGAGTCACAAAGAGAGAAATGCCAACAAAGTGAAGGAGACAATGAGCACCAAGATGACAAGAGATTCCAAGCTTGAGATACATCCTTCATGCCTTCAAGAAATCCAACAAGGAGAAAGAGCTTGTTTGCCTCCCAACCATAGGCATCATTACATGCCTCTCCCAAGGTTGGGATGCATGCTAGCCTCCCCCAAGCCCATGGGAAAGAGGACAACTAACCAAAACTTGCACAAGATGGAGGGTGAACTAACAATGATACAAGCACACAAAAAAATAGGACAAATAAAAAAAAAAGACTCCAAAATTTACAAGGAGGAGAACCCATGTTCTTCCTCAAAAGTGGGGAAGAGAGGAGAAAGTTCTCCAAAAGTTATATTCAAATTTCTTGCACAAAGCAAAAATATCTCCATACCCTCCTTATTGCTCCTAAATTCAATCAAAACCCTCCTTATTCCTCCACCCTTTCTCCAAGTCCTTCTTGGAAGGATTTTCAAACCCCAAAGGGGTTTCCTTACCAAGAATGGGGAAGGAGATTCAAGCCAAATGAATCAACTTCCCCACCTCAACCATTTGAGGGGAAACACTAAGACCCTACAAGGCTTGTCCATCAAGCCTTGAGGATTGAGAGGAAAAATCCCTCTCTCTCCCCCACAACTCCAAAACTCCATCATGCCATATGATGGAGGGAGTAAAAAAAAACAAGCAACCAAAATCTACATACAACAAATAACAATTTCAAGCAACCAATCTAACAACTAAAAAGAAACAACACAACAATAAGACATAAGAGCCTACCTCAAGGAAAGCTCTCCAAAAAAGCTTTCCAACTTCAAGTTTCTCCACTCTTGACTCAAGCAAATCACAAGCTCCAAATCACCCAAGCATCCAAGCAAGAAGTTCCAAAAAAAAAAGTCCCTCTCTTTTCCCATGAATGGGAATTTGAAGAGGAGCAAGCAAGCATCCTCACAAATGAGGGGGTGACATGTGTCACCCTCTCTTCTTCAAGGTCAAAGATGCCAAAACAAAAGAGAGAAAGGGTAAAATTGTCTTTTTGCCTCTTCTCCCAAATTCCCCTAAATGTTAGCAAGACAAAATTAGTGAAACTTTTAATAAGCACTCAAATCCACACCCCTTACATGGATGTGACCAAACAAGAGGTAAAAAGGGAGGGAAAACTCCCTCTAGCCTTGAAAATAAGCCCCCTACCCATTAGGTAGGGTCCAAGGGCTCATTTTTATGTTAGGGGAACTCCCAAGCTAAAAGGGGTCCCCAAAAATGCCCAAAATAACCTAATTTCGGGTTTTGCATTTTTGGCACAAGGGTAGAGGGTGTGGGGACCACCCAAGGGTCTCACATGTGACCCTAAACCCTTGTGATTAAGTGACTCATTAAACAAAATCAAAATTTTAATGAAAGTGGGATTATTAACTCCCAAAACAAGTTTACAACATCACTAATAACCTAAACAAAATTAATAATTCAAAGCACAATACATTACAAAAATTGGGGTCACTCATAGTGCCCAAAATAATAATCTCCTATACTAAGGCTTCACACAATGAACATGGCTAGGACTCAGCCCATGTGGGCTGCTTGTGCAAGATTGTGTAGCTGGCCTGAATCCCACGTTCTCCTGTAAACCTGTCACCTGCACACTCATTGCACACATTAACCATACATGTCTGATAAAATATAAAACAATGACACAATAAGATATCAATAAGTTCTAAACTAGCCTAACATCCTACTGAAATCAAAATGCGACAACGTGCACAATTATACTCAATATTCCAAAAGTTAGACAAGATGATAAGTGACATATAACCATAGGATTCCAACATGCAACAACTATCCATCAATATAATTATGTTCCAAACACAACATCATATCCATTAGTATCCATGACATCATAAGAAAATGCGACAACATAGAAATTAAGCTAAATACACTTTGTCATAGTACCCATGTTGCTTGAGTTACTTGCATTTAACCTCTGTCACAATACCTTGTTGTGGGTTACACACTCCTATAAAGGTGTTAACAATGATTGGAAGGTTGGAAAGATATTAGAATTCAATTAGGAAAAATAGTCATACCATAACCCCCATTCATTTATAAATGGTGATCATTCGTTAATTATTTAAATATACATGTATTTTTTGTCTCACTTACCTAGACTTTTATACTATTATTTGGTAGTTTTTTTTATGGTATACACAACGTGTGTATACCATAGAAAAGATAAGTTTGAGCCATTTTGGTTTTGTATATGAGTTGGTAAGTATGTAGGAGTGTCAAGTTAAGTGAATAAAGGATGTATAACTCATCTTTGGGTCCTTGAGACATGTAAGAAAGACATAACTCTATGTTAGTCCTTAACTCAAGGAAGTTACAAGTTAGTGAAGCCTAGTTAGGATGATGGTTAGAGAAGTTAGTTATTCTTGGGATAGTCATTCGAATAGAAGGACAATAGGTGTAAAAAAAAGGTTGATCCTCATGGAAGAGGAGGAGGAGTGAAGTTTTTGTAATGGATATATGAAGATTGGAAGAATGATGCTCTGTTTTAGTCTGAGAAATGACTTTCAATACTGTATGAAAACTTCAAATGTGTGGAAATGATACAAGAATGCATTGTCCCTGTATTGTGTATATTCATTCTTTAATCCCTTGAACTGTTTCTTACATTCTAGGAATGTTCATAGAGATGATTTTACATGTTCATTGAAGGATCAATCTAGGATCTTCTAACGTGTGATATGAACTGAGTTGAGTGAATAGGGTGCACCATCTAGTTTACGTTATTACCATTTACATGTTTTGTTGTTCATATATAATTTGAGCATAATTTGATGTGTTAATACAACTTTATTCACTCCTCCTAATTGTAAAGCCCAAATGCTTTATGCCCATACGTCAAAAGGAAAAAATGTATGCAATAATTCATTATGATAAGTGTCTTATAGGACATAGGTGCTTTACTCAACTTGCTTCAAAGTATAGTCTACTTGCTTCGGAGTATAGTCTACCATAGTTCATATGTCACGAAAATAGTTATGGCAGTTGTTGAGATGGTCAATATGTCAATTGATTGCAAATTTTAATTGTTATGAATAATGCTACACACTTTACTATTTAATAGTGTAGTTTACGTTATTGTTGTTCACATATAATTTGATGTGTTGGCTACTTGCTTCGGATTGTTGGCTACTTTCTTCGGAGTATAGTCTACTTTCTTTAGAGTGTTGGATACTTACTTCGGAGTATAATTTTGAAGGTGAAATAAGGTAAACAAGTTGTGAAGGACATTTGTTAACATCACTTTAGGTCTTAAATACTAAAAAAACCAATGATAATACACTTGTGGATTATGTGCATTCGTATGTAAAAGAGTACCTCAACTTTGAGGACAATGAACCTATCTTCATCCATCTCAAGGATATAGTTTGTAAATTCCAAAGATCTTGCTATACAGACAACCCAAATCCATTGTGCTAAATTTAATTATAAATTGAAATAGTCATACCATAACCCCCATTCATTTATTAATGAATGATCATTCGTTAATTATTTACATATACCTGTATTTTGTTTGTCTCACATACCTAGACCTTTGTAATATCATGTGGTAGTGTTGTTTGTGGTATACACACTATGTGTATACCACAGAAGAGATAAGAGGTGGACATTGAAAATTGTTAACATAAAGTGTCCAGAGATTAATACCATCCAATCTTCACCTAAATAATATGGAATCCACTTTAGCTGGTATGCAAAAGCTTCCTCTTTACTATACCTTTAAGATATTGACATGAACAAACTTTTCTCACATAACTTTAAAATTAATACACTAGATCTATCTAGAAGGGAGACAAATAAGGGTATTAGTGAATAAATCTATAAATCTTACAAAGCCAAGAGGGGCCCAACTCAAATAAAATTTATATTGAATAAAAAATTACAAATAGAGCAACCAAATAATTCGTTTCTCTACTCCAATTGAGCTACATTGCTTGATAGAACTAAATCCATTCATCATGTAAGATCGTAACATCGTGTAAGATTTTATTCATCGTTAAAATTTTCACAACATTGTGTAATATTTTATTCATCATTACCATTTTATTTTATCTTCCCATCAGTCTTCCATTGAAACAAAGACATAAATCCATATAGTAACTAAAAGTAAAATACAATTATAGTAAGAACATGTGAATCCAAAACATAAAGTAAAATATCATCAAATATTATTAATATAATTTGCAAAACAAATAATTGTTGATGTGTTACAAATTATAACAATAAATAGTTTTAAAACATGTGGCTATGCCACATTTTTAGTTTGTTTTCTCATTACATAGGTCTGCAAATCCCAACGTGCTTTTGAATAGTTCTTTCAAATGTTTGTGTTCCCGATCGCGAATGGTGACCACCTCTTGAAGCTTGGCCAAGGAAACTTCATTCATTTGCAACTTTTCCGCACTCATTGTTTCCATGTTTTTATGTGTCATCTCTAGTTGAATCAAGTCCATCTCTATATTAATATTTGGCTCACGCAGATCTACGAGCTTCAATCTTACAACTTTTCTTTCTTCTCATAGTTGTTTGTTCTCTTTTTCATAAAAAAGAAATTTTCTCTTCCAAAACCTTTATATGTTTTTTGTCAACTTCAGCCATCTCCTCATAAATTTTATGTAAGGACTCCTCAGGGTGAACAAATCTATGTGAAAGCATTATGTTATGGTCTTCACATTTGTGAAATTAATGTAAAACAAATGTCAAAGTAAATAATTTTTTACGTTTCTCACCTCCAAAGATATTATAATGTAATTCATCCCTCCTCTTGGATGCAATAGTGTCACTGTCAAACTTTTCAACATTTTCCAATGGCTCTTTGACATTTACAGATTTCTTCTCATAACCAGGTTTCGGGCATTTTAGACCAAACCATCGTAGGTTTTCTATATGTATTTTTTTGTCCAATACTGGAAGTATATCTTATCATAAACAAATGTGTTGCTCACACAAGAACAAACACCTCAACTCTGCAACAACATAAATGAAATAGTAAAAATAAACAAGGTTGTAGAAAGAAAACGTCACATTCAATTTCCGATGTGATAAATAAACCATGTTGTCAAGAAAATGGAAAAGTAGGGATTCTTGAGATCAAGTTGACCCTCTGTTTGGTTTCTTTGGAATGATAATACATGAGTAATAACATGATGATGATTCAAACAAAGAGAAGGTAATGAATGACACTCCTAACACTCAGGGATTAAAGAATTTGTTATCTCCTTTTTGCATGTAAAGTATAACCTTGATCGAGACTAATCTACGAGTAGGAATTTAAATACAAGATATGGGTGGTACTAATGTTTGTTATGAATCATTTTAGAATGAAAGGATGTTATAAGATGGAATCAAAATATTGAGGTGTATTTCACCAAGAATTGAAGATTGTGAATAAAATAATACCTGAGAAGAAAGTGCTTTCAGACTGTGACCAGGGGTATCTACAGGATAGGTATGCATGGAATCCAAAAAAAGGAAATTCATGAGTCTTCATCATTACTTGGTAATATTATTTCGATGGCAAGGGTCTCATGGACCTACAGTTAAATTTTGAGACTTTGAAACCATTCATCAAAAAATTTATTAAACATTAAGTGTTCTCGGGCTATTCCGATGTGCACATTCTAGTTATAACTAGGGCACGAGTTTTGAGAATGGAAACCAAGGAATTTGTGTTTGAGACTTCAAAGTATTAACAAGGAGAGGATTTTCAATGGAATAAGGAAATTTTGACACCATATTTTAAAATAAATGAGATATACAATCAAAGTTAGCTCATAAACAAAATGTGCTGCTCACACAAGAACAAACACCTCAACTTTGCAACAAAATAAATGAACTAGTAAAAATAAATGAACTTGTAGAAAGAAAACGTCACATTCAATTGCCGATGTGATAAATAAACCAGTGAAAAATATGAAATTACCTTAACTAAGATTGATGGATGGCAGAAAATGGATTCAAATCTCACTTGCAATACAAATAAAGAACAACGTTAGTCTACTGCTATAAATAGAGGAAATAAATAGTTCACATGTTAAGTATTTTTCTAATTCACATGATGGTTGAATAAAGTGGGGAGAAGATGTGATGATTACCTATTGTTGTCATTGTGCTGCCAAATGGCACATACAAACAAAAAAAATGTGACAACTATAATCATAAATAATCGACCCATTGTGGTGCAACATGGCACATTCAAACAAAAAAACCTTTGAGACTAGTATAATCATGAATAATCATTCCTTTGTGATGCCACATGGCACATTAAAAAAAAACAAATGTGACAGCTATAATCATGAATAATCAACACATTACTATGCCACATGGCACATTAAAACAAAAAAACATTTGTGACAAGTATAATCATGAATAATGCACCCATTGTGATACAACATGGCACATTCAAACTAAAAACACTTATGAAAACTATAATCATGATTAAATCCAACAAATACACAATTAAAGCACATGTTAATGTCAATGTTATTATATTAAAACAAGCCACAATTGTATCAATTAAAACTTTGTCATTAAATTAATGTTATTGTTTTGAAATAATTTGGTTAGTAGCATGAAATCAATTTTTCCTCCATTTTCTAGTACACACAAGGAAGTAATTCTTTCAAAGTATGCTTGTTTTTTTGTTATTATGTATCAAGTATGAAGTCACTCTTGTACTTGGTGCCTACCTGATTTTTTTGCCATCATCCTAGAAAATTTAAATAGTTTGTGTTACTATAATTCATATAGGATAATAATAATGCAAAGCCAAAACTTCATGTAAAACATTTCCAAACAAGCTATTACCTGATGAGGTGGTTGGCTAAGATGCATTTCAGAAAGTGGCCAAATGGTATAGTTATTGACAACATCCACCAACATGTCCGCGAAAAAGAGGTAGGAAATAGTAGAGGGCAATCAGGATCGATGACACTAAGGATATTAACAACGACACAATTTGATGGAACTTTCCTCCCATGGCAAGTTACATCAACATTGACATTGTGAATTTTTCCATGGCCCACCAATTCTCCATACATACAGACATCCACCGCATCACCAATAGATGACACCATGTCGGGAACTGCTATGGATGTAGTAGGAGTGGAGGAGGGATGCATTATAGGAACATTTAGTAGTCTTTTGAAATAATTTTGGTAGTTAGTCCAAACAAAAATAAATTTATATACTATAACTTTATTCCTATTTTTAATACTATTTATATCATAACATGATTCACAACATAGAATCTTGATTCCACTTCGCATAGAGGTTACTTGTAAATCCTCATGTACTAGAAGATGCTCCTCCCCTTCTCTCTTGAGGCCACTAGGAGATGCCTGTAATCATTGCACATTAAATTAGTTATAGAAAGTAGTAAAATAAATCATAATTAAATGTTTGTGTATATGCGAAAAACATAATCAACTGATATTTAATTACGTACATTGTAAACTGGGGTGCATGTTGATCTCCTCGTTCTCCTCTCTCCCATGGGTCCGGATAATGTCTACGATCAATGATAGATTGTAGGGTGCATAAGTTTATAGAGACCTATTGGCTATAATGGAAACAAGATCGTATGCCCACATGCATGCCCCCGTGCATACATCCATATGTGTGGAACCCACTAAGTGTGGTATACACAAAGTCAGGATTCATTTATATACCACACTTAAAAACCAAAAAAACTAAGGCTCCTGACGACATAATTGCATGGGAATGCATGTATATTCGTACAAACATGTACATATATATGAATATCCATATGTATACATGTACATACATATGCATATATATATATATATATATATATATATATATATATATATATATATATATATACATATATATCGGTATGTATGTATGTATGTATGTAGATGTATGTGTATGAATATGTAGGTGTCATAAACGAGCCTTACGCTATCCTAGCTATAGGATCACATGATGACATCCATATTGCATGATCCCCATGCATATATTCCATGTATATACATCACACTTTTCCAAATAATCGTCACAAGGCTGACATGGCACGCTACCGCCTGCAGAGCAATTTTTTCACTTTGCCAAAATATTTCATATTTATACGCTTACATACACATATGTATATGTATACATGTACATACGTACATATATATACATGTGCATATATATATATATATATATATATATATATATATATAATATTTATGTATGTATGTACATGTATTGTATATGTATGTGTATACATATGCATATCCATATACAAACATATATGTACATATATGTACAAGTATACATATACATATGTATATGTGATGGTCTCACATACATGGACATTTGTATTGTCATATGATACTGTTGTTTGTTATATAGACACACATACGATAGAAATGGATGGTCTTATTTTTTTGCAAGTAAATGACTGGTTTTTGACTGTGGCTAGTGTATATACTCTTGTCTTGGCTGGCTAGCCAACCAATACGATGTTTATACTCTTGGTTTTTTGATTTAAACATAATTATAAATGTCATAATTTTTTTGTTTGAATGTCCCCTCTGACATCACAATGAGAACAACATGTAATAATTGCATCTTTTTCCCACTTTGTTCAACCATCATGTGACTTTGAAAATACTTAACATGTGAACCTATTTTTTGTCTATTTATTATAACAGATTTTCATTGTTAGCATTTGTATTGCAGTTAAGTTTTGATTCCTTTGATAATTTTGATATCCTAGTTGATTTACTTGCTTCTATTTTGGATTTACACACTACAATTTTAGATTTACAAAGCATGATCATACACAAAAAAAGACATCTATAAATCTTGAATAACATATTATTATTATCCTTAATTTCTATTTCACCACATTCATTGACTAGCCAGCCAAGACAATTGTATAGACAGATTTTTTTCTCTTTTATGGTATACACACAATGTGTATATCACAATCTAAAATACCATATATAAGTATTTCTATTGATACTATAAGTACGTGTTTTCCTCTAAAAACTTCACAAATCTATAGAACAAAATAATAATAATAAAATGTCTATCTGTGAACAACTTTAAAATCTAAAAATCGCATAGAGTGTCTGAATGTTTTTTTAAGATCTAATGCTTCTCCCCAATTCTGTGTAATGGAACTTCTCACCAATTTTCATTCTCCCATCAACCTTATGCGAATACAGTTGCATGGTTCTAAGTTTCATTAATGCATGGACCTTTTTCCTTCACTTTCACAAAATACTCATTTGTCCTTGATCCCATTCTATTTGATTTTGCATGGTAGAAGCAAAGGCTCTTAATTAGGACTCCCCCACAAAGAAATTTATTTGAAAATATGACATGTGACCCAAAAGGAGATGACATAAGTGGAATTCACACATGATATTTTGATGTTCAGGGGATATTTTTGTAAATTCCTTCAAAAATTCTATGTCATTGTTTATTTCAAATGCAAATTCATAAGCTATCCTTAATAATCATCACATGTAGAACTATTTGTCTAAGAAATCACTATATACTTGTGAAGCTCTTCTACAAGAAATCAATTTTCCCCTACTTCACCACAGATATTGAGGTACATTGATTCGATGCACTAGGTTTTTGCAAACCATGTTTCAAATGAATAAGAATCTACATTGTATCACCTGCTAGGACATTGTATTCACCTTTGCAGGTGAAATACTTCACTATCCAAAAGGTGGCTACCCCATAGGGTTCAAGAATTGTATCCCTCCTAATGCCTTTGATGTTTTTTGCATTATTAAGTGCCAATTGCGGTTCAGGCTCTCCATGGTCATGAAAAATTTGAATTAGGTCTTTGTATGTAGACCTTCCTGCAATCTACAACCCTTCACAAGGAATCCTTGAAATTTCACTAATGATCTTACTATTGATAGTAATATTTGTGCCTCTTACCTCCAAAGACCTTCCCTTGAAATTTTTGACGAATTCTTCCACTACTACTTCCTTATAGCCTTGGAATTTCTTCATGAATTCCAACCATCCTGCCTTTTCAAATATCTCTGATACTTGTGAATCTCACAATAAAATGGATGTGGACTCTAGTTCTAAATATTTTTATGCCCCATTCTTCTAAACCAAAGCAAGGGATAAACACAACTAGAATGATAGAAAACAATTCAAGATATAATCGAAGCAAAACTGAATATAGATCGTAGAAAGATTGTTTAGGGAATAATCTGAAGCCCAACTCAAAGAAAACTTATGTTGATTAAAAAATAGATAGAGAGCAACCAAATAATTCTTTCCTCTACTCCAATTGAGGTATACTGTTGATAGAACTCGCATGTGGCTATCCTGGTGACATGATCACAAGACCCACATCCATATTCATGATGGCCCCGCATATGCCCCATACACATGCATCACACTTTTCCCAAGATTCACCTGCCAACGCACAACACTACCATATGATAAGATAACACGAATGTCCTAGTATGTGAGACATATGTGTATGTATATGTATACTCATACATACATGTACATAGACATGTACATATACATGAATATGGATATGCATATGAATGTATAAACATACATATCCAAATACAGATAAATATGTATGTAAAGGGATCACATGGCCCCCATACTAATGACCATAAGATGCCATACCAATGGCATATGTGCATACCTCTCTTTGGGACCCGCATCCTCCTTCGTGGCATCCAATCTGTCAACCTAGTCACCATTCTCTGAAACAATCATGAAACTCCATTCCCGACATGTGATCCGAAGGCAGATATGAGCAAAAAAATGATGGGACAAGGAAAGGACGTTAGAAGTTGGAAAAATTTAATGCAAATCTCTGTCAACAACTAATGCCAATTCTTGAGGCCGATTCCAAGGTGGATACGTTCCATACAAAGGAAAAGAGATCAGAGGAGGAAAGGATCTGAAAATAATAATGAATCAAAATTAGCCTCGAAATTACCTTAATAGCTACGGGAAACTTCAATTTCTACGGGAAGAGCTTCTAGAAGCTACGGGCCATATCTTCAAAGCGCTACGAGAACCTCCTTCCATCTGCTACAAGAACTATATAGAGAAGAGGCAATGATTACATGTGGCTGTAATTGTGCTACCACGTGGAACATACAAACAATAAACAATTGTGGCAGCCATAATCATGTATAATCAACCCATTGTGGTGCCACATGGAACATTCATACAACGTATGTGAGACATATACATATACATGTGTACATGTATACTCATACATACGTGTACATATACATGTATATCGATATGCATATGCATGCATGAACATACATATGTAATTACACGTATATATTTACGTACACGTACATATTTACGTACATGTACATGTATGTACGTGTATATGTACACGTATGTGTATGTATTTGAGTAGGTGTCACAACAAATTCCTTGACTACCCAACAAAGTGAAGAGTATAGACAATTTTTTTCTCTTTTGTGGTATACACACAGTGTGTATACCACATACAACACTACCATATGATAATACAAGGTATGTGAGACATATGCATATACATATGTACATGTATACTCATACATACGTGTACATATAAATGTATATGGATACGCATATGCATGCATGAACATACATATGCAATTACACATATATATTTATGTACACGTACATGTATGTACGTGTATATGTATACGCATGTGTATGTATTTGAGTAGGTGTCACAGAATATTCCTTGACTACCAAGCAAAGTGAAGAGTATAGACAGGTTTTTCTCTATTATGTGGTATATGGGTAAGTGCACCAAGTTGGGGGCGAAAGGGGGTCTTAAGTGGACGCGTATTTTTCTGAAAAATAAAAAAATTCAACTTATGCTGAGGGGTCTTAAGATGGTACATGAATTTTTTGAAAACCTATGAAAACGGATAAAATAAGTTAGTCAAACAACTAAAATACCAACAGGTGCTCCTATTTTTGTTAAAAAACATAATAGAGTGACTTTCATGCCCCCACCATTTTTTGAGTACCATTGAGTATTTTTGAAAACCCTTTGGTAGAAAGATAGCTAGGAGCATCTAGTTTGTGTTAGAATTTTTTTAGATATTTTTAACGAGTAGTTTTTATTTATGATTTTTCTAGTACATAAATTTTATGTTTTGAAAAATAACGGAGCTTCGACCGTGCCCCCCCTAACTACCTCAAAAAATATCGAAAATTAGATTTTTTTTAATATGTATAGAATTATGCCTAGTTTGTGCTAGTATAATTTTTTTTCAATTTCGATAACCCAAACAAAAGATACATGATGAAAGATAGACATATTTAAACTTCAAAAATAGCTATAAAGGAATAGTTAGAAAATAAATAATATGGAAACCTTATATTAGTCATAAATTTTGAAAAATTACATTTTTAGAAAGAAGAAACTTTGATCTACATCATTGGTATAATTTTTTTAAATGGATTGATTGTTTTATTTTGATTTATCATAGAGGAAGTGGAATTTTTACATTTTCCTACAAAAACACGTTGTTTGTTGTGTTTGTGCGGAGTCCATGCCTCGGGGTTGAGGATCAGGCTAGGATCCCAAGCCTTGAGGCATGGCTTGAAAAATAGAAAACAAAAACACGTATGTGTTTTTGTACGTTATAACATTGCATATGTTTTGACATGCATTCTTTAAAATAAATGTATGAACATAAGTTTTGCTTTTCATTTATTATTATTTAAAATAAATAAATGTTTGAGTATAAGTTTTTATTTCATTTATTATTATTTATATTAATTAATGTATTAATGTTTGTTACTTTTGACATGCTTCTATTTACAAAAATAAATGTTTAAGTATAAGAAATAATAAAATATAAATAATAATAAATGAAAAACAAAAGCTTATACTTTAAATTTATTTATGTAAATATAAGAAATTAGGTCACTCTGCACTTTATGGAACTAGTCTCATAGCTCTATCAGGTGAGTTTAGGAGATAGTTTTTAATAGTATAATTTAATTAGATACATAGGTAGTTTTCGGGCTTTAAACATTCAGGCTAAATCTTTTACCATTTAAATTCTACAATCAAACCCTAAACCGTAAACCTTAAACCCTAAACTCGAGGCCCTAAACCTAAACCCTAAACCAAACCATGATCCCTAAACCCTAAAACCTAAACCGTAAACCTTAAACCCTAAAAATTAATCTCTAAACCTAATCCTTAAATATTTAGCCCTTACCCATGAGCCCTAAACCCTAAACCTTGAGCCTCTTGTGCCATAAACCCTAAACCATAAACCCTAAACCATGAGCCTTAAATGTTAAACCCAAACCCTAACCCATAAACCCTAAACACTAAATCCTTAAACCCTCCTAAACCCTAAACTCTGAGCCCTAAACCCTAAACCATAAGCCCTAAATCATAAACACTAAACCTAAACCCTGAACTCTATGACCTAAACCCTTAACCCTCGACCATGAGACCCCTAAACCCTAAACCCCTAAAACAAAAGTAATAAATCATAAACCCTAAAATAAAAGTATTAAATCATAAACCCCATATACCCCTTAACCCTAAACCATAAACCCTAAACCTTTGACCCTAGACCATAAACCTTGAGCCCTAAGCCTTAAACCTAAATACTAAATCCAGAGCCCCGAGCTCTAGCCCCCAAACCTTAAACTAGTAACTCGAACCACTGAACCTTAAGCTATAAACCATGAACCATAAACCCTAAACCCTAAACCTTAATCCTTAAACCCTACACCCTAATCCTTGAGCCCTAAACCCTAAACCTTAAACCATGAGCCCTAAACCCTATATCTAGATCCCTAAGCTCTAACCCCTAAACCTTAAACCCATAACTAAACCCTAAACCTCAAACCCTTAATTTTGAACCTCGAACCATGAGTCGTAAACCCTAAACCATGTACCCTAACCCTTTTACCCTAAACCCCGATCCCAAGCCTTAAACTATATAACCCTAAACCTTAAGCCCTAAATGTTAAATCCTAAAGGTCCCTAAACCCTAAACACTAAACCTAAACCCTAAAAACTAAATCATAAACCCTAAACCCTAAACCCTAAACTCTAAACCCTAAGCATTAAATCCTAAACCCTAAACCCTAAGCCCTAAACCCTAAACCATAAACCATAAGCCCTAAACACTAAACCCTAAACCATGAACTCTGTGACCTAAACCCTTAACCCTCAACCCTTAACCCTAAGACCTAAAACCTAAATTATAAACCCTAAACCCTAAAACAAAATAATAAACCTTAAAATTTGAACACTAAAACCTAAACCCTAAACCCTAAACCCTAAACCTTAAACCCTAAGCCTTGAGCCCTAAGTCGTAAACCCTAAACACTAAATCCATAACCCTAAGCTCTAACCCTTAAACCTCATATATTTCTAGTAGGTCTCATGAGTGAGTTCATTTTTTTAATATCTTAGGACCATATTTCCTAGTCTTATGCCTAGAACCATCATTAAGTCTACTTTTACAACTACCTTGTTTATGAGAGGTGGGAATTTCCCTCCTTCAAAATATCAGTAGAAAGACATAAAAGGCATCAAATAGTGCATGATGGTTCCCTTTAATTTATCTACCTATAAAGTAGATTGAACCCTTTTTACCTATGAAGTTGAATACTACTTTTGTCAATAGTTATAAGAATGGGTAAGACATAGAACATTATTGTGACTAAATGGGTAATCCTAATCCATGAGCCTTAAATCTTAAACCCTAAACCCTAACCCCTAACCCTTAACCCTAAACCTTAAATCTTGAGCCTTAAACCCTAAACCTTGACCTTTAAACCTTAAACCCTAAACTCCCCAAACCCTAAATCCTCAACCCTAAACCTTAAACTATGAGCCTAAACCCTAAACCCTATACCATAAACCTTAAGCCCTAAACCCTAAAATCTAAGCCCAAAATCCTAAATCCTAAACCCTAAAACCTAAACCCTAAGCCCTAAACCCTAAACCTTGTGCCATAAAACCTAAACCCTAAGCCATGAACCTAAACCCTAAGCCATAAGCCCTAAGCCAAAACCCTCAACCCTAAACCTAAAAACTAAACCACAGAGCCCTAAACCTTGAACCCTAAAACTCTAAACCCTAAACCCTAAACCCTCTAAACCCTAAACCTCAACCTTGATCTCTAAA
The DNA here is from genome assembly GCA_018340775.1 of Taxus wallichiana var. yunnanensis. NCBI lineage: Eukaryota > Viridiplantae > Streptophyta > Pinopsida > Cupressales > Taxaceae > Taxus > Taxus wallichiana. Next base: position 63,041,662 of record CM031241.1, read on the forward strand.
CCCTAAACCCTGAACCTTGAGCCATAAACCCTAAACCCTCAACCTTGAGCCCTAAACCCTAAACCCTAAACCCTTAACCCTTAACCATAAAACCTAAACTCTAAACCATAAACCATAAACCCTAAACCATGAACCCTAAGCCATGAGCCCTAAACCCTAAACCCTAAAATCTGAACTATGAGCCTTAAACACTAAACCTTAAACCCTAAACTCTAAACCTTGAGTCCTAAAACCTAAGCCTTAAAACCTAAACCCTTAGCCCTAAACCCTAAACCCTAAATCATAAATCCTCACCCAAAGGAAAGTCTTAAAAAGATCATTCAATGTGCTTTAGTGTGTAGGGAATAGTGTTTAAGGTGATTGATCGACTCATTTAGTTTTGATGAGAGATTACTTCCTTTGAAGGCCTAAAAAGGCATTTTTGGTCATTCTCTAGTTAATTGAACACCCTTCAGAACAAGATAAAATGAGCTAGTCATGTCACCGAGCTATCAAGGACCATTATTTGTGAAGTATTAAGGCATCGTTTATCTCCATAAGAGACATATGAGCAAAAACATGTATGAGAATCATGAATTTGATTCCATGAAAGGATGATTTTAGAGCTAGGAAAGGTGAGGGGATGATATTTATATGGAGCACCATGTTTCTAAAAATGATCAATCATCTAAGTTCACTTGATGTAATTCACTTGGTATTATTCGTAACAACTCATTCAACACTTAGTAGTGTTATCACACCTTAAGGAGGAGGCACATTACAATCACCTCATTTTGGCCACGGGACAGAATCCCATTCTAGAACAATCCTCTATCTACTGAGTGAGGATCTCTTTTTAGTAAGAAGTAGACAAGCATCATAGAGTTGATTCATGGTCACTAAAGTGAATTATGGACCAAATTTAAAAAATAGAAACAATTCAAGCGAAGTGGTAGGGCCAAAATCCATTTTAGAAGGTCAAAAACCTAAAAATACTATATGCTTTCCCAAAAAAGACTTACTACAATATATATGCCCACGAAAGTTTTAGGTCATTTGTTGAAATCCTGAAAATGAGTAAGTCTTGACCAAATTAGATTTTGAAAAACCATCTTCTAGATTATAACTCTTGGAGCTACGGGACCACTTCCATCGGTGCGAGTGACTCTAATTTCTTATATTAACTAAAATAAATTTGAAGTATACAAAATAATAAATATTATACTTGAACATTTATTTTTGTAAGTATAAGACACCCAAAAACATATACATGATCCATCTTTATTCAAAACACATACACGTTTTGACTTCTATAAAATGTGTACTCACTTTTCCTTCTTCAAACTATGTATGCATTTTTCTTCTTTATATCGCGTATGCATTATAGGTTCGGTAATTACCAAGCCAAAAAAATAAAATGTGTATGCGTTTCGTCTGTTTTAGGGTTTTGTCCACTTTTTGGCCCCCCAACTTTGTGCACTTACCCATACACACAAAGTATGTATACCACATACAACACTACCATATGATAACATAAGGTATGTAGGACATATGCATCTACATATGTACATGTATACTGTACATACATGTACATATAAATGTATATGAATATGCATATACATGCGTAAACATACATATCCAAACACATACATGTGTGTGTATGTACATGTATATACATGCATATTAATACATATGTATAAATTTTTATTATATTTGAGTAGGTGTCACATCAAATTCATTGACTAGCCATCAAACTCAAGAACCCCATGGATTTAAAATAAATATTCAAGTGAATGAAATTTCCTGAGCCTATGCATTTTTAGCTTTTAAAATTGTTCACAGATAGAATTTTAATACGATCAATACGAAGGCATAGAAATCAAAGAAGGAAAGGAAGTGAGAAGGTGGTGATAATTTGATGCATTGTTTTGTTTTTAGTGCCACATTCCATCAACTAAACAAGCAAGGAAAAAATTAAGTTTCAAAATGTGTTATCTCAATTTTTGCCCCCAAAAAAATTGGATCTACCACAACCCTATACAAAAAGAAATCCAAGGAAGTTTTCGTCATACGAGCCCACATTTCAAATCCAATAGACATAAGTTACAAGGTGGCTCTACAATGGAGTAGCGAATTCGGGAAGGAAGCAAACAATGTCAAAGAAAACTAGAGGCTCAAAGGAGAGAAATGGAGAAAGGCTCAAAGTCTACGGGTTTTGTAAATGATTGAGTGAGCCCAAATCGACTAAGTATGGAAGAATCAATAGGAAGCTTCCATGTGCCTCATTGGTGCTTCTCCAAAGGTTAAACCCAAAAAATAGTCCCCAAACTAGTGCTAGCCCTCCACGAGGCCGAGGTTAAATAGAAGTCAAATAGAAAGGGCCCAAATCAACTAAGTATAAAGAACCAGTGGAAGGCACCACGTGTCTCAATGATGCACATTCAAAGGCACGGCCCAAAGTGGAGACTCAAATGAGTGTGAGGCTTCCACATGTCTAGGGTTTGAGAAAGGCATCGGCCCAGTCGGATAAGTATCGTAGACTCACGGAAGTAGCCACGTGTCATCCCGGTGCATCTTCAAAGGTAAATCTAAAAGCGGGTCTTTAGATAAGCGCCAAGTCTCCACATGTCTCGGGTTAGATATATGGCCCCGTAAAATAAAAGGAATTAGTAAAAAAATAAAGGAATAGAGAAAATCCATGGAAGGTGCCATGTATCTCTTCAGCGCAACTTCAAAAGAAAAATCTAAAAGTAGTTCCCAAACACATGTCAGCTCTACACATGGCCATATTCCAAGTCAAAGCGGGAAGGTGGGTCGTTGGAGGTAATTTTAAATTTTTTGACTTTGTTTCCAAAAGGTGTAAGATATAAAAAGAGCCACCTTTTCGCTCGCCCAAGGAACCATGTGTTAGGCCTAAATTACATGCGGGCCCATGGGCTTGGGGAGGAATTTTCACCCAAATGGAAAAATGTGGGCTAGTGGGCCCGAAGATAGTTTTTGACAAAAAGAATTATGGGGCTGGGGGCATTTTTGTATTTTGTATTTTTAGTGTCTTGGCGCAAAGTAAATTTCGGGCCCGCAGACCCATTCTGCTAACTGGTTTTCATCATTTTTGTATGAACCCGACTCAAACGTTCAAATGGACATATCTTTCGATCCAGTGCCCGAAAATCAACAAAATTGGCACCATTGGAAAGGTTCCCAACCTCGTCTATGCCATGGAGACCTGAAACTTTAATTTTGAAGAGGTTAGGTGAGTGAAAAATGGGAAAAATTATTATTCCATTAATACATGATCTATTGATCCAACAACCAAATTGGATTTGATCGATCCGCCATTCTTCCTCCTTGAACGCTTGTAGAATAGGTAATCGAGGCAAACTTGACAAATTGTGGGAAAATTTGTAGGGGCATTGATGGCCGGTAGATGAGCTTAAAATTAGTTTTCCCACCTCTCTCATCCTTCTCTCTGTGCTACATCTATAAAAGAAGAAGCTAGGCTCATTGTAAAGGGTTGGACAATTTTGTTTTACACCCTCCCTTCTTCCCTTATCTACAAGAGAATTTGTGGAGTTTTCCAAACCTCCCATTTGAGTCATAATAAATTTTTTTCCTCTTGCTACTTTTTGTAATGTCTTGTATCAACTATGGAGCAATAATATATGTCTGTGGATGATTCTCAACCCTCTCATGTGTTTATTGTTGTCTTCTGATCTCTCATTACAGTTTGGTTATCTATGCATGGTAGTTGTATTGCATTTCTATGGTCTATGTTAAATTGAAAAATAGGTGTCGACATTCCTTTGGTGCATCACCTCGTTATCTTAGGTTTATTTTCTTACATCTTCTCAACCTTGTCTCCTTGGTAAGATATAGTAGGTTGAGATTAGATCCTCTGTAATTTACTTGTGCATACCTGAACTTAGGAATAAGAACCGCCTTAATCCGAGATATCTCTCTCAACTCACAAGGTCCCACACTTTGAGAGATACTCCATGTTATGCTATCACGCTAAGAGTCTCAACCCATCTAGTTATAGGCACTCGGGGTGTTGTGATTCTACACTAACACTATTCATTATGCATATCACACACACACACACACACACATATATACACACACACACACATGTATGTACATGTACATGTGTGTGTGTGTGTGTGTATATATATGTGTATGTATTCGAGTAGAGTGTCATTACAGATTCCTTGAATGCCCAACAAAGAGAAGAGCATAGATATTTTTTCTTTATTATGTGTTATACACATAATGTATATACCACATACAACAATACCATATGATAATACAATGTATGTGATACATGTACATATGCATATATACATGCATACGCATACATATGTGTGTGTAAAAACGTGTGAAGTTCAGCTCATCTCAACCTAATGATGCCAAATTTTATCTAGTCAATAAGGCTCCATGTTGTGCAAGCGACTCTTGGGAAAAGTGTGATGCGTGTGGATGGGGCATATGGGGGCCATTATGAAAATGGATGTGGGTCTTATGATCTTGTCACGGGATAGCCAAGAGTTGGTTGTCCTAATGACGGGATCAAGTATAAACAGTTTTTTTATTATGTAGTATGCACACAATGTGTAAACCTCGTTACACTACCATATGATAAGACAGGTATATTTATAACCATGTACAATAATACCATATGTGGGACACATACATATACATATGTACATGTATACTTGTACATACGTGTGTGTATGTGCATGTATATGTATACATATGTATATGTATGTATTTGAGTATGTATCACAACAGCAGATTCCTTGACTGCCAAGAAAAGTTAAGAGTGTAGATATTTTATCTCTATTATGTGGTATACACACAGTGTGTATACCATGTACAACACTACCATATGATAATACAAGGTATGTGGGACACATACATATACATATGTACATGTATACTCGTACATATGTGTGTGTATGTGCATGTATATGTATATGTATGTATTCGAGTATGTATAATAGTAGCATTCCTTGACTCGCGAGAAAATTGAAGAGTATAGACATTTTTTTCTCTGTTATGTGGCATACACATAGTGTGTAAACCACGTACAACACTACCATATGATAATACATGGTATGTGGGATAGATACATGTACATATGTATATGTATACTCGTACATACGTGGGTGTATGTACGTGTATATGTATACGTATGTATGTATATATATATATATATGTATTTTGTGTGTATCATAGCACAATCAGATTCCTTACTGATCAGCAAATTGAAAAGCATAGATAGTTTATTTTCTCTGTTATGTGGTATACACACAATGTGTATACCATTTTGGCCTTCAATATGTTTTCATCTTTACAGACTTGAATCCTTCGCTTGAAATTTATTGTAATATCATCCATGACAAGTGGTTCATCACTAGCCTATGTATCTAGCATATTATCACCTAAATTGTTTGATAATTTTGGTTCATTGATTACAAGTATTGTCTTCCTTCTTTGAAGTGTAGTCTACTTGCTTTGGAGTGTAGTCTACATACAACACTACCTTATGATAATACAAGGTATGTGGGACATGTACATGTACATATGATATGTATACTAGTAAATACTTGTGTGTATGTACATGTATATATATATATATATATATATATATATATATATATATATATATATGTATGTATGTATGTATGTATATATGTATGTATGTATGTATGTATGTATGTATATGTATGTATTCGAGTGGACCTTCTTGCCAATTCTCCCAAAATCTTGCGAATAAAGTTGCAGAGTTCATGGTTTTGGCGCCAAATGCATGTTTTGTTCCTTGTTTGATCGGGTATACCTTATGTGCGGGTAAGATTTGCATTAAATGTTTCCAAATTCTAATGTCCTTTCCTCATCCCATCATTTTTTTGCTCATGTTTGCCTTTGAATCATCCTCGAAATGGAGTTACATGACTATTTTGGATAATGGTGACTAGGTTGATTGAGTGGACATCATAGAGGAGGATGTGGGTCCTGCAGAGAGCTATGCATATATGCCATTCATTATGGCATATTATGGTCATTGGTATAGGGGCCATGCGATCTTGTCACCGGATAGCCAGGCTCCCATACCATACTTCTACATACGTGTGTGTATATGTATACGTATATATGTGTATGTATTCAAGAATGTATCACAACAGCAGATTCCTTAAAAGCCCAACAAAGTGAAGAATATAGACATTTTTTTTTCTTTGTTATGCGGTATAGACAATTTTTATACCACATACAACACTACCATATGATAATACAATGTATTTGGGACATATACATGTACTTATGTATATGTATACCCGTACATACATGTGTGTGTGTGTATAAGTATACGTATGTGTTTTTATTCGAGTAGGTGTCACAGCATATTCCTTGGCTACCCAACAAAGTGAAGAGCATAGATATATTTTTTTCTACGATATGTGGTATACACACAGTGTGTATACCACATACAACACTACCATATGATAATACAAGGTATGTGAGACATATGCATATACATATGTACATGTATACTCGTACATACGTGTATATATAAATGTATATGGATATGCATATGCATGAATAAACATACATATGTAATTACACATATTATATACGTACATGTAAAAGTATGTACATGTATATGTATATGTATGTATAGGTATGTGTATGTATTTGAGTAGGTATCACGACAAATTTCTTGACTACCCAACAAAGTGAAGAGTATAGACAATTTTTCTCTCTTATGTGGTATACACACAGTGTGTATACCACATACAACACAACCAAATGATAATACAAGGTATGTGGGACATCTACATGTACATATGTGTACATATACATGTGTAAACATACATATACAAATACATAAATGTATATGTGTGTGTGTGTGTGTGTACACACACACACACACACACACACACACACACACACACATGCACATATGTGTGTGCATATTTATACGCATGTAAAAATTTGTTTTTTATACGAGTAGGTGTCACATCATATTCATTGACTAGCCATCAAAATCAAAACTCCGCGGATCTAAAATAAATATTCAGGTGAATGACACTTCCTAAGCCTATGTGATTTTCAGCTTTTAAAATTGTTCACAGATAGAATTTTAATACATCAATACGAAGGCATAGAAATCGAGATAAGGAAAGGAAGTGAGAAGGTGGTGAGCATTTAATGCACCACTTTGGTTTTCAATGCCTTGTTCCATCGATTAAACAAGCAACAAAAACTATATGTGTCAAAACTCTACATATTCATATGCATGTATAAACATACATATGCAATTATACATATATATGTACATGTACAATGTATGTACATGTACATGTGTATATGTATACGTATATATAGGTATCTATATGTATTCAAGTATGTATCACACCAACAGATTCCTTGATTGCCCAAAAAAGTGAAGAGTATAGAAAGTTGTTTTCTCTTATTATGTGGTATAAACACAGTGTATAAACCACGTACAACACTACCATATGATAATACAGGGTATGTGGGACACATACATATACATATGTACATGTATACTCGTATATATTTGTTTGTATGTGCATTTATATGTATACGTATGTATAGGTATGTGTATGTATTTGAGTATGTATCACAAATTCATTAATTTCCCAGCAAAGTGAAGAGTATAGACAATTTTCTATCTCTTTTATGAAATATACAATAATGTGTATACCACATACAACACTACCATATGTATAGGGTATGTGATAATAGACTACACTCTGAAGCAAGTAGACTATACTTGTAATCAATGAACCAAAAGTATCAAACAATTTAGGTGATAATATGCTAGATACATAGGCTAGTGATGAACCACTTATCGTGGATGATATTACAATAAATTTCAAGTGGAGGAGTCAAGTCTACAAAGATGGAAAACAAATTGAAGGCCAAAAGAAACATATTGATGAAGAACCTAATACTCATAATCAGAAAAGAAGAAATTTAATACACCCATAGTTTGATTTTCCCAAAGCTTTGAAATAAGTTCTCTTCCACTTTCAATTGTGGAAACAGTTTAGAAATGTAATATTGAAAATAAAGTTTCACCTCAACCAGATAGTAGTGTACATACAATGAACAAAACATCATTAGTGTTCATTCTCCTCCTATCAATTTTTAGCATATGTATCTACTCAATACCATAGATGCAACATAAAATAAGAGTTTTCCCACCTCGGGATCTATGCAGGATCACAAAGATTACACATATCTACATAGGCTACCCTGTTTTATGAGATCATGGTAATAAATCGTGTTAAGAAATCAAACTTATTTTAGAGCTTTTGGGAAGATCAAACTGTTGGTAAGAATGAATCCTTGAATGCATGCAGTGGGTTTTATGTTTTCTCTAAAAAAATTGTAGTTGGGATTCACTGTGGACGGTGCCAAAACTAGGAACTCTGCAACTTTATTCTAGACGGTACAACAAATATGGGTTTTATGTTTTCTATGATTTTGTTTTACATCTGGGATTCACTATGGATGGGCCCAATGCATTAGGGTTTCAAAATTAGTGCTCGCCCCATCCATTTTTTGCTCTATTTGTTGTACATTCCATTTCAGTATAAGGACACAATCCCTTTTACAAGGAAGAAGGAACAAAACATGAATTTGGTGTCAAAATTGCAAACTTTGCAACTTTATTTACAGTAGAAGCTAGACGGGATTTGTAATAGATAGAATAATAAATATTTTTATAAAATTTGGATAAACTCAAATATTTTAAAACTTGAATATGCGTGGTGTATATCAATAGATAGATTTCTATTTTTAAAACCCTAACCCAAAATGGATATTTTAGATTTAAATAACATCAATAGAAGCTGCAAGAATGCGAAACAAATATCGATATACACACAAATGTAGCCAAGAGAAGAAAAGGATAAGAAATATGAGAATGGCTTGGTTCCAAGCTCTGCAAGAGATGGATGATATTCCATGCAAATTAGGAGAGAACAAAATTACTAAAATGAAAATTGGGGAGAATAACAATTACTGAGGGAGGGAGAGGTAGAAATTAATTTCTAAGTTGACATCAGAAGGTTGCGGCATCCTTTACATATATGGTTCTTAGAAAAACATGTGAAGTACCAACTCATCTTAACCTAAGCGATGCCAAAGTGTCTCTCGAATGGTAAGGCTCCACATTGGTAGGTGAATCTTGGGAAAATATGTATACATGTGTATGGGGCATATGCGATCCCATCATGAATATGGATACATGGTGTGTGCATGAGTTTTTTTAAACTAATGCTAATATAAGAAAATACTAACACCTAAATAGCCTTAATTAGCAAGAATTAAACAACATCTAAGCACCATTAAGATAATAATTAAACAAGGTTAGATGTAAACATTCATCATATACAAAAACTTTGAAACTAACAATGTTCAAGCATGAATGAACCTAAGTAGGCTCCAAAAAACAATGGTTGTCTTTGGTATTCCAAGAACCTAGGAATGAGGGCTTGTCAAAGTTTGGCTACAAGACCCTTTTGACACCTCCCATATGACCTAAGCACTTAGGAAAGAGGCTTAACTCTTCAAGATGATGAACTCTCAAGAAAACAAAAGGCAAGCTCTTAGTCTATTTTGCTATATGCTTTGCATTTGTCTTCTCAAGAAGTTTAGGTGTAGGTATAAAGGTAGAAGGAGGGCTCCTTATATAGCCCAATGGATAAAGGAAACACTTCATCCCTTTGCATGTGGGATAAAGGTAAAATATGATTAGGAATGGATAAGGTTGCTTTATAAAAGGTAACCTTACTTTAGAAGGGTTTAATTTATGCTTAGCAAGTCATGGGAGTTGGAGGGGTGCTTTAATTAATCAAAGGTGATTAACTAATAGGTAGATGTAAGCTTATAGAAGCTAATTAGAGGAATATTAGTATGATTTAGGCTATTAGAAGGGGATTAAATCAATTAAATATTGATTTATTGATTAAATGGAAGGGAAAGCTAATTAATTAATAATAATTAATTAGTTTGATGGAAGGGGTGATTAATTAACGGAGGTCGTTAATCGGGATGTTAGTTGGATAGGTGACTTAATTAATTAGCATATTATAATTAATTAACGATGGAAGAGAGAATATGAGTGCTTTTGATGACATTTCACCAATTTTCAAGAAGGGGATAATTAGCGCAATTTAAGTATTTAAGTTTCTCGGGCGTAATTATGGGTGTCTACACATGGGTCCTCCAATCTAATCACCCAGGATAACCATGGGACGACTTGGAAATTTTGAATGCTAATGCATGCATACCCGAGTAGGGGAGTAGGGAATCTAGGTGACATTATTTCTAGTGTCGATGGATGTGTAGAAACTTTTCCTAGGCGTGCCAAACTCCAACTTGATTATGTAGTTTCGGTGTTCACAACATTTCCCAAGGCCAAAGGGACATCTTCGTCTACTAGTTTCTCTATGTTTCCTTGGCATGTTAATGCTTGGTAGCGATACACATCACCCTTGATTACCTCCGGTATTGTGGCGAACCACGTTGAATTTGGGAGGTAGAAGGGAAGCACTTGCCTTGAGCGTGAATGAGAGCAAAGCTTGATTCTCCCAATTTAATAGCGGAATAGTTCTTTTCCTCTACATCCTCATCCTTCCATCTCATAGATGAAAGATTCACTATATCCACCTTATTATTATTCTTATTATTTTTTCCCATCACGCCAACAAGCAATAAAAGAATGGAAAACAATACTAAAAATGTAACAAACTTTTCCATTATCGTTGTTGTGAAGAAGCAGTGGATTAGGTGTATTGGTTTGGAAAAACTCCAAACACACACATAGACATATATATATATATATATATATATATATATATACCACAAATGAGGGTGTTTTAAAACTACTTCTTTGGGTTTGGGTTTTGAATGTGAAAACAATACTCAGTCGCTTGACTACCAAATTTTCTTTACTTGAGAGTTTGTTCCGTCTTACACACAATTGAAACTTCTTCTCTTCTCTTCTCGCATCGAAGGAATAAGTATCACATCCCAAATTACTTCTTCTCAATGTTGAGCTCGATCTTATTCTTTTCACGATTACTTACATATTTCACTCTAGGTTCATTTTAACCTAAATTTTAAGGAGGCTCAACCATAACATAATCTCGCAATTCATTTCCTATTTGTCTGGGAAAGTTGTTATACATCAATAAATGCACAAAAAATGCACTAAATTAATTTATAACAATGTCATGATTATTGGATTGTTGGAGTTGCAAGTTGTGGAGCTTAAAATTGTTTTAATTTTGTGTGAAGTATAATTACAACACCCAATAAAACACATTCCCTATTTTCTTTGATGGATGTCTATACCTATTTGAAATCTCTTATTTTGTTATGGCTTGTGAGTATGCTAGAAAATGTGAGTTGATCAGGTTGATTATCTATTTTTAGCATTTGGTGAAATAGTTTCAATGGCTCTTGAGGATAACCATGTTGAAATCTTCCTAACACTATTTGTCACCGATTAATTAAAAACTTATAAAGAAAGCTAATAAATTATTAATTATGCCAAAAGGTGTTGTCCCTATGACAAAGATCATGTGGTCGTTCACATCGAGGGTTAAATTTGGCTAGCATTTAAACATTTCTTTTGATTTTAGCCATTCATTTCATTCAAAATGTGGTTTTAGCTTTCACTCCCACAACATGTTGAGTGGGAGTCATGATATTATCATGTAATTCCTCCTACGCTCTCCTCAACGCTCGATGCTTCCCTACCCTCACCTTATTGTGCTTTATCTCAACTTTTATATTCACGTCCTAGGGTTTCTCAATGGCTCACGGTGGTGGATGCATATGATGTGATCTTTTTTGTAGTAGAGGAGGCGAGGCTCCAATCCATCCATTTTCACGGGTGATGCATGATTTCATATGCTTCCATCTCTAATGGTTATTATCCTTAGATCAATCATCACATTTTTGACATGCTTTTACATCATTTTGTGATGATTTTTTCTTCATTGAGTATTAGTGTCGATTGAAACTGTGATTGTATACATCAATTTTGGGGATTATTTTTCATTGGGTTTAAGCGCAGATCAGAACCCTAATTGAATAAATCTTTTTCACTGATCTTTTTCATCGGCTAGGAGTGTAATAATTTTTTTGTTGGGTTTTTTCAGAACCCAAGAAGGACAAGGCCCCTCCCCCATCTTCTAAGCCTGCCAAATCTGGAGGTGGAGGCAAGCAAAAGAAGAAGGTGCATCAGATCATTGTTTTATGTTTTTGGCATAAATGATTTTCTTCATGTTTATAGAAATGGAGTAAAGGAAAGAAAAAGGAGAAGGTCAACAACATGGTGTTGTTCGATCAGGCCAGTTATGATAAGCTCCTCTCCGAAGCACCTAAATACAAGCTTATCACCCCGTCCATTTTATCCGACAGGCTGAGGGTAAGCCCCTTTATTTTGTAGTTCCGTGTGTAGCCTAAGATGATATATTTATTTTCTTGTTAGGTTTAATATGGGTTTTGTGTGGATGATACTTTGATATGTTGGATCTATTTCCAAGGGTTAGCAGAGAGCCTCATATTATATCGATAACATAGTGGGGCTTGATTTCTATTCAGAAAAATCTAGTGGGAACCTTCTACTAGGTATGAAATTCACATCGGATGGTTGGTGTGGGCGCGGGTCTATGTTTTTATTGGTATATATTGAAATAGTTTTATATAAAATACACTAGAAATCACCAAATGAGGAAATTCTATGCCTTTTTTAAATATTAGCTTGTGTTATACATATCCTATTTGATCTCTTTTCTAAAATGTAATAAAAATTCCATACCTAAATAGGGTTTTTACTTACTAAACATATTTTTTAACTAGATGGTCCCTTCCTTAAAATAATTTGAATACTTGAGCATGGTCTTCTAGTTTAACATATGTTTTAAAGATTGGTTCGTCTACAAAATGTATTTTGTTAGTTCTTAAAGTTAAAATTATTTGTACCAATTGGTGTCAAGATTGTTATAAGTTTTGTACTACTTTTTCCTTAGTTTGACACCTAATTCTTATTATGTTTTAAGTAGGTGTTATTTTTTGTTCCATAGAATACTCTTAATACTAATAAAGGTTCTGCTTAGTTGGTTTGAATACTTCTATGAGATTATAGTAGCTTATCCCATGTTTGGTCCATGTAATTGTTCTCCTCAAGAGTACTTTATTTAATCATGTAGGGTCTCCTATTAAACATATGTTTAAAGAATTGGGTTCAAGTAAATTATATAAACTCACGTAATTCTCTTTTACAACATTTTAAATGGATTTAAATGTGGTGAATTCAGGGAATAGTGATAGAGAGAGAAGTAATATTCATAGAACAAATTATCACTCAAAGGGAAATTCAAGTCCTTGATCGAAGTCACACTCATGCTCCCATTCATGCTCCAAAAGGTAACTATGCTTTGTAATAAAATTTGGAAAATATCTCCTTAAGTTTCATACGAGTTCATACCTATTTTCGATGTTGCAAATTTGTAATCCTATGTTCTATTTATCATCATAGAATGCCATTGATTCATATTAAGATTGCAGCTCGTGTGGTTGATTTATTTTTACTTTTTGGATATTTGTTAGATAAGGTCTGAGATCCATAGTCATTTAAAAGTAACTCTAATGCAATCAGATTTCAGTTGTGCTTAATTGCAAGCTTGTGTATAGTTAATTATCAATGTCTGATCAATTGCTAACTTATATATTTCTTTTTCAGCAAACAAACAAGTGGTTTTGACATGGCACCTCCTGGTGCTGCAACCATGATGATTGGGGAAACTTTACTAGGTCAAAGCATAAAAGAATTTTCTTCTTTAGACTGCTATATTTACTGCATATTAGGTGGCTTGATGCGATTACATTTTGGATATTCTATGTAGATTTTATTCTATAGATGTGTAGCTTGGGCTATTTATCTATGATCTATTACAAACTAAATCAAGTATTTTGATTTTATGATTATATATGAGAAATTTATTTTAATTCATTAGGAGGCCCCGAGGTTGTATGCAAATAAAGTGTTAAGTCAAGTTAATTAATGGTAAAGAATGTGTGAAATCAAGATAATCAATGGTAAACCGAGAATATCCTTTGTGTGTTTTCTATTATTGAAGGAGTATATATTACCGACTGTTGATCTTTGAAATTGTTTCTATTTCTAACTTAGAAATTGGGAGGCCTTTAATGAAATGGGGGTATATGCCCACCGGTTTTTGTTATCAAGGCTCTTGGTGATTACTTGAGAATTCTTGTGCAATCTCTTGTGTTAAAGATCCATTTTTTGCCTTGTTATTCATTTCAAGTAAATTATATAAACTCTCCTGATTCTTTTTTACAACATTTTAAATGGATTTGAATGTGGTGAATTCAGGCATCGTGATCATGATCGTGATAGAGAGAGAAGAAAAATTCACATATCACATTATCGCTCAAGAGGAAAGTAAAGGCATCTATCAATTCATGCTATGCTCCCATTCATACTCCAAAAGGTAACTATGTTTTGTAATAAAAGTTGGAAAATATCTCCTTAAGTTTAGTCCGAGTTCATATCTATTTTTGATGTTGCAAATTTTCAATCCTATGTTCTAATTATTATCATATAATGCCATTGATTTGTATAAATATTTCAGCTCGTTTTCGTTGATTTCTTTTTACTTTTTTTTATTGTTAGAAAGGTATGAGATCCATATTTAATTAAAAGTAACTCTAATGCAATCATATTTCAGTTTTGCTTAATTATAAGCTTGTGTATAGTTAATTATCAATGTTTGATCAATTGCTAACTTATATATTTCATTTTCAGAGTAAAAAATCATGTGGTTTTGACATGGTACCTCTTGGTCTTTAACCATGATGACTGGGGCAATTTTACCGTGTTTGCACAAAAGGTATTTTCTTCTTTAGATTGTCATATTTTTCATATTAGGTTGGCTTGATGTCAGTTACATATTAGAGATTCTAAGTAGATTGTATTCTATAGATGTGTAGCTTCTACCATATATCTAGGATCTATCACAAAATAAATCAAGTATTGTGATTTTATGATTATTTATGGGCAATTTAGTTTAATTGGTAGTTTCATACTCAAACTAAAAAATCTTTGTTTTCTTGTTTGTTTTTTTCTGAAAAGAAGACAATATGGGGGCATATGTCCCTTTGTGCTACAAATGGGCATGGCCATTATAGCTTTATATATAACCAATGAATCAATGCACCAATTTTGATGGATCCTAGTTCATCTTCAATTGACAACAATTACCTTTTTGGTAGTTTTACAAAAATTTCCCTCAACATTTGAAATAAAAACTTTGTTTCTTTAGTTAATTATAAATTATTGGGTAGGAGATGCGAAATAGAGAATGGTAACTTTACATTCTGTGGGGATAATGGAAATCGATTGAAAACAATAGTATGTCATAATTACAATTTTTGATATCTTATTTTTAGCATCACGAGTAATTGTATTGTTGTTGCTTTGATTGAAATGGGATTATTCATTTCTAAATGTGATTCGACTTGGCTATTTTTATGTGATTCTATAACATGCGCCCATGTATTATATGCCTTAAAATTTAAGTCTCTTGTTCATAGTGTAGGTGGGCTTCTTCCGATGGCTAATGAGTAGTGAAACTCTGTCATGATGGCAAATATTTTGGAAATGCATTAAAATTACATTAGTTGTAAAAAAAATCTAATATGGTCTAGTCAATAAGTTTATATTATAAGATTTAAGTTTAAGTTTTTATGTTGTTTTCTAGCTATGCATGGGTTAGTGATTGATATTATATTTATGTAGAACTAATTATCTAATTCAAATGCAACTTTTGAGAACTAGTTCATATCCTAATTGATCATTTGTGTAGAGTACAAAAGAGAAATACTTTATCCACAACCATTTTAAATGTGATGTGAAGTTTCAAAAGGATATGAAGATTGATACTATATGTATTGTTGGTTTTGAAGTCACAAATTTCAAGTAGTATGTTCAACAATTCCTTTCCATCATTTGACTTTTTGATTTTTTCAAAAGAAAACACAACACATGAAATGTTTGACATCTTGATTTTATTTTAGCTTCAAATAAGAGGTTTTGGGGTGGAATTCTATTTTTTTATATATGCAATATTCTACTTCTTCACCAAACTAGTGATTATTAAGCTTGTTTAAGGAATTATCTACTTTGGTTACATGACAATCATATAATATGATTTATTTATATTGAATGGTACAATAAACCTTCTATGCATGATTCTAGTTTGTGTGTAAAATATATTCATCAGTGAAGATTGACTGAAGCTACTCAACATGGTTAGATTTTTTTCCATATCATTAAGTATATGGCGAAGGAAAGTGAAAATCAAGGTTTGGATGCACATGATCTATGTTATTTGTTGTTGTCGAGTATAAAGAGAAACCCTATGTTCTAAAAGAGTTTCGAGGTGAATGTTCATGGTGCCTTAAATATGATGAGCATCATAGCTCTTTGTTTGGAGGCTACCAATTTAAAAATCATGTACCCTTGAAAATATTTTCAAAACATGCGTTTGAACATCATTTTGATCAAGGACCATCTAACCTCTGTGTTTTTTATATTATGAATGATAACATGTGTTAGACTTCCATCTTTTCTTTCAGAATTCTGTTTAGTAATTTCATGGCTATCTTTTTTTCCTACCAGTATATACATAATATCTAAAGCTTTCCCACAAACTTGATATGTGAAATTCACATTTGATTTGAAGTTGTATTCTCTCAAGCAATACTTGTGTGGTAACCATAGAAATTATGTTATTCTTTTGAATTCAGACAAGAGTGTATGCCTATGGTATGGTTATTAATAATCAAATAACATTTTTTCATAATATTATGTTTACTCTTTTGAATTCAGACAAGAGTGTATGCCTATGGTATGGTTATTAATAGTCACGTAACCAAATTTTCATAATATTATTTACAACTATAGTTGCGAGAATACATAAGCTTTACATATTAGTGGTTTTAATGTCCTTCTCCTCCCTCAATCCCTTTTTAATCACCCCTCATCCTCTCCCTCTTTTTCACTTCCTCAATTTTCAAATCTTCGCCCCATCCCCTTCAGCATTTCCATCGTACACTCCATGTACGATTGTTAATTAACTATTTATTTTTACAAACACAAAAACACATGTAAATGGAAATCAATGTTACACATTGATGGAGTCGTGACCATAAAGTCTCTCTCACTTTAGACATATAATATGAGAAATCCAAAAATTCATGAAATCTCCTGCCAAGGATATGGTAGGGAATTAACAAATGTACCAACAACAATAATATTCCACAAATTTATTGAACCTTTACTAATCCCCAATTTAAAAAATTACAAATACATCTTATTAACATTAACAAATTAAAAAAATAACACAAAAATTAGAAAAAGATAAAACTAATAATTAATGGGATTAATTCCCCCTTTGAATTCAATTCTCTATAACACTCAATGTAGTTACTAAATCACACACTTTGAGTCAATATTTAGTCCCGATCTCATCTACTATTCATATGGTTCTTGAGTGAAAATAATAATAGCTAACCCATGTATTTAGACATTTTTACATTGCTTAATGTCATATTTTTCTATCTTACACCTCTACTCATCTAGTTTGTTTTATCATTTTGTGTTTTTCTACTTTTGACTGGGTACCCACTAAGGACTAGGCGCCCACCACTCTAGTCCCATTTGAGGTGCCCTTATCCTCTTTGCACATTTTAATCTCATATTTTGGGAACTTTCTAGTTGTTTGAGCATTCTATCTTTTTAGTAGTCAGCCTTTTCAAGGTTAATTACAAAAATTAGAACAAGAGATATGTATAGATATAAAGTTATGTGACCATAATCAAGGACCAAACACTAAGTACTTACTATCACACATCTAGGTTACATCCATTAAAGGCATCTAAAGATACATTTTCATCCATCTAGATCCATCACAAGGCACACAAGGTTGGTTCATCTACATCACACTTCATAGGAGGGGAGTTTATTGTTTCCATGCACACATTTACTACATTCTACATCTAGTTATTACTCGCTACTTCACAAAGTGTGAATCGCACAAGAACAAAGATAGGGAATGATTTGTGCGCGCGCGCACACACACACACACACCTAGAACTACATTGGGTCTGAGATGTAGTGTAACACTTAGTTAGTAAGTCCACCATTGTGTCCATTGAGGACAATCTGACCCCTTCATATGCATCTTTCTTTTTAGGGTTTTGATACTTTGTATGGGGTTTTGTAGGTGATTCCTTATCACATGTATTGCAACGAGATTAGAGATCATATAACTACATTATTATGATAAGAACTAATTACAGTGAACATCCAATGACACCTTAGAGGAGGGTTTCAGTCATTTCCACATACTAGGGTGCCCACATGTGCCCCTGTCCCTTTCCAGGCACCCCAGTCTAGTTAGAGAGATCATATATGTTCTTTATCAATCTTATGTGTGGTCCTTTCCTTCTCATGTTCACCTAGTTTTCAATATGACACCTTCATCGAATCAGCTAAGGATTTCCTAACCCCTCTTACACATTAGGGTTTTAAATTTCTATTTACTTAGTTGTTTAGGTCTACTTTTACTACATTTTATTACATTTATTTACTACTTTTCATAGCATCAAATTACACTAGAATAGAATCTCAACTTCTTATTCTAGTTAATCATTTTGGTGAAATCGTACTTGATCTTCGCGCTTAGGGTCCTCATTTTTCATCTAGCATGGCTCTTAAATTTGATCAATTTTCTTTATCTAATTTTCTCACTTGATGCATCCCAATTACCAAGTTGTTTTGCAAAAAACCTTAGACACCACATATCGTCTTAAAGATACGCCACCACATGAAATAAGTCCTATCTTTGATCGTTTATCTTATTAGGAATTTTAGGCACCGAAAGAGGGGTGAAGCAATGTTGATAAAAACTTACAACCAATTTCCACTTCTTTATTTGTTACTTGTTAAATGTTATTGATTGTTATAAGCATGCATCATTAACCATAAAGATATAGAATGAGAAGCATACACATATTCACATGAGGAGACTAGATATAATGTGGGAAACCCTTTCAGGACAAAAACCCATGGAAGTCAATGAACTAATTATGGAAAATTGTCTTGTATAGTTAATATAATTTCTTGATTGAGCTACAACTCAATATGGAGCTACAACTCCAATAATTTAATCGAGGCCACTATGTAGTATTTGAAAAGCTACAACTTTTCTAGAAGCCACAACATCCAAATTTGGTACAACACCCATCGACCTTTTGTAAGCCACGACTTATAAGGAGGCTTTAATCCCCTAGAATTTAATCAGCCACAAGTGATCTTTTGTAAGAAACTACTTACAAGGAGGTTGTAACCTCCAATATGCTAAGCTACAACTTAGATGTTTTTACATATTTGTTTGGTCACTTACTTCTTGTTGGTTCTCAAAATAGTCTCTCCCCAGTTTGCCTTTGAAAATCTATCGATTTATGGCCTCTGTCACTTTATTTTTCCCCATGTTGTTCCTGGTTAATCTTTGTTGCCATTTTTAATTTGTTATGGGTCGTAGATCACTTATGGGTCCATGGTTTGCTCCTTGTTTCTTTGTTCCTCTAGAAAAGGTTTGTAATTTGGGTCTCCCATTCTTTGTTTGTCTAAAAACTCAAGTTCTCCCATATTTTCCGTTCTCCTTAATCGATTTGTCTTCCTTGTCGTTTCTACCCTAAATACTTGAAGAAAAATGAATGGATGTATCTCTAAGAAACATATTTGAGCCTTGTAACATTTCTAAATTCTCTATCCTTGGAGAAATTTTCATTTTGGGATCGAATGATCATTTTCTATATTTTACTATTTGTGGGCATTTCTCAGGTCAAATTTACATCCTTGCATCGATAGGGAATGTGGCACCTTTTGGTTGGCGCGCTCTACTGGATACTTCAAAAATTCTATGAATCACCTCAACTTAAAGATTTGTCCACGTGGAGGCATGACACTCGTTTGAGGATCTACTTTTTGTTTGGCCTTGGAGTAGCACTAGGAGGACACGTGGAGGTTTCCACTACTTTTCCCAGACTTAGAAAATTTTTATGCAGCTAAAACAATGTGGCGGAAAATGGGGACACGTGGCGAGCCCGCGCTCGTTCAAGGTATCAAATTTTTGGGACCATCTCAAGGTGCGCCATGGTGACACATGGCGGTTTGAAAAGTCAAAGGGTGGGGAGGTGGACCATCAAGGGCAATTTGGATTTTTTTCCCCTTGACATGCAAATGACTAAAAACATCAAAATGGCCCAGGGCCCGATAAAGGAAAGGTCAAAGCTTGCTCTAGTCAATGGTGGAGGTGCGGAATCTCGAGGGAAATTTGGAAAAATTCCTTTTGGGAGAAAAGAGTTAAAAGTAAAAAGGGAAGTGTGGTTCTCTTTGGAACCACATTGGGACACGTGTTAAACCCATTTTTCAAGGGTGGAGCTATGGGAAAACTTGAAAAATTTCCCTTTTCCAAAAGGGGGTGAAATGGAAAAATTTGGCCATGGTCCCACTTGGGGCCCACCTTAGGACACGTGTCAAGCTCATTTCTCGGGCGGGGGTGTGGAAAAAAATGTGAAATTTTTCCATTTTTAAAATTTGAAAATTTAGAGGAAGCCCTGGGTCTGTTTTAAAGTTTGAATCTTCCACGTGGATGGCCCAAATTCAAAGTAAATATGAATGGCGGTGAAATTCTGAATATGATTTTCCCCCATTTTACTGAAACACACTTGGAAGTGTGAGTCTTCATGATTTCTTGGTATTTCCTACATGTCAAGCAGAGAGGGGAGTTAATGTTGATATTTGAGTTTGGTGGGAAGATCTGGAAGACATATTTTGCCATTAAAATGGTCTGACTATCGTGCTCAATCAGATTTTCCATTTTTATTCTCCCGAGCACGCAAGGAGCCAAATTTGACATATTAGGGAAGGAAATGGTTGGTGAATTGAAGAAAGAGTGATCTACCAAAGGAAGGAGTTAAATGTGGGAGGTATTCAATGAGATATGCCCCTCGAGAACACAGTAACTTTTTACGAGATCTAATTTCGAGAATCGTGATCGTAATCATGGCAAGCACTGGTAGCACTCAAGGTCTAGATTTTGGAGGGGAAAAGGGGTCCCTGTTATAAATGTTATAAATGGCATGAATTTTTCATGTAAATGGTTGGAGTGTTAGGGGTCGGGATTGATTTTTCTAATAGAAATCTTGATAAAGCCCATCTTTTTAGAAGCTTGTATATCTCTTTTATGTTAAATTTGATCATGTCAAGGTGGTTACAAGTGTACAACCATTGACAAGCTCTAAGATTGTTCTAGAAACTTTCCCCTACTGATAGATTTAATCAAATTCAAGTTATTCTATGTTGTCTTGAGCAAAATGTGTTTGTTTTATTTCTAAATGTATGCGAGTAGTTTTTCTTGTTTCTGTTGCAATCTTGTATTAAAATCTGATTCAATCACACAGGTCTCAATCCTTGTGACAGTTTAGTGGCATCTGCAATTTCATTTCTAAGATCCTTCATCTGGGAGTGAAATAAATGATTTAAAATCACTTCTCTTTCATCTGTTTGATAGAGATTATTTGTAAGCCTTTGGGTGTACCTTAGGCATGATTTGGCTTAGATCTTGATGCTTTGTTGGGTTCTCTAATTCGAGCCTTTGTGTTAGATTCTCATAGATTGTATGAAAAAGTGCTAATCTGGGCCTCCATTGAAGCACATATTCTAGTTAAAGAAACATTTTGGTTGTTCTGTGGCATTTTGTTGGTCTAACCTTTCATTTTGTAAGATTTCTCAAGGATCCGGTGAACCAAGTTCATCCTGCCTCACCTCCCACCAAAATTCATTTAAAACAACCAATCCTACCTATACTACCCCTGTTTGTTTCTATGTATGCAAAAATTCATAGTTTCCATTACCAAAGCATGCAAAAAAATAAGGATTTTAAATGTCTTTAGTAGCATGAACCTTGCCCAAAAAATATCTCCACTATCTAGAGTGACAACTCATGAGAGTTAGATTTTGTTGCATTGATCATATTTTCTCCAAGGTCTCCTTAACCTCTTCATTAGGAAGGATATCTCCATCTCCTCCATAAACAATAGGATACAAAAGGGTCCTCTTACCCTGGTTGAAAGGCACAACCTAAAATAGTGAGGATAGATCAAATCCTCTTGAGGGTGCTATCCATTTCTCCACATTTGAGTGACAGAGGGCCAATTAGATCTCATCCCTAGCTATAAAAAGACTCATCATGACCTAGTTTGTCTCTAATCTTCCTGTCAAACTAGTGATGTTGCTCATACTTTGAGGGAGAATCAATTTGGATACCAACACTTATGTTGTCTTCCACAAATGATTATGACCACTTCTTCTTATCACTTGGCTTCTCCTCATTCACTCTACAAAATAATATATTCATGATACTTATTACCTCTTTCTGGTTTCTCCTCTCACACATTCATTGACTTGTTTTATGATTTAATGGCTCTGTCCCTTTCTCTTTACATCGTACATGGCTCTTCTCTCTTTTCGAGATCTTGATTTGATGACTCTGTTTGTACTTTATCTCTCATTATCTATCTTCTCTTCCAATCAATAGGTATTCATTTGATGGCATTTTCTTCTCTCTAAATTTTAATAATCAATGGATTTGGATTATGTAGCAGTGTCTCTCACATCACATAGCTCTCTTCTCAATAGATATTCTTTGAATAATAATGTCTCCTTCCTCTCTCTCTATAACAACCCTAAAATAAGTTGTACACTTTCTCCCCTTTTCTTTGACATATTTTTTTATTCATGATATTTGATTTGAGGGTATTTATAGATAATCCAAACCCATTCTCTCCTTCATCACTTAATCTATTCATGGATATACAATTTGTAATACCTAGGTCCATTATCTCTAGTCCTTAGCTTAAGTTCTTCTTGATATTCTTCTTTAGTAAATATGCACTATGTAACAAATATTCAATTCATGGATTATGAGGTTTATTGATGATCCAAGCTCATTTCTACTATTTTCTATACTTCTTGACTCTTTTGTACCCTTGCAATCTCCCTTCACATATTTCACATTTATTCATGTTTAGATCACACATGGAATCACCCAAGATATCTAATATTCTACCTAACTAGGCACATCTCGGTAGCCCTTCACTCTTAGATACACATGAATTCACTTATTGCATCTTCAATCACTCCTTTATTCCTTCATAGCCTTGAAAATCATATCATAAACTTGTAGTTGATCTTTTCTTATCAAGAACATATCATATTTCACCATGAGTACTCTTCATGGTCAATACTTTCTTTCAAATATATGCAACAACTAATGGAAACCTAAGAATGTCCATACACACAATTTATGGAGCATTTACTTATTCTTATAGGCTTACAAACTCAACATATTTTTATTTGAATAATTGTGACAACAGACTTGAAATTTGACATCATTTAGTAATCCATGACAAACTTACTTTGTTTCTCCTAGGCATCCTAAAATTCTCATCTCAATTGTAATTCATATTAAAGCTCGGAGCTAATGATACAAATTACAAAAAAATAGTTAGGTTGAACATTTTACCCAAGATACTCTTACACTCTTTCAATCACTCATGAGGAGGATTTCTTTGCTTGAAGACACTCTTGATAATATGGTGGAAGAAAATTCAGTTCATGACTACTTACTTGCACAAGAAACAACACTTTACATAAATCCAATCCTCTACTAATTAGTTGATATATTTGGAAAAAGATAGTACATCATGTATACTTGAAACTTTAACAACTATAGCTATCAGAACACCGAAAAGAAAAAAATCATCCTTGTACTTTCTTTCACCTAAGAACATTACAAACACTTTGAAAACTCACATACCTTAACAACTTTCTAGTGGAAGAAAATGACAACCACTTGGTACTAATCAACAACCTTGACTTTATTCATTCAATCTTCATAATAAGAAACACTTTAGTGATAGACAGGATGAAGAATAAATTATGCTTCCTTTAGCTCATGTATACCTTCTAGAAGCCTAGAGAAGGCATACTATTATGTTATGTTTCTTTAGAATTAAATAAATTCATCAAAACAACATGATGACTCTATCTTTTCTTTTCTTTTCCCTAATATCTTATCATTCTCCTTAGAACTCTTTCTTGGTGTGACCTCCACATCACATGAGCTATCATCTATTGAATGAATGCATGAAAGACATACACATCACATCTTCTTTAACAATTCTTGAGGAAGAAATACATTGTTTACACTTAACTTGTCTTCCTTCTTGTTACCTTTATCAACATTTACCACAGTCTTATCATTCATATATTTCTGCATTTTTACATCATCTTTCCATGATGGTCCTTTTTCCTTCTTTGATTCTTTAAATCCTGAGTTTTCTTCCTTTATCTTGTATATCCATTTATTTTTCTTCTTTTTAGGAGTTTTTTAACCATAGATGACTTGGTCTCACTTATAGAGTTTGTTTTAACTATGAATATATTTATGTCTTATTTTTAAATGCGTGAGTTTTACTGCTATACTTATATTGTTCTTTGTGGTGCTTTACAAATGACCAAAATCATTAAAAATGAAACACTTAACTTGATTTATGATCCTATTATAGTATGTACTTTAATTCCAACTATACTTAGAACTCATATGACCATAGAAAATATAGGCAACACGTCCAATCCTATTACTGATTATAGAAGACTATCATACCTTTTAATTTTTTCAAGGCCGATTGTTCTTCAAGGCAATAGTGTGTTGTATGACCTTTATTTCTACAGTTGAAGAACGCCTATTCTTTTCATATTTCATGAAAAAAGATCTCCATGGATGTTCTTTGTCAAAGTTCTTCATATAGTCGCTAGCCCTATGTCCAAAAATGTTGCATGGAAAATAAATTCCATGAAGCTTACCCGAGAATATTTTTTTATTTTGTTTCCTAATGGTCTAAATATGTTCTTTTTTTCCTTCTTATTTTATGAGCATACTTGATATGATGCATGAATTGATTCATCCCTCAAGTCCTTTTTCCTTGTTTGTTCTATTTCTTCCCTTAAGGTTTTTAATTTTGTATTTAGTCTCTCAAATTCTTGACCTTGGATTTTACAACTTCTTGACATGGTTCATGACTGGATTCATTCACCAATTCACAATGAGTTACTTGACTTTTAAGAACAAGGCCTGATTTTTCATTGCTTGAACCTTTCTTAATTATTACTTATTCATCCTTAACTTGTTCTAGCCATCCTTTAGGGTTTTAAATTCTTCTTCAATTTTGATATAGGATTTTTCTTTTACATTTAGATATTTTGAAAACTTACCAATAACTTCTACCACCTCTTGAATTTCTTCAAGATGATTTGCATAATTGAGCTTGATTTTAGATTTTAACTCTTTTATAAGGGCTTGAACAATCTCATACTTATTTTTTAAAATAGATTTTGTTAAAGAACCCATTCTTATATCTTTAGGATTACCTCCAAGTTGTTAGACTTTACACAAGATAACCAACGCTCTAATACCAATTGTTAGGAATTTTTGGCACCGAGAAGAGTTTAGTGCTGATAAAACTTACAATCAATTTCCACTTCTTTATATGTTAATTGTTAAATATTATTTATTATTATAAGCATGCATCATTAACCATAAAGATATATAATGCAAAGCATACACACATTCACATGAGGAGACCAGATATAAGGTGGGAAACCATTTCATAATATAAACCAATAGAAATCAATGAACTAATTTTAAACAATTATCCTGTGAGTTCAATATTTCTCGATTGAGCTACAACTCAATCTCGAGCTACGTTTCCAATAATTTAACTAGGCCACTACCCAGTCATTGACAAGATACAACTTACCCGAATCATAATCTCCCAAATTTGGTACAACACCCACTAACCTTTTATAAGCCACAAATTACAAGGAGGATTCAACCCCCTAGAATTTAATCAGCCATAACCGATCTTTTGTAAGTAACTACTTACAAGGAGACTACGACCCCCAAATATGGTAATCTACAACTTAGAATTTTTACAAATTTATTTATTCACTTACTTATGTTGTCTTCCACAACTAATTATGACCACTTCTTCATATCACTTGACTTCTCATCATTCACTCTACAAACTCAAATATTCAAGATACTACTTACCTCTTTTTGGTTTCTCCTCTCACACATTCATTGAATAGTTTTATGATTTAATGGCTATGTCCCTTTCTCTTTATATACATGGATCTTCTCTCTTTTTAGATCTTGATTTGATGGCTCTGTCTGCATTATATATCTGTCATTGGTCTTATCTTCCAATCAACAAGTCTTCATTTGATGGCATTGTATTCTCTCTAACTCTATAATAATAAATGGATTTGGATTATGCAGTAGTGTCTCACTCAAAGACATATATCTCTTCTCAATATATCTTCTTTGAATAATAATGTCTCATTTCTCTCTCTATGCGTGAACTCGAACTCAATTGTACCATTTCTCCACTTTCTTCAACAATTTTTTTATTCATGATATATGATTTGATTTGAAGGTATTCATGGATAATCCAGGCTCATTCCCTCCTTCATTAGCTTCCAGATATTCATGGATATATAATTTTCAATACACCGTGTCCATTTTCTCTCTTGTCCTCAAATCAAGTGCTTCTTGATCTTCTTCTTCAACAAATATGCAATATGTAACAAAAATTCAATTCATGAATTATAAGGTTTATTAATGATCTAAGCTCATTTCTCCTATTTATAAAACTTCTTGACTAATTAACTAAAATTAAATAGAATGTGGAATATAGGGATAATTAATCTAAGATATGAACATATGTAAATGAAGTAAATAAATGCAGTAAAGAAGTATATAAATGACCTAAACAACTATGTAAAATGAAATACTAACCCAAATGTGAAAGAGGGAAGAGGAAATAACTTAGTTGAATAGAAGATGCTCACAGGACAATGTCGTAGAGATGACTGGAAAATATGGAAGTAGGAATGATTGTGTAGAAACCCCAAAAGGATGGATCTGGAGTATCTAGCTGGACTTGAGCACTGGAGAAGGAATGGAGTGCGTACTCAAGCACTATGGTATGCACACTAGGTGCCCTAGTTCATGAAAAATTTCTAAAACTATATTTTAGAGGATTATGAGATGGTATGAAAGCCTCATTGTGTGTTGCATCAGATTTGTTGTCCTATATTGAGTGTTATCAATAATCCAAGATGATGTAAAGACTTGCAAAATACCAAAATAAGTATCAAAACCCTTTAAAAAGAAAGATGCAAATGAATGGGTCAAACTGACCTTAGATGCCACAACAGTGGACTTACTAACTAAGCATTGCACTACATTTTAGACCTAAATGTAGTTTTGGTGACTTTGTGCATAATGTGCCCTAGGTTCTCTTGTGTTAGTCACACTTTGTGAAGTAGCAAGAAATAACTAAATGTATAAAATGTAATAGTATGTGTGCATGAAATATAATAGAATCCCTCCCCCTATGAAGTGTGATGCATGTGTCATATTCTTTGCCTTATGATGGAGCTATGTGGATGGAATTGATCTCCGTTGCAATAGATGGATGCAACTCTACATGGATTATAGTGGTGAATAGTGTTTGGTACCTCATTATGGTCTCATAAAGTAATATTTATAGTGTTCTCTTGATATAATTTCGTAATTAACCCTGAAATGGTTGACCACCAAAAACATAAGAAGCTAAAATGACTAGAAATAGTGCAAAATATGGAGGGAAAGTTCAAAGGACCGAGGCACCCTTGGTGGGAGTAGGGTGCCCATGGATGCCTCAATACAAGTCTAGGAGCCCCAGTCGAGGCTAAAATAACTTGGGATGATAGAAGTTGATTGGTAATTTAGTTGTAAGAGGTCGGTAATGATGAAATAAAATAAAACCAGATGGCCAAGAGATGGAGGTTGATTAGTACCTTCTTCACTCAAAACCTTCTAAATAGTAGTATGAGACTAGGACCAAATAATTTCTAAAGTGCATGATTTTATGTCTACATTTTCCCCCACTTTATGTTGGTGAGCGAAAAGATTGGTAACATAAAGTAGATAGAGATGTGTACCTATGTCCATGAACATTATAGTAGAAAATGTGCTTAAGGACTATACAAAGCGTGTAATGACAAAAAAATGGAGAAGCGTGGAAACTAAAGATGAAAATGTGTAAAAATGTTGATGAGAGTGAACTGGGGGTGGAAACACGTGTGTAGCTATTGATGTATGTGATGTATCTACATGGTTAGTATGGTGTGTGTTATCGCAAAGTATTATTTTTGATGTTGTTGTTGTTGTTTCCCCATTTGACTACTTGTTTCTCATAGTGCCAACTTGTAAGGAGAAAACGATCAAGTAGTCAAATATGTATGTATGTATGTGTAAAAATACAATGTAAAAGACACATGTATATGAATGTAAAAAGCATGTGAATGTAAAATATGTAAATAAAAAGTGTAAATGGAACATGTTCACCTGATTCATGTCGAGAAAGAGAGTGTAGAAGGATATCCTAAACTACAAGTTTTTTGGGTGATCTCATGCCACCTCACTGAAGAAGCATAGGGAGAAAGTTGTGGTATTATCTTCCCGTAGTTTCTTTCTTAAATGTGTGTGAAGAGATATCTTTACATCCTAGTTTTTAGGTGATCGGATGCCACCGGCGAAGTAGTGTAGAAAGGAATTCCGATGTATCCTATAACCTATAAAATTCTCCCCATAATGCTAAAGACACCATGTCCTATAAAATTCGTTGTGTATGGGGTTTGTAGACTAGTCTAAACCCATTCACTGTATGTAACCCACAATGCCAAGGGTAGAAAGTGCACTAAAATGAACTAGTGTAAATACATTGTGTTAGTGTGTAAAACCCCAAATGATGCCCCCTCTTTGGGGTTCATATGCGTTGTTGTTGATAAGAGAATGTGTCCCCAAAGGAGGATCAACCACATATATGTTATAACCATGGAAAGTTCTTGATAGAAAACAATCCATGCACAAACAAGAAGGCTAGCCAAAAATAAGTGTAAACAAACATGCATGTGTATGGAAAACATGCGTACAATACCAAACAATGTAGTAATGTAAACACTCAAGAAGACAAATTAAGTCATGTAAAGAAGTCCACAAACATGGGACATCACTCAGGATTTCACAAGACATGCAAGGTTGTCATGGACGCAAAGAAAAATACAAGTGTGCACACCAAAAAAAGGGCAAAGACTACATGCAATAGTAAACAATAGCAAAAAATGTAACATAAAAGTATGGAAACAAATATCCTGTATAATAAATTTTATATGAATCAGTTGTTAGCATGTTAGAAAGATAAATAGTATGTCAAAATCATGTATAATAAAGTAATGTAAAGTGATAAGTACAAATGAAACAATAACACCTATGAGAGATGAATTTGGATGCCCCTAGTGACCAGTGTAGGAAGGGTAGAAGGCAAGCATCCATGTTGCGTGTAAGAGACCTGTATTTGTGATCATAACTAGAAAAATATGTGAATGCACATGTGTGTATAATATAGATAAATGACATACAAGTAATTGAACTAGCATGTGTAGTAAAACAACCATGGACAAACAAAAGTAAGAAAGAGTAAAAGTAACCATAATATGTAGTATGTTATGGATGGATGGAATGAAATGCAAGATGGAATTATAGGAGCCGTGTACCCCCTGAGTGAATGGAAATATATGCAATGAGGTTCATTTGGTTTTCCCCCTCAACAATCAAGAATGAATTGTAAATGAGAGTGTGTCATCGGAAATTGTCGAATAGTGTGTATTACGTCTAGTTGTGATGTAATGAGTATATATGTGTAGTGGTGGTGATATGCATGAAATATATAATAAATGTGCATGAAATGTATAGCCTAAGTGTATATCAAGACAAAATGAATGTATGGGTGATTATTTATTCCTAAAGCGTATATCACTACAAGATGAATGGTAGGGAGTGGTGAGGTAGCCTAAGCATATACCACTATAATATGATAGAGTAAGTGATGATTTATCCTATAACGTATGTCACTATCCTAGATGCCACATGATGAAAAGTCAAATGATAAATTTGTGATGAATATAAGGTCTATTTTATTTGTAAACCCTCAGTAGTTGAGTATGGACCGAGGAACTAAAGTGCATCATTAGGTAGTGAGGGAAGCGCGTAGAAGACAATGTAGTATATGTAACAATAACGAATGACCATATGATGAGTGGAATGTGTAATGTATGATGTAGACTGCCAAATGTGATATGTGTGATGTAGACTAAGTGTAGTATGTATAGTAATAAAATGTAAGTGTAGAGTGCAATAGGTGTAGTGTGCCTAAGAGCGGATAGTATGTAGAATGTAATCCTAGATGTTTAGAATGTGTAAGGTGTAATGTATAGAATGACATGTAATGTATGTAGATAGACTAGTAATGTAATGTGATAATCCTACGTGATGAAGACTAATGAATTATGTATAATAGTGCAAAGTGTGTGGCGTTCATGTGTATTATGCCCTCAATACAATCAAGTGTGAACCAAAGCACCAAAGTGTGTCATCGGGTAATGACGCTAGAATGTATGATGAGTATGCCTAATGTGAGAAGATGAATGTATGAGAATGTAAAAAGGATAAGTGTGACTATGCTAAGACAAGGTGGGGGGTAAGGTGAATTGATATGCCCCCAAGTGTATGTGAATGAATGAACTATCCAATGATGGTGAAGGATGGAGGTCCTCCATCTGATGTAGGAGATGAAAGCATATGACCATGCTCTAATAATTATAGTATGGTAGATAATAATTGTGTTGGTAAATGAATTATATGTGCATGTGAGGGATGAATAAGGTTGTGGCATCACAAAATGCATCGGTGATGGAGATCTACATAATGTAGAATGTGAAGGTGAAGAATATATGTGTGGGATAAAACAAGGTGGTGATCTATGTCAAGATGCGTAAGTTTCTAAGGAATGTGCCTCTACCTATGTGTAGGACTAGTTGAATGATGTAAGCGCATAGATAATGCTCAAGTAGGTGAGTTAGGGGTAGATTGTTCTTTGAGAAACATTGAATGTGATGTGGCGGAAGTCGATTATGTACTAGTTATTATGCGAGGATATGAGGACCATGGAGTAGATGGATGAATGCCATCGATAGAAATGGCCTGATTTTTGTGAATGAACTTGAGGTGTAAATGATTCATAGAAATGATAGATTGAGAGTGACGAATCCAATTGATACCAAGAAGCATGTCACATCCCTCAATTGTGTTTCCAATGAGGAAAGGTACAAGCATAGTAAGAGGACCAACCGTAACATGTAGCTTAACAACCCCAAAGGGTTTTTCATAGCATATGTGATTTGTGATGGAGGATAACTAATAACGTTGAGAAGTGAAATAGAACATGCACTAATGGGCCATTACGGGTTAACCTTAGTGTTTTAAATGGAGGTTGAGCCTATAAATGGATTGATGTGTAAATAATTAGATGTAAACTTAGAATGATAATCAATGTTGGAAAAAACAATAATCGGTGGAGAAGGTTTAGTGCTAGAAACTAAGAAATTCATAGCTCCTAATCCAGGAGCCTATACCACATGATATGCGCATGATTGGTAGAAGATTTTTATGTCTTCGCGTTGTATTTTTGAGATTTTTTGTTAAATATTTTGATTTTACCCTCATCGGTGGTTGGGGCGAGCTATTAGAGTCTTGAAATTATATTTTTTTGTATTAGCGGTTAGATCCTAGATGATTGTTCACATTTTTAAACATCTATTTGGAAAATTTTCCACTCGTCGATGATAATCACATGGGAAGTTCTCATTGTAGTTCCTACCTTTTGGTCATGATGGGTCTAACTCTAGTGGGGGAAGAGTAATAAGGTTTCTCTCAAGAATTTGTTTCAATATAAGATGTGGAGCCATGGGAAAGTTTCTAAATGTGCACCAAGGTTGTTGTGATTGAACCTCCTTAATATGAGTGAAAAATTAACATTGATTTTAGTGTCGTTTGGTTTAGTTGTAGAGGGTTTGAATGGTGTCTTGTTTGGAAAATGAGTGGAGGATGAAGTTTGTTCCTGATACTTAAGTTTGCCTATGGATAGGATTTTTGTCTCACGAAGATTAAGAGTATGTCAAAGTTGATTAAAAAAGAAGAGGTTTTAAATAGAGCACTCTCTT
Source organism: Taxus wallichiana var. yunnanensis (assembly GCA_018340775.1). Taxonomy (NCBI): domain Eukaryota; kingdom Viridiplantae; phylum Streptophyta; class Pinopsida; order Cupressales; family Taxaceae; genus Taxus; species Taxus wallichiana. Next base: position 63,074,009 of record CM031241.1, read on the forward strand.
GGAGTAGATGTAAAAGACTCGATTGAACAAATCATAAAGCTCGAGTCGGTGAGCACATTTTTCATCTTAGCTATATTATTTTGATACCTCAAAACGTAGTTGGTGAGATGTTCATTTGAGCCCTATTTAAGCTATGTTAGCTGAGCATAAGATATCTTGGAGCCAATACTTGATGGAGAAATGAGTAAGAAATGCATCAGCTAGGTGTGTGAATGAGGTTACCAAGTGAACAGGGTAAGTCATAGAACCAACACATCATATAATCATGGAGACTACAAGCAAAGAGTTTAGCTAAAAGTATATGATCATCAACAAAGTCAAGACAAATGATATGAAATTCTCTAAGGTGTTCATGTGGGTCACCATGCCAATTGAAAATGGGAAGCTTAGGGGTGAAAAAACTAGGAGGAAGTGGATAAGTAGATATGGTAGGTGTGAATGGAGTATGCAATAACAAGGTAGAATCTAAATATGGTGATGTATGTGAAGTGGCATGTTGCAACTTATGAATTCAAGCTTGAATTTCATGATAAAGAGAGGTTAAGTCTTGATTTCCAATGGAGGATACCTTCGTACATGAGAAACTAAGGGTGGTGTAAAGTTATTGGTAGGAGTAGGAATAAAAAAATAATAGTACAAATAGGAGGAAGATTAAAAGCAAGTGGATGAGTAGAAATAGAAGTGGGTATGGCTGAAAAAGTGGAAAGTTTCGCCAAATTAGTAGCTTCCTCAAGAGAAAAATATGCAAAATTAAATCTAGATATTGGGTATGTTCACCAAGGTGATAATTGTTGTCCTTACGATGAGCTTTAGTATACTCCTCAAGAGAGTGAGCCATGGAAAAATGAGAATAAAACCTAGAATGATAAGGTAAGAAGGAAGGTCCTAGAAGCGTGAATGATTGGGTTCACCAAATGATTAACTAAAATTAACTAAAAAAATAAATATAGGGATAGTTAATCTAAGCTATGAACAACTGTAAATACAGTAACTAAATGCAGTAAAGAAGTATATAAATGACCTAATCGACTATGAAAAATGAAATGCTAACCTTAATGTGTAAGAGGGAAGAGGAAAGAACTCAATTGAATAGAAGATGCTCATGGGACTGTGTCACAGAGGTGACTAAAAAATATGGAAGCATGAATGACTATTCATAAGCCCCAAAAAGGATGGATCTAGAGTATCTAGCTAGACTGGAGTGCTTGGAGAAGGATTGGGGTGTCTACAAGCACTCTGGTATGCACACTAGGCACCCTAGTTTATGTACAATATCTAAAACTAGATTTTACAGTCTCTACGAGGTGGTCCAAAACCCTCGTGTGTCGGATCAAATTCATTATCCTATATAGAGTTTCGTGAATAATCTAAGATGATGTAAAGACCTAAAAATACCAAAATAAGTATCAAAACCCTAGAGAAAAGAAATATGCAAATGAATAGGTAAGACTAACCTCAACTACCACAACAATGGCCTTACTAAATGAGTGTTGCACTACATTTCAGACCTAAATGTATTTTTGGTGAGTGTGTGCATAATTTTCCCTAGGTTCTCTTGTGGCATTTGTACTTTGTGAAGTAGAAATCAATAACTAAATGTACAAAATGTAATAGTATGTGTGTATGAAATATAATAGAATCCCTCCCCATATGAAGTGTGATGCATATTTCCTATCCTTATGCCTTGTGATGGAGCTATGTGGATGTAAGTGATCTACAATGCAATAGATGGATGAAACTCTAGATGGATGATAGTAGTGACTAGTTCTTCGTATCTCATTATGGTCTCGTAACTTTATATTTATAGTGTTCTCTTGACCTAATTTCATAATTAACCCTGAAATGATTGACCACCAAAAATATAATAAGCTAAAATAGCTAGAAAGAGCCAAAAAGATGGTGCAAAAGTTTAAAATGGATCGGGGCATCCTAGTGGGACTAACGAACCCATGAGCACCCATGTACTAGTCTGGTGCCTCGGTCGAGGCTAAAATAGTGTAGGATGATAGAAATTGATTAGGGATGTAGGTGTAAGATGTTAGTAATGAAGAAATAAAATAAAACCATATGGCTACAAGATGGGGTTTAATTAGTACTTTCTTTACTCAAAACCTTCCAAATAGTACTATGACACCGAGACTAAATAATGTCTAAAGTGGATGATTTTTGTCTAAATCTCTTAATCTTCCATCCCCATCTGATATTCATTAGAAAATTTGTATCTTGGATCTTATATAACTCTTCTCTTTGATTCCCTTTCTTCTTCTCTCGAGCCCTTCACTACTCAATTATGTCTAGTATTTATCTTTTATAGATAATTAAATATCCTTATTTGTCTCTTTGCATGACATGCACTCCATCTCCTTAGATGCATTTGGAAAATTAAAGGGCTTGTTGTGAGACTACCTTTTAACATTGTGCCACATGTTATATTTTTATTCTTTCTATTTTTGGCCTCCAATCCTAATTTGTATTATTTCATTGCATAGGAATTGAATTACATTTCGACGAGTCAAAGAACTTGAAAATATGACATCTAGGGCTCAAGTTATCTCAATGTGGATATCAAGGGCTCGTAAAGAACAACATTAAAAATATTTACCACTTCGTATTAATATTTGCAAATTAAACTTTACAAAAATACATTATCTAATTTAAATATTTTATTCCTTTTTAATCGGATAAAGTGGGTGTTAGAGGAACTTTAGGAACTTATGCATCATGGGCATGGTTCTCCCATAGCTTTCTTCATCAGCATTATACCACATTCTCTCTCCATAAAAATATATAGCATGAATTTTCATTCAATCAAACCACTGTCACACTATTCCTTTCTTGGAGTGCTTAAGGATAGTCTTGTGCATGATACAATCCTTTTGTTACATTTGGAAGATATAACAATAATAAATACATGTATTTTAGGTACTTCTATCCTTATCTACTTCATAACCTTGTTATCTAGGATTACTCAAGACTTAGGCCCTCATTTTAAGTGCAATAGCTTCCATTCATGATATTGCTAATACAAAGATGATATGTCTACCTTCCAACTTCAAGTTTATTATATGTTGTATTCATATATTCATAGTAGATTCCTACTACACAAGTAATTACCTTTTTCTCTTACGGAGATAATCCTTCAACCACTGTTAAGCATACCATCAATCATGGTACAAGGTCTTCAAATGATGACACACAAATGACTTATCTTCCCCACATACTAGATTTCATTCCACAACTCTATTTCATGAGGTCAAGAGCCTTGTTATATCTTGCATGAGTTGTATATGATATCACCCCAGTCCTATGGAGAGAAGGCATTCAATATATCTTCATAGGTTTAAGCCCACATGTATACAATACAAGATCATCCTTCAACATATCAAAACTAACCATAGGGTTTTGACTAACATATGAGTTTAGATTTGACTCTTTTTGTTCATATCATGCTAGACATAGGGTGTATGGGTCACTAGTCATCATCTTGGCAAGTTATAATCACTGACTCAAGGCCATATGAGTGTTCAAACCCTCTGGCTTCTCATACTAAGAGTGGTTCATACCCCAAATCCATCCATTCTTGAAGTTACTAACACATATGCCATTTATACCCTCTATCCATGCTTTACTCAAATAGAGTCATGGAATCATTTATACATGGTTCGACATGTTAAAGGCATCAAAGTAAAGATTTAGAATCCCTTACTAGTGTTCTAGAAATGGTCTTCAATTTAGATTGTAGTACTCTTCCCTTCAGCTTCTTAAGGCTCTTATTTTCCCAATTCAAGGTCTAAAATGCAAGTACCATTCTCTCATGTCGTGGATCTATTATGTCAAAATTACAACACCCGTGATTGCTTATGATTTGTGTATGAGGAAACCAAGTAAAACCTATATAACATGGGATTATCCTTCATTGTGGACCTTGCATGAAGGATAATCCTCTAGATAAATCCGGCTTCTTCCTCTAACCTAGTGCCAACTTCTCCAAATAGTAGAGAATGAAAAGCTAAACTAATCCTATTCTAATACTTTATAAGGATATGGATAGAAAGTTATATGAAATAAAACTACTCTAAGTGAAGGTGATGTACCAAGAAAGGGTGAGACAATCCAAGTGAGTGAAGGATAGGGAGAAAATTGAGCAGAGGGCTGGTAGAAATGCTGTAGTCCAAGACAACATTCAATTCCCTATATTCTTAAAACACAACAAAATACAAACCCTACGAAAGAGATAGATATATGCACAATATGATTATACATAGAATGGAAGGAAAATTATGCAATACATACAAGTTAGGGTGAAAATGGCCACAAAACATGAATTTTATTGCTCAGAAACATGCACAATCCATCATATCATAAGCACAAGATAAAATCCTTTACAATAAGCCTAAATTCAAGGCCTTTAGCTCACAATAGCTTTAGAACAAATTTGACAGAGTTCCTTTGCTTTAGAAAAATCCCCTCAAAATGAGGCAAATTTTACAATAAACAAGCAATTTGGGTTACCAACAAACATGATGTATTAAAGAGGTATGGGAAACCATTCATTATGGAACTTTTCCTACACAAGCAGTCATGGGTGCCATGCCTTGTTAATTATAGTTGTTGGGATGTCATTCCTTCACCTACCCTCATCTAGCTTATAACTCGTCCACCAAGGCCATCTATCTCTCTCTATGCTTGATCTTTCAACCAACCCAAGAGTTTCATCTTCTTAGGGCCATTCAACCCAAGAGGATGGATGGCTATCCATTCGTATGACATCACTTTTCCATCCATGCAAAAGCCGACCAACCTCGGTGACTCACACAACCATGTCATACAACCGAAGCTAACCATCATAAACTCCGAGGGGTTGGATATATCGACCAAACTCTCTGATGTATCCATTAGAAATCATACCTCCCATTTGAGCCTCCACAAAATTTAGCCAACACACCCATCCGAAAAACCCATCATCCGTCCAAGAACTTTGACCTGTTTAAACCAACCATTAAATGGACACACTTGTAATATCCCAAGTCCAACCTTGAGGAAAGGGTATACCACCATCGGTTTGTTTTGACCAACCATGATTGACCACCAACCGTTACCCGACCAACCTAGAATCAACCAACCATGACCCAACCAACTATCAACCGACACACGTATTCAACCAACCATCAGCCAACCAACCATCACCGACCAACCGTTATCCAACACACCTTTCTCGACAAACCATCAACACACACCAACATTTCCCCCACTTTGACCAGCCATTCTCTACTTTTCATCTCCAAGATTCGTCATGGTGGTGAGCCAACACAAGCTATCCTTCATGCTCAATTTTTCTATTTTCCATCAACTACCAATGCTCCAATCCCTAAGTTATCCATTTCGTAATTTGATAACAATTGGTATGTGGGATGATCTTCTGCTTGATATCATTAGGCTGGAGTCATAAGATTGCTGGAACTATCCCGTTCTATCTTCCAACTAGCACTCTATATTTTCATTTCAAAAGTCCTCCTTGTTTCTTCACCAAACTTTTCCTGAAACTAGAAAGTGCCAAGCCTTTACAAAAAAGGACATACACATCCCAAATAGAATATGTGAGAGAGTGTATGTTATTACAAAATCAACCTAAACTAAAATAATTAATGTGCCACAAACTTGGAGGAATTACAACTCTAAACTAATATGTACTAATATTTCACTTCAATAACAATGGAGATAGATTTAATTATTTGGAATTTGCTTCTCCAAACCTTATAGTTGTAAATAATTGTTTTCTTTGCATCATATCTCACCCATATAACATAATCCTTCCCAAAGGATTTTAAGGACTAAATATCCCTCATGGAAGTTTTGGTCTTTGGCCTTTCTTTCAAAACTCATCTTGATTTGAGCTGGTCTTTTCCATTCATGACTTGGTTTGGCTCTTCTAGCTCCATGAGCTCTGCACATTTCCATTCAAACTCAAAAAAATCTTCCAATAAGTTCATATAAATATGAAGTCCTTCCATAAAAATATGGACTTTATGAGGTTATATCAGCCCATAGGGATGATTTTTGTTTGGTATGCTATGTCTTGATTTTTATTGAGGGTTCTTCTTAAAGCTTTTTTTCCCTAGGCGGAAATCCATTTAAAACCATGTGTTATTATCTTCTTTTACTTTAACCACTTAGTTCATGAACCATAACTAAGAAGTTCTGCGGCAGGTTTTTAAGAAAGGAAAGTTATAGATGGGGAGAAATGGGAAGATGTTCCCAATTAGTAGAACAAACCATGCACATAATGAAATTAATTTTCCCAATTAAAAGCAAAGGCTTCTAGAGATCCTTAACACAAAGTCTATGACTAAGATTTAAAAGCAAGAAACACAATGTGACAAAAAGTTCTACGAATGTATTCCTCTGCTTCTCTCGGGGTTCGGCCTAGAACACAAGATTTCTCACAATCGATCATTAACCCACCCTTCTCTTATAGAATGTAGGATGTACAAATAAAAGACTTAAAGCTTAAAGCATGAACAACATGATGACATTTGGCCATCCTCAACTATTCTTAAGTGACACATGTATCACTTTAATAGAATGGTGCCACATGACTTCAAATGGTTGCAAAACTCCAAATTTTTACAATTTCATCCTTTGGAATAGACATGTCCGAAGATGAATAGGTTACTTTGTTTACATCTTTTTAGAAAATATAGTGAAAATATAATTCAGCATCCTTCCATCTGGTATACAAGCACAATCTTAATTTTCATTCAACACTGATGCCCCACATTTCCCGAGCTTGGCCCAAACCTTAAACGCCCATATCCATTGATAGAATTCATCGTGAAAGCTTGGTAGCTTTATCAATTCTCTTTTGTACCATCGTGAGAATCTTCCAAATTATGCATTTGATGAAACCCGTACGTGTGAAGTGACATCTTTTCCTCGGTGAAAGAAATGTATGCATAAGTCTCGATGTCTTACCTCTGCTTGCATCCTCTTGTGCAGTCTCTAAGCGAAGATACTTAGCTTTCCCTTCTCGAATCCATCCGATCCTCCTCTTCTCACCATCTCGGCCAAAATACTCGATTATAACTCCTAAATTCATCCATGCTTTCCAAGAGGATTTGAGATCATCCAAAACCTTTAGGCGGATGGCACTTCTCCAAGTTGTGAGAAATCGACTAATAATCAAATCCTTCCATTCTAGCCTTTACTTGATTGCTTGTGTCCTCCATTTCTTGTATAAGATAATCACTCACCGCTCTAAATGGGCTGAATGGAAGGTTTAGCAACCTTTTTATAATCTCACATAGTTGAGATATCCTTCTCGCAGCTCTTTTTTCTCTCGCCTTTTCACCGTCAAGCCTTAATAAAGCGTCTATCAATGTCTCAGTGTGTCCTAAAATTGACCACATTTGTCACATCTTCCGCCGTGAGCTCCTCTTCTATCTTTCCTTCCGCCGGAATTGATATCTCAAAAATTCTCTCCCGAATCCTTGATGATCAACATAGAAGTTGCTTTAGCAACTTTAGGCCTTCAATCTGAAGTAGGCATGCAAGTCATGCTCCTCTAAGTTCATCTCTACTCTTGCTTTTGGAACCAACTTGAAGCTAACCATTCCGAGAAGTTACTTCTCGGGGAGTGAGAAGTCGGCGAGTGCACTACCATCTCCCGCTGCGTGCTCTCCGCAAAAGTGCCACGGTGTTATGGCTGCCATCTTCTGAAACATCCAAGGACAAAGCTCTTTCGAACTCCGTCATCTGCAGCTTCAACATCTCCTCTGGAACGGGTGATGAATGAAGTGGCTGCGGAGAGAAGACGAACGTTGCCGGATTCAATGAAGGCATGGAAGCATCTTTATAGTTGGTGAAGTCTTGCACTGGTCACTGGAGAATCCAGTCAAAGCTATGGTGTTGATCTTCTCTTTCTCTTGAGATCTTTGTGTTTCAAACATGCTTTAGAGCAGGGAATCTCTCATAGTTCCATGATTTGATTCATTAATGCTTCATCAAGGCAATATCCCTCAAAGAACTTTGAAGTATTCACCAACACAGACTCTCGACCTTTCTTCATTGTGTTCAGGTCCCATGTTATTCATCTCCTCCCATTCGATGGTAAGTGTCAAGTACCACATTCCCATCATCTTTAAGATCCATAGGTATCCTTGCTAGTCCAAAGTCGAACACTTGCTTTCTTTGATAGCTCCATCTTTCTTTCTAACCTCGTACTCACTTACACTTCATCCAAAATCTTCTAACGAAAGCACATGTGCATACTCACGGGAGATTGTCTTCCTTACTCCAATGGATCGAAGTTAAGCCGTGCAGGAAGAACTCTTGCTCATTTGGATAACATTTGCACTTCCATCCCTGAGCTCTGTGAATGCTGATCACTAATATCCCACGGTGATTGGGAAGAATCCTGTCGACTTGTGCTTGATCAGGTTGTGTAACTCCACTACTCAGTCCATGGTGATCCTATCATTCGGATACTGGGCATCTTTATTGTTCTCCAAAAATCCCAGTAACTCCCTGAGATATGTGAAATTTGCAAATTGAATGAATAGACCGCGATCTTGGACATTGCTTCCCACGCTTCTTATTACCCTGTTGGCCTTGAACTCTTTTTATAGCTATGAAATCGTAGAAGAAGTCATTGTTGATCACTTTGAAGTCTTTCTCGCAAGCACTTGAAAATGGGGTCCTTGGAAATAACACCACATCTATCCACTTGGAAAAGACACCTGTGAAGTATGATCATACACTAAGTATGAAGTCATCTTGAAAAGAACCTTCACGTTCTTGCTCACCGATGTAATTTCTGACCAATTGATTATAGAATCAACCTTGTTGATTTCAATGGTCTGAAAGCATACATCCATGTACAAAGTGTAGGCATTCGCTTTGCCATTCAACCTACATAGAAATTTGTGACATCATCTCCTCTTTGCACCAAATTGGGTACCGTGGAAGGGTTCTCGGGAACTTTGAAGGGGATCTAGGCTTCTTCATGAACCAACTATTCATGATACTCACACAATCAGCTCTATGCTTCTCCCACCTACTGTCCATCGAGCATCCTGAATGCTAATAGAAGTCACCACCTTTCGCACTAGAATATTGAGACAATAATTGATGAACTCCGCATCCAAACGAATTATTGTCTTTCCCGCAACATCACGCACTGATCTGGATGAAGGATGATAAGATCTAGCACACTCCATCACAAACTCTGGCAATTGGGCTGTATATGGGAAAGCTGCAGCTCGGATAATTCCACTACTTTTGACCGCACGCATGAGTGAAGTCTTTCCCGCTCTGGATCTATCAATCAAATCAGAAAGAGGTTACGGGCCTAGATCCGTGTCTTCTATGTCTCGAAATGCATGAATCCATCATGCTCTCTTTTTCATCTCCTTTCGCCATGGCTTTGTCTATCTTCGTCTGAATAATTCTTTTTCTTCTAACTTGGCCGGATTTCTTCAATACTGGTGCAGATCTGGACAATTCTTCAAATTCGGAGGATATTTGCAATGTATTGGACATTGATAAAAACTTCTTTTCTTTTATGAAGCACCATAATGAATTCCTACAATTTATTCGTGACAAAAATGGCCACCTGGGCATGAATAGTGAATTTAAATTATAAAAATCTGCACTTTTCAAGCTCTTTACCCCAAAAATTGGTGTTTAATTTGCACATAAAGAGAGCATGAATCCTTTCATCAACACATCAGCTCCCGTAACACTGTGAAAACAACTATGCAGAGACAAGATCAACCTCCTCCAAAGCATGCGCCAAATCTGAAGCTTTTAGCCTTGTTAGCACTTTGTCCGAACAAAATCCTTCCTCTAATGGGGGCGCACTTTTCCTCCCCGGCTGCGATTCTTTACCCGTGAATTAAATAATTCACCCATATGGCTGCCCATGCTTATATAACCTTCACAATTGTATAATTAATAATTACCCTAACAATTAAAGGCAGTTAAAAATCATGTTTTTCTCTTTTAAAAATAGCATGTTTAAGGACAACCTTCCAATAAATTAAATTAATCCAATTTAATCCTTCCACACGACACTTCACTCAAGCTTCACGGTGTGCTTTGACCATAGCCACTTGAAAATAGAAATAAATTTAATTTTTAATGCCTTAAAAAACATTAAATAATACCCAAATGGGCGCACTTTTTGAGAGGAAGAGGGCAGCCACTAAATAAATTTAATTTAATGAATTTAATTCCTTTCTTTATTCCATCTTTGACTTGTTGACCTCCTCAAAGCTTGGGCGCTTTTTGATAGAATAGATTAATTAAAATCATCAATTTAATCCTTTTATTCTCTCACCAAAAGGGGCGCACTTTTTGCACATGTAATTCTATTTTTAAGAATTTTCCATGAATGGGATTCTTTACCTTGGCGGGCACCAAAATCCCACATCCACTTAAGTGATTTGACTTTGACAATGAGATTCTTTACCTGCAAGGAAGACATTAAAATCCCATGATTTCACTTGAGTCACTTTCCTTTAATTATATCATGGGAATTTTAACCTCGAAGGCAAGCAATAAATTCCCACTCAAGCTACCTTTATTTTCCCACTACGGACTTAAGTGACTTTTATAACACGGAAAAGTACCTGCCATATATAAAATTCCCACCTTTATTTTTCCCATCGCACTTAAATCCTTCGTTTTCCAAAAATGCGCCCATCCCTCAGGGGATTTTCAACTTCGCTTTTTCCCGAGTGATCCAGACCTCCGATGTGACTTCTCAATAATGTGCGTATATGTTTTCCAAATTTTGCTCCGGAGCCAAAAATCGGGCTTACCGTGAAAGGAATTGCTCAGAGAAATTTCACGAGAAAACAAAACAGGACACCACAAAAACACGAAAAATTGCCAAAAGTTACAAATAAAGCCCAAAACTTAAAATAAGTTAAAACCCTTATGCACATAGGAATAATAACATATTCGCTCATAATAGAGTTAAAACAGAGCGCAAATAGCTTCATATGGGGCTCAAAATAATTAAATACAAATTTCTGCATACAAATCCTGACAATGAGAATAAAACAATTTTGGGCATCCGGTATTTGGCTAAAAGGGCTAATATGGTTCTTTGGGATTATCTTGACGCAATCAAGAACTTTCGTGATAAAAACAACAAGCGACCCGTTATTTTAAAAGTACGAAAAAATTCGGATAGGGTAGTCGCATTTCGGGTGAAATCTGAGTGACACCAATCTGAGAAGATTTTTTTGGACTCTTTTCTATTACCCTGGGGTAATAATTTGAAGAATTTCTCAAATAGATGTCATTTCTAACAAATGACCCGATTAGATATCTTTGATCCATGAAAGATAAGGCATTATCTAATATCATAGTGAAAGAAACACCAAACTTGTTTTGCATACCTTCGTAGAAATCCGAATGTTAGCTTCATTTTCCTCCTTAAGTGCCACTACTTACCCTTAGTGAAGTAGTTTGTGGGTCATGTATGAATCCATTTGTGACCTAGGCTAGAATTTTGATTGATCACTCCAATAAAATCCATCCCCATTGATGAAATGTTTTTAACCGAGATAGGATGGAGTGGGAGGTTGTTAGCTTCTCTTTACCTATGAAGAAGGAACACTTCCTACATTTCTTGATCCATGAGTAAGCAATCATTGAAAATATTAGCCTAGTAATAACCAACCCTCATGATTCTAATAGTTGTTTCTTTTGGTGAAAAATGACCACCTACCTCTCCATTATGAAACTCATGCAAAACTCTCTCTATTTGATCTTTCCGATGCACCTTAGGAGGACACCATTCACATCCCTTTTGAACAAAATATTATCTACAAGTACATATGGGATGCAATGATGAGTATGAAATACCTCCTTTTGGACTTACCCAATCCTTAATAACTTTGAATCTGTTTAAATTAAATGTATAATATCCCAGTCCAACAAGGAAAGGGTATACCACCTTAGTTTGTTCGTAATTATCTTAACACCATAACAACTTCTTCCTCCTCTCTCGACTCATCATGTTGGTTAGAAGCTAGTTGCTCACACAACCCTTTCCCCCTAACTAATTTGATCACATTTATATCAATATCATACTCTATGACCTTGGTTATCCAACTAGCTCTATTTTCATTAAGTTCCTTGTTCAAAAGAAAATCCTTTACACCAACATGTAAAACTAATAGATGAATTTTGTTGTTTGACACTAGATGTCTGAATTTCTTTAAACTTCTAATCACAATAAGGACATGCTTCTCAATGAATGAATATCTCACCTCATAATCCTAAAGGTTTTGGTTGAAGATTGCGATAGGCTGCTCTATTCCTTCTTGGTTTGGTTGTACTAGTATGGAAAACATTGCATTCGTGCTTCCAAAAGCGTATAAAATGAAGTCCTTCAAGAAATATGGATTAATGAGGTTTGGAGCTTGTATAATGGCTTAAAGCTTTATTTTCCTTCGGAAATCCATTTGAAAACCATGTTCTTCTTCATATAATTGTTAGTGGCTTGACAAGATGGGAAAATTTAGGAACAAACCTCTTAATGAAATTAATTTTCTCCAAAAGCTTTGGAGATCCTTCTTATGACTCGATAATGACAATGCTCGAATGGATTCTACCCTTTTCAGATCAATTGCCAACCCTTCCTTATACACGATGTGGCTAAGAGCTTGCCTTTATGAGCCATGAATATGCACTTTTTTGGGTTCAAAGAAACTCCAAAACTTTTGCACCTTTGGAAGACATGTCTGAGATGAAAGAGGTGACTTTCTACATTTTTAGAAAATATAGTGATGTCAAATCAAGGTATAAAGCACTATTTTATTTAACAACCCCTTAAATGCCATATCCATTGCTCATTGAAATGTGCCCCAACATTTGATAACCCGAATGGGATCTTCATGTGTACATAGGTGCCCTATTTTGTGGTGAAGCTTTTCTTGAATTGATCCTCCTCTTTCACCATAATATGATTATAGCCTAAATATCCATCTAAGAGGAGAATCTCTCTGAACTAGCCACTACTACTCGCATAATATGTACTATGGAGGGAAACGAATAGTGATCCTTGAGGATGCCTTGTTTAAATCCCAAAATCCCGTACATCTTGATTTCCCCATTCCTTTTCTAATCGGCACTAGATTTTCCACCCAACTTGAGTGCTTGATTGGGAAAATGATACTTTCCTCAATGAGCTTATTCAGTTCCTTCTTCATGAGAGGCTCTATGGCGTTGACTTGTATTTGTTTTTTCCCTGACTTAGCCTTTGGATGGATTTCAATGGTGTTTTGTGCCAATTTTGGGTTAAAACATTTCAAATCCTCATAGCTCCATGTGAAAACATCTGGGAATTCCTAGAAAATTTGCACAAGGTCGTATCTTATTCTTTTTCATTGCTCATCTTTCCTATTTGGAGCGTCTTACCTTCTCCAACTAAAATGGGTTCAGAATCCTCCTTTTCACTTGAATTTTTCCTTCTCTTTCTAGAATTGATCATTTGGGTTGAATATTGACTCTAAAGTCACTAAACCCGTTGGAAATTTGTTTATTTGCAGCTCCACTACACTACTTAATCCCACGTCTTGTTGCTCCATTTCTCTTGATTTCTAGTGAGAACTCACCTCCTCGATAAAAAAATAATGATTTGTTCACCATTCTCAAAAACCTACCATCTTGTGTTATTATCTAGTACTGACTGGTCTTACAATGACATGAATATGTGGTTGTGCTTTATCTCTCTTGATATTATCCACCACATCAAATGTTGCTCTAATTGCTACGAGCTTGTCATGACCTCATTCTTCTTCCATGGTATGGCTCCGAATATTGAATGCTTCAAGGTCTTCAATCTGGTCCCATACCCAATGCTTTAGGTCTTGAGTAGATCATTCTTAGTGACATGTTTTCCTATAACTGGTTGAAAATTACTCACTATCCTAAACACTTACAAGGTTTTAATACCTCTCTTTCTCGCCCAATGCAACCCATGGATTAAAGCCTCATACTCATATGTATTGTTTGAACATAAAATGAAAAGCTGAGTAGTAATTCATACCTTGCGGTGAAAAAAGAATTGCACCTCCTCCTCGAACCTTGCCTACTCCTTGAGCCATCAAAGAATAGTTTCCATACCTCATTATCATTTTTATCATCTAGGTTGGTAATACTAGGAAATAGTGAGTTTTCTTTGTGCAAACAATAGACCCTAATTCAGATTCTTCCATTTCCTTGTAAGGTTCAAATGCATGTCTCTTGTTAGCCCAATCATCAAGGGTTAAATCTGGAAGGCTTCCAACTTTGGTATATATTTCCTAAGTGCTTGGATAATCTTCCTGATGAAGAGCCGATCAATGTGCATTGATTAGACTCCGTGTATGAGGCTCAATATGAAATTTTGTATTAGGATCATATATGATCATAACCTTAGATCCATACCTTGTTCTAAATAACATGTGTGACCAATCAGGAGACAAATAGCCTCCAATTTTAGTGGTGAATTCTCTTGACAAACACAACACAAAAAGTTGTGGCAAGTTTATGACGTGATACATATTGCAAGATAGTCACATTTTATCTCATTTAGTGATTCCACTAAAATTAAGATAACCTAGAAATTTTGGAAAAATCTCCTAAAATGCCCTTTTGAAGAGATTTTCGGGTTTTCAGGTTTTAACAACATGAAAACATGTTTTTATGTGCTATATGCAAATTGTTTCCCAAACCCAAACCCAAAACTAGCCAGTTTTTGGGTTTTGGAATTCATGAGCATCGAACATGACTTGCAAAAAGCATGCTACATGTCGATTGACTCCCAAACCCAAAACCCGATATGTCCCTTTGTGTCGGTTTTGGAACCTTGGAACACCCAAACATCTCATGTTTCATGTCATCTGTTTCCCAAAACCCGAAACCCGAATTGATAGCTAATCCTTTGTATCGGGTTTTGGGCACTCCAAGCATGATGACATGGCATTAACTCGAGTTGTCAGGGTAGTTGGCACATGTGTCATGTGAAGTGTAATAAATGTAGGGGTTTTATAAATAGTTGGATTTACACGTCATTTTTATCTTTTGTACTTTTGGTTGCGTGGATTTTCTCATGCATGCTCTCTCAACCTTCGAACCCGATTTGATTTCATGCTCGATTGTGTGATTCATTTTCAATTATTTTTCAATTTTTTGAAGGTATTTTCTCTACCCTCTGCTTGTGAGTTTTTGTTGAAAATTTTTGTGATGTTCTTTACATCTCTTCTCCTTCCTTTCCTATTTTTCTTCTAGGTTTAGGGTTTTAGGTTTTCTTCTTCTTTTTGGGTTGTATTCCAATAGAAATTATTGATTAAGAGTTTACCCTTAGGGTGTTTTCCTATTCTATACCTTGGAATATACCTTTTTGTGTTTTTAAAGAAAAGGAGAAGAATACAAAGTCCTAACTGTTGAAATGGTGGAAAGATTGCATGTCTTGACATCTCAAAAACTTGATCCCTTATTTCAGGTTTTGCAGGGTGTTTAACAATCTCCAAGTTCCACATTGTTTTGGGACTTTCTAAGTGTCGGACATCCAACATCATCCACATCTGATTTCTAGTGTTTGGGATCTTCCAGTGCTCGACATCTTTTCGATTTCTAGTGTGTCAACATCTTTTGCAGTTTTATCATGTCGGACATATACTAAGTTCTGACACTCTCTCCAGTGTGTCGGGTTTTGTGAAGTGTCTAACAAGACCTAAGTTCTGACACTCTTTCTCTCTAGTGTGTCTGGGTTTCATCAGGTGCTTTACAAGTCCTAAAATCCAGGATAGTGTGGCGGGTCTGTGGGGTTGCTCAACAAGCTTCCAAGTCTGATTGCTCAGATAAGAGTTGTCTAGGCATTCTTTCTTCAGGATTTCTCATGTCGGATCCTGGATCATCTAAAGACAAGTCAGACAGGTCAGGGAAGATGAAATACAAGTATCGGAAGATGGAATCCCCCTCCTATATAGATTGTAATTATGACATCCGAGATACGGAACTTGGTAACATTGACATGGAGGATTTCTGGAATAGAACCAAGGATTCTTCTCAGAGTCCTGGATGAAGGCAATAACCAACAGTGGCCTCCCTCTTGCAGTAGGATTCCCAATGTCTGCTCAATGCCCTGAGTTCATTTTGGCCTGTGCTTCCCATTATGACTCGAGACTCTCACTCAGTGAAAAATCAAGCAGGAGAAGTCATAGTGAAGTTGGATGGGGGTTATTTTGATGACCTCTTAAGATTACCCAACTTTCAGGAATATGTTGATGTAGATCTTAAGTCAGCATAGAAATCCTGGGACAAAGATCAAGAAGACTACATCAGGCATGTGAATAGAAATTCTTGATCAAGGCCAAGCCCAGCCATCTCAAGGTTTCCCAAGTTTGTCCCCAGGAGTGATTTCATCCTTGAAATCAATGACATCATCACCTTGCTAAGTCGAGTATTTGGACTCCCTAAGTCAAGGGACTTCCAAGGATGGATGTATCAATTCATGGTTATTATGAAGAAGAATGAACAAGGGATCGATTGGAGCAGTCTCATAAGTGATGAGATTGATTCCCAGATGAAGATAGTCTTGACTACGGGAAAATTCTATATGTCATCATATGTCACCTATGCAGCAGGTACATGATGAGAAATTATCCAGGATTGGATGCAAAAGGAGATAGGGCTACAGAACACATATATCGGTACCTCCCTCAACTGATAATGAAAGGTTCCAAAGATCAGTTCAGAAGAGTGAACGATGCTTTCTTTTATGAAAATATCTACAGGATGAACCCTGATCTAAGGAAAAGAAGAGTCTCTGATGAAGCATGGGCCAAAGTATCAAAATGGGGTTGTATCTTCTTGCAGTTCAAGAAGTTCACATACCTTTGGGTGGTCATGTATCCAGGTGATCCTTTCAGATTGCCCAGATTCCCGGTGATAAGCTGATCCTAATGGAGTTAGTAAGACAGTTGTTGGATTTCCACAAATTCCAACAAAGCAAACACAAGGCTTTGTATCCTTCCCCATTTCCATTGGAAGATACACATGCTCGATGGTGGTCAAAGCTAAGAATGTAGTGCATGAGCTTCAAGACAAGTTGAAGAAGCACATGAAGCACAAGATGGATTTGATTTCTGAGGAGTCCTTAAGTCATATACGGACTTTTATATCTACATGTTCCCAACATAGAAGATATTTGGGTTGATCTTTGGGATGAAGTTGCCATCCGAAGAAAAGATAATAGCTAGGTTGACAATTGAAGAAATCTAGATGCTTGGATTTATCTGACATCCCAAAAGGCACTAAAGACAACAAGAGTGTCCTTGATGCCTCGTATGATGGGTTAAATGAAGATCAATATGTATTCCCAGCCATTGATTGGTCCATTGCTGAGAAAGCTTCTATCACGGGAAGAGCTACTCAAATTCTTGCCCGTACTAAGGCATGGCTCATTTCTTGGGGAATGAGTTATAAAGAAGGGATTTTTGCAAAGCTAGATGCTTTGGAAGAGGGACCCTCAAAAGGAAAAAAGGAAAAGGATAAGAACCCTTCCAAAAATGCCAATGAAGGTTAAGTTTGTAAGAAAGGGAGAAGATCAAGTAACTACACCAAAGGTGGCCACTCTCCCACAAAAGTTGAGGTTCTTGATTCACCTCCACAACCGAGAACAAGGGAATCTTCCTTCAGAGAAGAGATATTCAAGCCTTCCATTCCTCCTTTGGTAGATAGTTCATCAGAGGTAAGTCTTCCTCCCACTTCTCAAGCTCTAATTCCGAATCCTTGCCTCCTCCCATTCAACCTTCCTTGCCTCGATTTCTTCACCAAGTTCCTCAGCCATGGCTAGTATCTTCTCGGCCTCTCACCTCTTCCCCACTGGACCCCAGTTAACCATGGACATGCCTCCTCCTATTGCACCTTTATTCCCTAATCCACTACCACGGGCGCTACACTTACGGTGGTTACCACTCCACAAGCTAATCCTCCCCACTGAAGATGTGACCATAACACCTGCAATGGAAGCAACTTCTTCCAATACACCTCAATGGTTGGTAGATCAAACTCGAGGAAGAGGAAGGTAGTTGTCCCATTACCAGCCTTTGATTTTAGTTCCCTCAAGGTCACTCCCACTAAGTCGGCCAAGAAACCCAAAATAGTCTCAAGGATTTCAGTGGATGCCTCAGGGCATAAATTTGCAGAAATTGCTACTCCCACAGCTGATAAAACTAAGGATGACATAATGGTCACAGATTATCAAATCACAAGGGTGGATCTAGGGAAAGTAACAATAGAGGGAGCACAGCAAGATGCACAAGATGCCATGAATGTGTTGTGCCAGAAGCTGAAGGAAACTAAGGCAAATAGAGATGAGTTAAAAGAGAAAGTACAATAGCTAACAGAAGTGCTACTCAAGCTCTCAAAGCCTCCTGAGTCAACACCATCATCCTCTACTCCTATCGGGTTTGATTTCTCATCGGTACCCATGATCGAGAAGATTAATGAAAAGGGGAGAACGGTCGATGAATGGACCCAAAGGCTGCTCTTCTAAAGAAAAGAAGTCATCAAGATACTGTGGAAGTCTACCAATCTTTAGAGGATATAAAGAAAGATGGAGAGAAAATGGATGATGAGTTTTTAGCAAAAATCGGGAACCTAGAGTTGACTTTCGAAGCTCTCCAAATGTTGAAACAGGTTCCATCCACATCTTGGTCAAGAGGGCATCATTCCACATGGGGATAAACATTTTCAGCTAACTAAAGCCATCAGATTCAGAATAAAGATTCTCAATGAAGCTTGCAGCAAATTGAGAGAATCAAGAGATCAATTGGTCGATGGCAAGAATGACTTAGAAGAAGAGCTAGTCAAGATCTTGTGCTAAAGTGTTGAGTGAAAGCTCGGGTATCCTACCTGTTGATGATCTTTACAAACAGATCCAAGAATCAATTCAACATGAACCAACTTATGGATTCGGCATGGAAATCATTGACAGGTTTGTGAAAATTGAACATTCTTTGGAGACCCTGAGGAAACTCAACAAGAGATTGAAAAATCTTCCTAGCAATGCTAGTGATACTCAGGAAACATGTGAAGTTCTGAGTGATCATTCCACCATGCCTGATGAGAATGAGATGCAGGGTATAATCTAAAATTCCAAGAATTTCGGGACAAGCAGGCTTTGTTGGAGGAAGATAAAGATGATGATACAGAATAAGCACAATGCGACATGTCATTTCAATCTTGAAATCGACATGTCTTTTTCATTTTTGTTTCATCACATAGGAAGCAAATTTTGACTTGGTCTCCTGCGTGAGAGTCAAGAAAATAGGACTCTCTTTTAAAAGACTATTTTCTAGGATTTATCCTATTTTCTCTCAACTCCTTTTATTATAAATAAGGGATGCTTATGCATTCCAAAGGGTTGAGATTTTTGGAATATTGAGAACTATTGTGAAGAAGAAAAACTTTGTGTTTTCTTTTAATCATTTGAGGAATAGAAATCGATGCTATTTTTGCAAACTTTGTGTTGTGAGATTCATCTCTCTTAAGATATTGTTCTTATGTTCAGGATCTTAAGCTATTCTTTGTTTAGCATTCTCAATCATTTTAATTGTTTCAAACATTACATTACATTTGTTATCTAGAACTCGTATGATTATTTCATGATCTATGTTTTCTCGAAAGAAAATACGTTCCCATCATTTCCTTTCCATTGTGTATTCCTTTTCTGATCCATTCCATTTCAGAAAACAACAACATCTTTACCTATCGTGGATATGGATTTTGGGATTCTATCCCAACCCCAATGGTTAGATTAATGTGTAAATACTATACATATTATTTTTGTTGTGTTTTAGATTAGTAATAAATAGAAGCCTCACCTATTTTTGAGGAGGGATTTAATCCCATGCACTATGGTTGAACCTCATATTTTGATGTGACAAAATATCCAACCAACAGTTTTTGGCGACTCTACTGGGGATATATGGATTGATAAGACTAAGCTTATCCTTTTGGTGTCTGGCGACTCCGTATTTTCCTTATTTTCAAGAAGATCCATTTTCCAGTTCAAGTTGGCTAGGAAGATCTTCACTCGGTTAAGCCGAGCCAAGGGTGAAACTGATCCATTCTTTGATCTGCTTCAACAACATAATTTTAGACTTTCACCCAATAGTGTTACATCTAGCCGGGCAAGAAGTTCTTCACCCATCCGAAGGAATCAGATTCCTCAAGAACAAGAAGTCTCGCAACTTGTCGTGCATTATTCTTTCCGATATTTAGATTCTTGTCACACTTCATTTAGGAGAATGGCAGCACAACATGTGCCTTGGGGCACAGCTATTGGTCCTCTTTCCCTTACTCCACCATTGCATGACCTACCTCATGGATCATGGAAGAATATTCCTAAGTTCAACGGTGATGGGAAACAACATCCTGATGAACACATTGCCTCATTCTTTGTTGCATGCGGTGTTCTTGGGGTTTCTCATGAAGATGTCTCTATTCGACTCTTCATTGAAACATTGCATGGCATAGCAGCAGAATGGTTCTATCATCTCCCAAATGCATGCATTACCAACTGGGCTACCATGAGATCTATATTTGAAGCAAGGTTCAAACCAGCTGAAGATTCTCACGCCTTGTTAGCACAGCTTACCCACATGAAGAAGGAGTCTTACGAACCCATGTGGGACTTCATAGCCAAATTCAACAAGCTGATTCGCAAGATTCCAGATCATGTTGTTCCTACTCTTGAGAATCAGAAATGTTTCTTCATCAATGCTCAACCTCCGATGTGAGCTTCTTGTTAAGAAGATCTGTTATCCCTGATTTGGCCACCTCAAGCTACGACCACCAAAATAGAAGATGATCTTATTCTGGCGGAAAGATTAGAAAAGAATCATCCAAGCCTAAAAATTAGAGTTCTTCTCAAAGTACTACTGATCCAATGATTCAGAAGATGGCTAATGACTTGATCGCTTTGAAAAATAAAATGTCTCAACGGTGAGCAATGTTCCATATCGGGATATTCCTAGATGGAATTTCAATAATACTAATGGTGCTCCCACAAGAGATAGACCGCGGTTGACTACTGCTCAATCAGACTAGCTATTGAAGCTCCTCCTGTTAATGCTACAGTAGAGATAGTCAAAGAAGAGGAAGAACCAGAAGAACAAGATTCTCATGAAGCTTTTGAAGCTTCGGATACGTTGATGAGTCCTATGATGATTCAGCTGGTGACTCCAACATTGGGTATTTGGAATACGAGGAAGACGGATGTGAACATGATGGTCAGTCATTTGCGGTCTTTACTCGATCCCAATCTCAGAATCCTAGAAAACCAGTTGAAGGCTCTAAGGAGAAGAATAAAGAAGCTCCCATGGTCATGGCCAAGAGAGGCTCTCCTATCTCAGCACAAACTGAAAAGGAGACAACTAAAAAGGTAACAACTTCTTCTTATTCTCCTTCTCCTGCTCTCAAGACCAGTACCTCAACTCAAACCAATATAACCAAAACTGAGCCTACCATCATTCCTTCATATACTACTTTTGACATTATTGACCATGCAAAAAGAACTAAGATCCAAATGTCAGAAGCAGAATATCTTCAGTCAAATCCTAAGCAATTTGAAAAGCTTTCCAAATTCATTAGAAGTAAGGTTGTTGTTCCTTCATCTTCAAAAGGCATTTTTCAAGTCCTACTCAACCTTCACCTTCGACCAATATGACCTCTGTTTCTTCTTTAGGAAAGATCAAACCATTTTATTTGTCTTTACTCATAAACGGGTTCAAACTCAACAATTGCATAATTGACTCAGGAGCTTCCGATAACGTGATGCCCATAAAAAGTAGCTCATGCCCTTGGACTTACTTTGACTAAATCATATGGATGGTGTTACTCCATGGAAACCAAGAAAGTTCCTTTGATTGGTCAAATCAAAGATGCACAATTTGCATTTGTCGCCTTCCCGGAGAAGAGAGTAAAAATGACCATTCTGGTTGTTGATATCCCAGCTGCTTACGGTATTCTCTTAGGAAGAGGTTTTTGTAAAGATGTCGGAGGGAGATCAATATGGATTGGACCAAGGCTAAAATTCTAGTTAATGGAGTTCCTCGTATTCTCCATCTTGAGCCTCAAGTGAAGTATTTAGTCACTAAGTCGGATGACCCCAAGGCTCAAATTCTTTTCGAAGATGTTGGCTTAGGGAATTATTTCATGACATCGGAGATACCAGTTGTGATGTTAAGGAAGAGGATCCTAATGGTATTTGGACCCTCGAGTTTGATGGGAGCTGTTCAACTACTGGATCAGGTGCTGGTAGTTCTTATATCTCCAGATTTTGAGATCTTTCCCTTTGCTTTCAAGTTGCAGTTTGATAATACTAATAACACAGCTGAATATGAGGCTTTGTTATTAGGATTAGAAATGGCAAGACAAAAGGGAATCCAAAACCTCAAAGTTTAGGGAGATGCGTTGAGCTCATTGTAAATCAAGTGAAAGGAGTTTATCAAGTGAAAAATGATCACCTAAAGCATTACAGGAACAAAGTATGGGACAACATAGAATGCTTTGATGCTTTTTCTATCAAGGCAGTTTTGAGGGATTATAACGACAAAGCTGATTCATTGGCCATGTCTGCATCTCTTCTCCTTCCTCATCCACAGTTCAAACAAGACACATGTACACCATCGAGATTGTGTACCATCCCAGTGTTCTAGATAATTCAGCACATTGGCAAGTATTCAATGATGATCAACAGGTATTGTCTTTCCTTGAAAAAGATGACAATTTTAGTGAACTATATTTTGAAGGATCAGAATCAGCTTTCCATGAATCTGTTTCAAGTTCATATCAAGAGATTGATGGTGAGTTCATTCAGCTAAAAGGAAACAAGATTCCCAAAGGATTGGTTTCTCTGGAAGGTTTGTTCGACAAGCATGACCGGTTTATTCAGGATAAAAGGAAAGCTGAAGGTGCTTCCTCGTCAGAAGTAGATCAAGTTAACCTAGGTTCCGCTGATCAACCACGGATGGTAAACATCGGTAAATGTTGTTCACGGAGGAAAAAATAAATATTCTCTTCACTCTTGAAGAGATACATGGACATCCTAGCATGGTCATACGTGGATCTAAAGTCTTTCAAGCCCAAGGATGTGCAACATAGCATTCCCTTGAAGCTTGAAGTTAAACCCCACAGGAAGAAGCAGAGACATTACAACCCCAAGATCTCAGGGACTATTCTTGCAGAAATTTAGAAAATGTTAGATGCAAGGATTATCTTTCCGATCCATCATTCCACCTGGGTTGCGAACATTGTCCCTGTGAGAAAGAAGAATGGTGAAATCCAGATTTGTGTTGACTTCGAAATCTCAACCAGTCTTCATTAAAGGACAATTATCCATTTCCCATCATGGACCAGGTATTATAGATGGTCACTGGGGTAGAAATGTTATCCATGCTTGATGGATTTTGGGATATAATCAGGTTGAGGTAGCTGTTGAAGATCAACATAAAACAACATTCACCACTCCATGGGGAACCTTTGCTTATAGAAGGATGCCTTTCGGTTTGATCAATGTCGGGGCCACATTTCAGAGAGCTATGGACTTAGCTTTCAGGGATTTAATGGGAAAGGTCATAGTTGTGTATTTGGATGACTTGATGGTCTTCTCTAAAAAATGAAGTGATCATTATGATCACCTGGAACAGTACTCTTAAGGTGCAGGCGTCATGGGATTTCATTAAATCCTAAAAAGTCCATGTTTGGAGTGATAGAAGGAAAGTTTTGGGTCATATTGTGACTAGAGAAGGAACCAAGATCGACCCAGAGAGGGTGAAGGCCATTCAAAGCCTTACCCTACCCACAAGCAAAACTGGGGTGCACTCCTTTTTGGGAAGGTTAATTTCCTAAGAAGATTTGTACCTGATTTTGCTTGATAAAACCAAGGATATCCTTGGGATGATGAAAGGAAAAATCCATTTCGATGGAGCACTTTGAAGGAAGCTTTTCTTTGAAGAAGTCAAAAGGCAATTGCACATGCCCCTGTTCTAGTATGTCCAGACTTCAAAAAATATTTCATCATGTACAGCTATGCTTCCGCTCATACAGTATCAACCATCTTGATGCAGGAAAATGAAGAAGGAATTGAAGCTCCCATCACTTTCATGAGCTGCCCATTGAAAGAACATGAATTGAAAATGTCACAAATTGAAAAGCATGCTTATGCGGTGGTGAGAGCAGTGAAACATTTCAGGTATTACGTGTTGAGTTCTCATACCCTCGTTCTCATTCCTGATACTATAGTTAAATCCATTTTGACTCAACAAGAGCTGGGTAGTCAATGGGGTAACTGGATAGCTAAAGTCCAAGAGTATGACTTGGACATCAGACCTACCAAGTTGGTATGAGGAAGGGGCATGTGCCAATTGATTGTAGAAAATAATGCTGAGACAGAATGTGAAAAAACTAAAGATACCTCTTTGGAATTTCCCATGGTGCTTTTTGTGAGCACAACCAGATGAATGGTACATAGATATTTCTTTCTTTCTAACTTATGGTGAATGTCCCCCACATTTAAGCCAAAAGGAGAAGAGGACAATTAAGTTAAGATCCATAAGATACATTTTGTGGGATAATGGAATGTACAAGAAAGGTATTGATGGTGTATTCTGTGCTTGTGTTGATAAGTCAACGGTGAGGTTGCTAGAGTCCTTCCATAATCTGGCATGTGGAGGAAATTTCTCCTCCTCCATGATAGCTTATAAGATCCTACGGGCTAGGTACTATTGGCCTACTCTCTTTTGAGACTCAGCAGAATGGGTGTCCAAATGTGAAGCTTGTCAACATTTTGTTGGTCACCCTAAGTTAGCAGCTCTTCCCCTGAAGCCTGTGGTCATTGAAGAACCTTTTCACCAGTGGGGAATTGATTTCATTGGAGTATTGAATCCTACCTCTAGTGTGGGACACAACTACGTGCTCACCACCATAGACTATTTCACCAAGTGGGTGGAAGCTTGCACCCATCAAGCAGGCAACCTCTGAAGTTGTCATAACTTCCTCAAAGAAAATATAATTGTCAAATTTGGCATGCCTCACAAGATTGTTGCCAAAAATGCCTCCAATTTTCATCCATGAGTTGATAGAATTTTGTTATGGATTTGGGATCACGTTGGCTCATTCATCTGATTACTACCCTCAAGGCAATGGTCAAGTTGAATCAAGCAACAAAAACCTGGTGACCATAATCAGAAAGTTGGTTGATGAGAATCAAAGGACATGGCACAAAGCATTATATGATGCATTGTGGGCTGATCGGATTACTCCTAAATGAGCTATTGGGATGTCTCCATTCCAGGTGTTGTATGGGATTAATGCTAAGATACCTATCTCCGTGGAATTACCAACCTTACAGTTGGCTAAAGCAATTGAGGATGAAACTTTTCAAAGTTCTATCGAGAAAAGGATAATGTACCTAGCCAGGCTAGAAGAAGAATGGAGCAAGGTGGTGGATCACATCACAGACCATCAGATCAAAGTCAAAAGAATATTTGACAAGAAATCAAAGCAACGTGATTTCCAGGTTGGAGATCTAGTACTCCTTTGGGATAAGAGAAGAGAGCAGAAAGGGATGCATGGAAAGTTTGATTCTTTATGGAAAGGACCTTTCAAAATACATCAATTGAATGGTGAAAATAGCTTTTGTCTATCATACCTTGATGGAGAGTTTCTCCCTCTACCTTTTAGTGGTCAACATCTGAAGTTGTTCCATCAGTAATGCAAGATGCTCTCTTGCATTGTACATAATTTGTTTTTTGTCGTGTGTTTGCTTTTTGTTTTCTTTCTTTTTGTTTGTTTGTTTTTGGTTTCTTCTTTCTTCAGACTCCATAGCCCAATGGATAAAACCAGAGATTTTGAGTTCTCTTCCTTTGATGTCACCAAGAAAGTCCCCAACTGGAGCCAGTTGTTATCTCATTTTAGTGATTCCAGCTAAAATTAAGATAACCATAGAATTTTTTGGAAAAATCTCCTAAAATGCCCTTTTGAAGATTTTTGGGTTTTCGGGTTTCAACAACATGAAAACATGTTTTTACATGCTATATGCAAATTGTTTCCCAAAACCCAAAACCTAAAACTAGCTAGTGTTTTGGGTTTTGAATTCATGAGCATCGAAACATGACTTGCAAAAAGCATGTTACATGTCGATTGACTTCCAAAACCTGAAACCCGATATGTCCCTTTGTGTTGAGGTTTTTGGAACCTTGGAACACCTAAACATCTCATGTTTCATGTCATCTTGTTTCCCGAAACCCAAACCCGAATTGATAGCTAATCCTTTGTATCGGGTTTTCGGGCACTCCAAGCATGATGACATGGCATTAACTCCGAGTTGTCGGGTAGTTGGCACACGTGTCATGTGAAGTGTAATAAATGTAGGGGTTTTATAAATAGTTGGATTTACACGTCATTTTTATCTTTTGTACTTTTGGTTGCGTGGATTTTCTCATGCATGCTCTCTCAACCTTCGAACCCGATTTGATTTCATGCTCGATTGCGTGATTCATTTTTGATTATTTTTCAAATTTGCTGAAGGTATTTTCTCTGCCCTCTGCTTGTGAGTTTTGTTGAAATGTTTTTGTGATGTTCTTTACATCTCTTCTCCTTCCTTTCCTATTTTTCTTCTAGGTTTAGGGTTTTAGGTTTTCTTCTTCTTTTTGGGTTGTATTCCAATAGAAATTATTGATTAAAATTTTCACCCTTAGGGTGTTTTCCTATTTATACCTTGGAATATACCTTTTTGTGTTTTTAAAGAAAAGGAGAAGAATACAAAGTCCTAACTATTGAAATGGTGGAAAGATTGCATGTCTTGACATCTCAAAAACCCAATCCCTTATTTTGGGTTTTGTAGGGTGTTTTACAATCTCCAAGTTCCACATTGTTTGGGACTTTCTAAGTGTCGGACATCCAACATCCTCCAACATCTGATTTCCAGTGTTTTTCGTGTCTTGAATTTTCCATTCAGTGCATCGACATCATCAAGTGTCGATCTTACATTCCGTCGATTTCTAGTGTGTCGGGTTTTGCAGAGTGTCGGACATATACTAAGTTCCGACACTCTCTCTCCAGTGTGTCGGGTTTTGTGAAGTGTCTGACAAGACCTAAGTTCTGACACTCTTTCTCTAGTGTGTCGGGTTTCATCAGGTGCTTTACAAGTCCTAAAATCCGGATAGTGTGGCGGATCTGGGGTTGCTCAGCAAGCTTCCAAGTCTGATTTCTCAGATAAGAGTTGTCTAGGCATTCTTTCTTCAGGATTTCTCATGTCGGATCCTGGATCATCTAAAGACAAGTCAGATAGGTCAGGGAAGATGAAATACAAGTATCGAAAGATGGAATCCCCTCCTATATAGATTGCAATTATGACATCCAAGATACGAAACTTGGTAACATTGACATGGAGGATTTTTGGAACATAAACCAAGGATTCTTCTCAGAGTCCCTGGATGAAGGCAATAACCAACAGTGGCCTCCCTCTTGCAGTAGGATTCCCAATGTCTACTCAATGCCCTGAGTTCATTTTGGCCTGTGCTTCCCATTATGACTCGGACTCTCGCTCAGTGAAAAATCAAGCAGGAGAAGTCATAGTGAAGTTGGACGGGGTTATTTTGATGACCTCTTAAGATTACCCAACTTTCAGGAATATGTTGATGTAGATCTTAAGTCAGCACAAAAATCTTAGGACAAAGATCAAGAAGACTGCATCAGGCATGTGAATAGAAAATTCTTGATCAAGGCCAAGCCGGTTGTCTCAAGGTTTCCCAAGTTTTCCCCGGAGTGATTTCATCCTTGAAATCAACGACATCATCACCTTGCTAAGTCAAGTATTTGGACTCCCTGAGTCAAGGGACTTCCAAGGATGGATGTATCAATTCATGGTGATTATGAAGAAGAATGAACAAGGGATCGATTGGAGCAGTCTCATAAGTGATGAGATTGATTCCCAGATGAAGATAGTCTTGACTACGGGAAAATTCTATATGTCATCGTATGTCACCTATGCAGCAGCTGGCATGAGAAATTATCCAGGATTGGATGCAAAAGGAGATAGGGCTATAGAACACATATATCGGTACCTCCCTCAGCTGACAATGAAAGGTTCTAAAGATCAGTTTAGAAGAGTGAACGATGCTTTCTTTTATGAAAATATCTGTAGGATGAACCCTGATCTAAGGAAAAGAAGAGTCTCTGATGAAGCATGGGCCAAAGTATCAAAATGGGGTTGTATCTTCTTGTAGTTCAAGAAGTTCACATACCTTCGGGTGGTCATGTATCCAGGTGATCCTTTCAGATTTCCTAGATTCCCAGGTGATAAGCTGATCCTAATGGAGTTAGTAAGACAGTTGTTGGATTTCCACAAATTCCAACAAAGCAAACACAAGGTTGTTGTATCCTTCCCCATTTCCATTGGAAGATACACATGCTCGATGGTGGTCAAAGCTAAGAATGTAGTGCATGAGCTTCAGGACAAATTGAAGAAGCACATGAAGCATAGAGATGGATTTGATTTCTTGAGGAGTCCTTAAGTCATACGGGACTTTATATCTACATGTTCCCAACATAGAAGATATTTGGGTTGATCTTCGAGATGAAGTTTCCATCCGAAGAAAAGATAATAGCAGGTTGACAATTGAAGAAATCCAGATGTTGGATTTATCTGACATCCCAAAAGGCACTAAAGACAATGAGAGTGTCCTTGATGCCTCGTATGATGGGTTAAATGAAGATCAATATGTATTCCCGGCCATTGATTGGTCCATTGTTGAGAAAGCTTCTATCACGGGAAGAGCTACTCAAATTCTTTCCCGTACTAAGGCGTGGCTCATTTCTTGGGGAATGAGTTATAAAGAAGGGAGTTTTGCAAAGTTAGATGCTTTGGAAGAGGGACCCTCAAAAGGAAAAAAGGAAAAGGATAAGAACCCTTCCAAAAGGCCAATGAAGGTTAAGTTTGTAAGAAAGGGAGAAGATCAAGTAACTACACCAGTGGCCACTCTCCCACAAATAGTTGAGGTTCTTGATTCACCTCCACAACTAGAACAAGGGAATCTTCCTTCAGAGAAGAGATTATTCAACCTTCCATTCCTCCTTTGGTAGATAGTTCATCAGAGGTAAGTCTTCCTCCCACTTCTCAAGCTCTAATTCCAGAATCCTTGCCTCCTCCCATTCAACCTTCCTTGCCTCATATTTCTTCACCAAGTTCCTCAGCCATGGCTAGTATCTTCTCTGGCCTCTCACCTCTTCCCACTGGACCCCAATTAACCATGGACATGCCTCCTCCTACTGCACCTTTATTCCCTAAATCCATTACCACAGGTGCTACACTTACGGTGGTTACCACTCCACAAGCTAATCCTCCCCCACCTGAAGATGTGACCAAAACACCTGCAATGGAAGCCACTTCTTCCAATATGCCTCAATGGTTGGTAGATCAGACTCTGAGGAAGAGGAAGGTAGTTGTCCCATTACCAGCCTTTGATTTTAGTTCCCTCAAGGTCACTCCCACTAAGTCGGGCCAAAGAAACCCAAAATAGTCTCCAGATTTCGGTGGATGCCTCAGGGCATAAATTTGTAGAAATTGCTACTCCCACAACTGATAAAACTAAGGATGACATAATGGTCACAGATTATCAAATCACAAGGGTGGATCTAGGGAAAGTAACAACAGAGGGAGCACAGCAGGATGCACAAGATGCCATGAATGTGTTGTGCCAGAAGCTGAGGGAAACTAAGGAAAATAGAGATGAGTTAAAAGAGAAAGTACAACAGCTAACAGAAGTGCTACTCAAGCTCTCAAAGCCTCCTGAGTCAACACCATCATCCTCTACTCCTATCGGGTTTGATTTCTCATCGTACCCATGATCGAGAAGATTAATGAAAAGGGGAGAATGGTTGATGAATGGACCCAAAGGCTGCTCCTGCAAGGAAAAGAAGTCATCAAGATACTGTGGAAGTCTACCAATCTTTAGAGGATATAAAGAAAGATGGAGAGAAAATGGATGATGAGTTTTCAGTAGAAATCGGGAACCTAGAGTTGACTTTCGAAGCTCTCCAAATGCTGAAATAGGTTCCATCCCGCATCTTGGTCGAAGAGGCATCATTCCACATGGGGATAAACATTTTCAGCTAACTAAAGCCATCAGATTCAGAATAAAGATTCTCAATGAAGCTTGCAAAGAAAATTGAGAGAATCAAGAGATCAATTGGTCGATGGTAAGAATGACTTAGAAGAAGAGCTAGTCAAAATCTATGCTAAAGTGTTGAGTGAAAGCTCGGGTATCCTACTTGTTGATGATCTTTACAAACAGATCCAAGAATCAATTTAGCATGAACCAACTTATGGATTTGGCATGGAAATCATTGATAGGTTTGTGAAAATTGAACATTCTTTGGAGACCCTGAGGAAACTCAACAAGAGATTGAAAAAGCTTCTGGCAATGCTAGTGATACTCAAGAAACATGTGAAGTTCTGAGTGATCATTCCACCACACCTGATGAGAATGAGATGCAGGGTATAATCTAAAGATTCCAAGAATTTTAGACAAGCAGGCTTTGTTGGAGGAAGATAAAGATGATGATACAGAATAAGCACAATGCGACATGTCATTTCAATCTTGAAATCGACATGTCTTTTTCATTTTGTTTCATCACATAGGAAGCAAATTTTGACTTGGTCTCTTGCGTGAGAGTCAAGCAAAATAGGACTCTCTTTTAAAAGACTATTTTCTAGGATTTATCCTATTTTCTCTCAACTCCTTTTATTATAAATAAGGGATGCTTATGCATTCCAAAGGGTTGATATTTTTGGAATATTGAGAACTATTGTGAAGAAGAAAAACTTTGTGTTTTCTTTTAATCATTTGAGAAATAGAAATCAATGCTATTTTTGCAAACTTTGTGTTGTGAGATTCATCTCTCTTAAGATATTGTTCTTATGTTCAGGATCTTAAGCTATTCTTTGTTTAGCATTCTCAATCATTTTAATTGTTTCAAACATTACATTACATTTGTTATCTAGAACTCATATGATTATTTCATGATCTGTGTTTTCTTGAAAGAAAATATGTTCCCATCATTTCCTTTCCATTGTGTATTCTTTTCTGATCCATTCCATTTCAGAAAACATCAACATCTTTACCTATCGTGGATATGGATTCTGGGATTCTATCCCAACCCCAATGGTTAGATTAGTGTAAATACTATACATATTATTTTTGTTGTGTTTTAGATTAGTAATAAGCAGCAGCCTCACTCCTTTTTGAGGAGGGATTTAATCCCATGCACTTTGTGGTTGAACCTCATATTTTGATGTGACAAGCTGATTTTCTTCTTATCATGTCTCTTGTTCCACACCTATTGTTGTCACCATAAGAGCTTGATTCAAAGAACCATTGAAAACACATTGAGTAGTTATGAGGTTGATTGACATGGGAAGCACTAGTCATATTCTTGGGCCATGTTATTTTGCACTGGAACCAAGGCTTTAGATGTGGACACAACACTAGGATTGTAAGGCTGAAATGGCCTACTCGCGGGAGGCTTTGTTTGGTTCTGATTTGTAGCTTGAGAAGGTGGCCTATTAGGTTGATACGGAGGCCTATTGGGTTGAGATTGATGTTGATATGACCTCAAGTTTTGAGCTTGCTGCATCTTAAGTATCACCAACTCATTTCCTAAGTTTCAGAACCACTTCATGAATTCTCGGAGCTCATTCGAAGGGCTAGAAGAAGAAGTGGAAGCTTCATTTGAACTTTGATTTCTTTGAGCATGGATGGGAGATATTGTATGTGCTTGACTAGTACATGGGGCTCCTATTTCTAGGATAGAGAGGCATAGGTGGCCTAGGTACTAGCTTGCCCACTTGAATTAAGTAGTTCTATGCTCTGATAGCTATATCATATGCCTATGGAAGTGTTGTTCCCCCATCGATTGAATCATCATAGCTATGTAAGAATTTAGAGACCTAAAAAGTAGAGGATGCACCTTCCACTCGGCCTTATGGCAATCGAATTTGGTCCCGTCCGTTGGAACCTAAAGTTAAAGTCAGTCATCTACTCATTCGGGGCCCTTTTGATTGTGGTTAATTATTCCAAAAAAGGAAATATTATCTACCTTTCAATTAAACTCTGGTTGCACAATCTAAACATAATGCATCCCGGTTTGTAATTTAACCTATTGTTAGGCTCCTAAACCATTGCAAAGGTGCCTTACCTTTGAGAGAAGAAGCAAGGATCCTAACTACAACATCCATCTCGTTGATCTCATGAATGGCGTAGACATTCACAATGTCTTGAATATGATCAATGGGGGTCGTATGATTCTCCCCAGTGAAGTAAGGAATGCTCTTCAATGTTACCATTGTAATAGGGTTATGTGCATTGAGGGTGAGTGGATTTCCTCCTGTGAAATTGACAAATGGGTTTTCCAGGTGGCGGTGGTTGTTGTAGATGTGCCATTATGATTGGCCTAAGAACCCTAGTCGATTGAAGGAAGGGTCTACCAGGTGGAGGTGTTGATAAGGTTTTGTTTGGTGGAGATGGATACCTTTGTACTCTTCTTCCTCTCCTTCCTCTACCTAGAGATAACTACAAGTATTCAAAGACACCTTCTTCTCTTCCTCTGGACTGAGTTTGAATCCTTCTCATGAGCTAAACCACTAATACTACTAAAACCAATTTATTTTATATTTGAGTCCCCATATGTGTTTCGGAAAGAATTAAAAGGCTATAAATTCACCAAGACACACACCCAAGCCTAACAAAATAGAAAAATTGACCTCTCATCCCACTAGGCATGCCAAAAACATTATGTCAAAGTTATAAAGCCGCACGTCGATTGCTTATGATTTGAGTACGAGGCAAACCAAAGTAACCTACATAACACGGGATTATCTGCAGTGTGGGACCTTACAATTAGGATAATCCTCCAAAGAAATCCAACTTCTTCCTCTAACCTAGTACCAAATTCTCCAAAGAGCATAAAATGGCAAGCTAAACTAATCCTATTCTAATGCTTTCCAAGGAGATAGGGATAAAAAGTTACATGAAATAAAAATACTCTAGGTGAAGGTGACATACCAAGAAAGGGTGGGAAAATCCAAATGAGTGAAGGATAGGGATAAAATTGAGTAGGAGAGGGCTGATAGAAACACCACAGTCCAAGACAACATTCAATTCCCTATATTCATAAAGCACAAAAAACTAGCTTCCCATACAAATAGATAGATACATGCACAATATACTTATACATAGAATGTAAGGCAAAAGATGCAATTCATACAAGTTAAGGAAAAAATGTCCCCAAAACATGAATTTTATTACTCAAAAACATGCACAATCCATCATATCATAAGCACAAGACAAAATCCTTTACAATAAGCCCAAATCTTAGGCTTTTAGCTCACAATAGATTTGGAACAAATTTGACATAGTTCCTTTTCTTTCTGAAAATTCCCCTCAAAATGAGGTAAATTTTATAATATATAGGAAATCTAGGTTACCAATAGACATGATGCATTAAAGAGGTATGGGAAACCATTCATTATGGCACTTTTCCTACACAAGTAGTCATGGGTGCCATGCCTTATTAATTCTAGTTGTCTGGGATTTCATTCCTTCACCTACCCTCGTCCTGGCTTCAGTAACTCATCCACCCTCTAGGTCGTCCATCCGTGTTGGGTTGGATGATGTCTATCTTCGTGACCATACATGCTTCTAGTCACCGACCAACCCAAGATTTTCCATCTTCACATTGTGGGTTGTCCAACCCAAAGGGTTGGACGAATGTCTACATCTACCCGTACGACACACTACCCATCCATCTGCAAGCACCAACGAACCAACCAACCTCGGTCACTCACCCAACCATGTCATACAACCGTAATCCAACCATCCGAGATTGGTCGTCAAACCCCAAGGGGTTGGATGATGTCTATGTATGTCGACCAATCTCTCCGTACATTTTCCATCGACTAATCATAACATTGCCAACTTTGAGCCTCCACAAAATGCAGCCACACACCCATCCGACCAACCCATCATCCATCCAATCGAAGCTTACACTCAAGGTTGGACACCATCCAACCCTTCACCTGACCAACCATCATCCGATGCACTGTCGACCAATATTTAGTCGACCAACCGTCACTTGACACACTCGTCCAACCAACCATCGCTTGACCAACCTAGAGCTAACCAACCATGACCCGACCAACCGTCACCTAACATACCCGTCCGACTGACCATCGGTGACCAACCATGACCTGACCAACCTTCACCTGACACACCCATGTGACCAACCATCAACTGACACACTTATCTCGAACAACCATGAGCCGACACACTTGTCCGACCAGACCAATTCTCCAATAAGCTCAATTTCCATCTCCAAGATTTACCGTGGCATCCGAGCCAACACACGAGCTACCCTACATGTTGTAAAATCATTTTTCCCTTTTCCATCAACTGTTTATGCTCCGACTGCTAATTTGTCCATTTCGCAAGGGTGCAAAAAATGGATAACAAATCCATGTTCTACTAACCTCCTTCATCACGATTTAGGTGTCCATAAACTTTCATATACTAGTTCTATAGTTATTTTTCCCATTTCTCTTCATTTCATATCATGTTAGTGACCTACTTAGGTCCTCTCCATGGTATATCAGTCTTTTTTTATAAGACATTGGTATTTTATTCTTGGGATTGTCCCTCAAGGCCTCATATCATTCCAAATCATCATTCGGACCTTATTCCATATTCATTTCAATTATAGGGTCATGATCATCAAACCCTAGTATGAATTTTATCTTTTCCTTGGTATTCATGTGCATTATATCTCCTTTATCCAATTCAAAAATTCTATCAAAGAGATCTTTAACTACACTTTCTCAATCACCACGAAATTTTAAATATCTCTAATTCAAAGGAGGTAGAGATAATTTGAAATTATTAGCCAAATTGATTTGTGCAAATGAAATATAATGGAAGCCCTAATTCGGGCTTGAGAACAAATAAATTGCTATAAAAACCAACTTACAAATTGTCAAGACTTGCAAAATCATGGTTGTGTTCCTCATCACCTACATAAGCTCCCTATATTAACTGATCAAGATATTTAATATATAAATAACATTGAGGGTTTTATAGCCACATTGTTCGCTCGCACCTTTCTCAAAGACACCCACTAGAAACATGCAAATTCATTAGAAACAAAGATATATTCTTTCTTAGTAATCATCATAAATCTTCATTCACAAATCTTTCTTCCTCAAATTCCTTCCTCTACTATATTTTTTTACCTATTCTAACTCCTTAAGAAGCTCAACTAGTTCCTAGTTTGACTGAATCTACCCTAGGAAAGCTCAACCATACTTCTAAACATAGCAAATGTGGATGATCTTCATCCTAAACACCTCAAAACTCATTACAAACCTTATTTTATGGTCTTCATGACCTTATCAACCTCATGAAAACTCATTTCTACCTATTCAACCTCTCCTACTTGTCAAACTTGACAATTTACCTCTTATTACAATGATTTTCACCTTCACTATTACAATGCACATACAAATTTGAATTTGAACAATGATATAATGGAGGAAAACTTTGACAACTCCTAGTATATTCTCAATGCCTTTCAAAGGCTTATTCAAACTTTATTTCCCATCAAGGCTACCATGATGATGCTCCTACATCATGAATTCATAATGAACTTACCGTAAACTCTTGCGCACAACCACGAAACACCTATCCATATCATACTTCATTAATTATTGATTTTCATCCTTCTCGCTTATTCATGCACTATACTTGTTTGACCACTTGACCATGCACCAATCACATCTTCCACCTATTGAATTGTTTTGTTCACTTCTCCATTTAACCTTTTTGCCATCAATGACAACATCAATGATAATGACCAAATTTCAACATATTTGATGACCCTAGTCCTCGTGATCCTTCATCTAATCGATCCATATTGGACTCAATTCAATATTTACATGTTTTATTTCAAGACAAATTTCAGGCTATGGAATCCACGATTATGTCTCTCAAATCTGAAATCATATAGCTTAAGGACACTTCTCATGCGCATTTTTTTCTCCTTCTACATCTCACCTTCATTCTACGAATTCTACATGTTTTGATGTTGGTGAACCTCAAATATTTCTACTCCCCGCACCTATCAAGTTTGCAATCAATGCTCAACAATAATATATTATTCCTAAACTCATAGTTCATCAATTAATAAGCTTGTCATCTACTCATTATTATCCTCCTTATCGGCTTGCAAAATATCAAGGTATTTCATATTGAAATTATCATCAAATCAATGGACATACTGATAATGATTGTTATGCTTTGCAACGAAGAATCAAACATCTTGAGTGTCAAGGTTTCATCTCATTCACCGCACAATGTTTTGTTACATGGTCCTCTCCACTTGTTACATCTCAATGGGTTCTTAAATTTGATTCATCTAATAAGGAAAGTCAAGAGCTGCCTAAGCAACCACCTATGACATCACTAAGTCAACATAAGCAACCTCCTTTAACAATCATTTCAACACCTCTTTCTCTCAAGTCATCCACAACATTACCAAGTCAAATTATGAAAACTCCTCTTAAGGTTGAGCTCACTCCTCCTCCATCAAAGGTATCTATGACATCACAAGATCATGCTCAACAACCACCTCCCATAGCTAAACTTGTAATTCCTCCATATGTTATAGACTATACATATTTTGATGATTAGGGCCCGGATGAAGCTTACTATGATGATGAGCTATTTGATGGTCACACACCTTTATCACCTCAACATCCCATCACTTTTGTTAAGGAAGCTACTCCTTACATTGATCCACTTAGTTTCTTTTGACTAGACTTCCATCGCTTACATACTTAGGGGAATAACATTCACACATCCCCATCTTAGTATCAACAAATCTCTCATTCACGCATCATCATACATTAGTTACCTAGCATATTCATCTACACTTTAGCGTCAACCATTACGCTATGATGCACTCTTGTGCTTCGGTTCACACTTGACTGTTGAGGGAATATTACGAAGAACCCACACACTACACAAAGAGTAGTCACTACACATTAGGCACCACATATCATTACATCATTTGCATCTTATACATTATATTGCAGGCTATAGACATTGCACATCTTTGTACATTATACATTTTCCATAATACATCTTATCCTACATACATCACCTCATAGTTGTCATACATTGCATGTTTTACATCTCATACATGTTCTCTTATATTGTGTTCTTAGATCATTGTGCTACACATCTTAGGTCATTTACACATACTACATTATACACTATTCCTCCCACCACATATAGTACGCATTTTTATATTCACTAATACCCGATGATGCACTCTAGTCTCGTGGTCCATATGGGAATTTTGAGGGTATACATTACAAATTGACCACATCACACTCACACATACATCGTTTGATCATTCCTCATGCGACATTACCAGGATTAGTGTTATACACCTTAGACTTTAGTGCCACTTATCCTAACATCATCTAGTGATAGGCTATATAATCACTCTTGCTTCCATTGCTTAGTGGTATACACTTTAGGTTTATCACCGCCTCCTTTCTATTCATCTTTTTGCGATACACACTTAGGCTTTAGGGTCACGCACAGTTCATCTCTATGTCACATTTCATCACTACAAACCCGACCACAACACGCTACACACACCACATATTTCAACCATTTCCCCATGACACACTCTCATTTTTGGTTCATTCTTGACTACGAGGGGCATACTAAATGAACATCACTACATATAATTTCATTAACTTGGGGGCATTCGAACATTAGGATCAAAAGTGCATTCCATTCCATCCATCCAGGAACATACTACATTTTTATGGTTTTATTTACTCTTTTTGCACTTATTCGTATATGTTCACTTTATTACACATGTTAGATAGATCTCTTATATGTCATTATATTTACCATACACACATGTGTGTTCACGCCCTTTATAACTATGATCATAGACACATAGCTTCTCCACATAATACCGATGCTTCATACACTTACTACTGGGGCATCCATATTTGTAGACTACAAGTGTTATTGTTTCATTTTATACTTAGCACTTTCTATTATCATGTTCTACACACTTTGACATACTAGTTATTTTTCTAACGTCTAACAGTGTTCTTCATGTACAACATTTGTTATGCAGGGATATTCACTTCCATACTTGTTTCTTTTTCTTCTATTATTTGTCTTGTTTGTGGGCCTTGCCCTTTGTTATGTGTACACACTTTTTTGTTTGCGGTTATGATAGCCTTGATTGTCTTGTGACACCATGAGTTATGTCCCATGTTTGCAACCCACTTTTCATGGTCTATGATTGTCTCCTTGGTGTTTACATTATCTACTTATATTCTAGATTACACATTGTTTGTTCTCTACATCCATTCTTATTCGTACTAACACTTGATTTCTAGCTACATTGTTTGTTTGTGGCTTGGTTTCCACCAAGCACATCCCCTCCCACTCGCAGGACATAATTTCACTATCTATTGTTGGTCCTCTTTTAGGGTTGCATTCTCCTATCTGCGATGTTGTATACACCCCTAAAGAGGGGTATATCATTTGGGTTTACATAAAGTTTCGTGCAATACTGAGCTTCAATCTATAGTCTACAGTTTAGTCTACAGTCATCATCCATGGCACAATTTAGTTTATAGCGAGTGGGTTTAGACCGGTCTACGAACCCCATACATAGAATTTTTATGTGAAAGATTATCCTTAGCATTTTGGGGAGAAGTTATAGGTTGGAGGATCATCGGACTTTCCTCCCTACAATACTTCATCCAGTGACGTTAGATCACCTAAAAAACCAGATAATAAAAATATCTCTTTACCAATCTCAAGAAGCAATTACAGGATGGAGAATAACACAACTTTCTCGTTACACTTCTTCACCCATAGTGGTGTGAGATATCCCAAAAACTCACACTTCACCGATATTTATAGGATATCCTTTCTACGCCTCTTTTGTCTCCTCACGGATCAGGTGCACATGTTCCTTTTCCATTGTCATTTTCATATTATTTCTACATGTTTGTTTACACACACACACACACACACACACACACACACACACACACACACACACACACACACACACACACACACACACACATATGCATTTTTACACATATATATGCATATTTGACTACTGATTGTCTTTTATTTTGCAGTTCATCTGAATGGGAAGCAAGCAATCAACAACAACACAAACATGACAAGTACATCACACACATGATACTAACCATGTAGTTCTTGTCAACACCAATCGACACTTTGATAATATTTCATCGATAACTCCTCGTGCTATGATTATTTCAAGGTAATGCACACTTTTCGATTTTGGTGGTAGTAATCTAGAAACACAATAGAGACATAACACAAGAATACCACATACTATGACATAAAAGAATGATGAAAAATCTAAAATACAACTGTAAAATATATTATTAATATGAAATTGTTACAATCTCACCCATGAATTACTCCAAGTGTTACCAACTCCATTTTTTTCCAACAATAGTTATGGGAGAAACTTCACAATTAATCATCTTGATGGCTTCCTTAACACACCTTCACAATGAATCCTTTATTCATAAAATAATTATTACAACTTTATTCCATGATAAAAGAGAAGGGGTGGACTCTCTATTTATAAAAATTCAATCTTATCCACCTTATCTCTAAAATAGGATAAGAATCGCAATGTTCTTAGTTGTAGCCATTGCTACTAATCGCTTCCACTCGATCTCGAACAACAAAGGAAACTACCACTATCACTGGAAGTTTCCCTTGACTTTAGTCATTTTAGGCTCATAATGGAAATGGAACATTGGTTTCATGTTCCCCCCCACAATGTGAAATTTCCACACATGAACACTGAGAAGCAAATTGTATCAAAGTACATACTACTAAACGGATCTTGCTAGTTAGATCTTGTTGCACATGGTCACCATTGCAAGTGAATGTATTCACAAGTAGACCATCTTCTAATGAAGTACGAAAGTCATAGGATCACGTCAGTCAAAGGATCACTAAAATTCATTTGTTCTCCAATACAAGTCTTTTCCAGTATCCACTAAACACCACACAAAGCAACAGTACACAACAAATTGAAGTACTCTAAAAAAATTTAAAAACCACACTAAAAAGCATATAATCACACTATATATATGCCACCACATCTCATATGAGGCTTTTCGTGGTGACGGATGAGAGGACATTGCTTTTTCTCCATCCTCATGTGCCTCCATCCTTCAATGGCAAGTAAAAGCTAGTAACTCAATGGATGTGATCATAAAGCTCAAAACAAGTAAAAATAAAATAACCTCCACAATTTGATGTCACATACAAACAAAATATGTTCAATTATTGAAAAGTGAGGAAAAAAATATTTATTTATTTATTTTTCAGACTTTTTGACATTGTCCCACAATGAAATTGTGAGAAGACACTTAATAATGATACGTTTGGATAAGACAATGATTTTTAATATAATTGGAAAACTAAAATGCCTTCCTAAAATCATGTACTCCACATTCATATTAATTAAACATTAATGAAGAAATGATAGATAACTCAAAATGGGATTTAATATGCTTGACACCACTATTTTTATCTTTGTTCTTCAAGACACGTGGATTCCATTTATTTGTACAAGTTTTGCATAGATGGCAATATGTAGCCACTTGTAATTGACTGTCTCTTTGTCAATATATTCATAACAGACCACCGTGTAAACTTTTCGGTTGAGTTTTCTGTTGTCTCTTTGGCAATATGGTGGATGTTGTGCTCACACTCATGCCTGCACAACGTTGGACATTTTCTTCCACGTTGAGATAATTGAATCATTATGCGATGGGATATATTTTTGTTGAATGGATGGCCTTCCTCACTAGGTAAAGATGAGGCCGATATCTGTCGATTCCTATCCTAGAATATGAAAGAATAAAGCACATCCACTGAAATATTCAAAGTAAATTACAGGCATAAGAGTTCAGGAAACATGTTGGATCTCCTACCCACTCTACACAAATCATGTGACAAGGATGGATCGTGAACCTAATCTACATGGATTGAATGAGACGGCGCTCAAATCATAGATAGTGCAAACACCCAAAATGCCAATGCTAGAAAACTGAATGTTTTGAGAGTTCTAGGAGAATAAATACGGGAAATTCCAAAATTTGCACAAGCAGTCAGCAAATATCATGGACAAAACTTATCTTGATTACAAACTGACATTCATAGAAGAGATTATTGCACACTATGGAAAATTACAACATCCAAATTATATTTCCACGAATCCGAGTCCACAGGCTTATAAAATACGAATGCTCCTTTTGATATGCATATTATTCTACCACATGCTATCAATATCTTCCAATCTTACATCCTCCTTCCACGTGAATCAAGAGAGCCAAACATAGTTTTAATTCATGCGATATTCAAGACAATCACATAGGAAAAATATATGAAGCTCACACCCACGCTTCTATTGTCTATGCTTCTCTAAACTAAAAAACAAACTAATACTCTCATATAATAAGTGCACCATACACAGGGACAAAGCACAGTACTAATGTCCCTCACAAATCTTTAGGATTCCATTACTGCTCTAATACCAAATAAAGTTGTAAAACCAGATTCATGTTGTATGCAAGAATGTGCCACAACAATATCAAGATTTTGTATATGTCAATATTAGTCATGAAGGACAGGTTAGGTATATATAGGAAATACAACAACTATAATTAGGAGGTTGGTTTAGAAACTCTTCACACAAGACTCTCTAACAAATTCTAATATACGTGAGTGGTTATTAATCACTACTAATACTAAACTAAGTTGTTTATACAACAACTTAGTTGCACAACTAATTACACATAATAATTACTCTTGTAGTTATTAATTATAATAATGTAAACACTATATAATTTCCTAGTAGTTATTGTTGAAAAGAACTTGTAAAATTTCAAGAAAATGTAATAAACGGGGGTAAAGCTAGAGTCCATGACATTTGATATAAATTCAATTAGAGCTAACGTTATTACGAGATTGAAATGGGAAAGTAAGTAAGAAAAGGTGGGAATTAAATATGTACATGTCCCACACCTATTACACAACTTATATTATTGCAACCCAAATAATATATGTAAATTGCACTCAATTTTTCATCTCGATCTCTCTTTTATTTCTCACATGAGTGCAATTTTCCCTTAAAAGGCCAAAATAAAAAATGGGGAAAATCCAATAACAATAACACTACCTTTTTCACAATAGTTAAAGGGGTTCATACCGCTTATCTAGAAGATGAATTATTTATATGTGGATGGATAGGACAACCTTTCCATGGTTTACAAAAGGTTATGCATTTCTTATGTATGTAGAACCCAAACAATTTTGAATATTCTAACTTTGATGGGTTGGATATATATATATATATATATATATATATATATATATATATATATATATATATATATATATATATATATATATATATATATATATATATATATATATATATATATATCTGTGTGTGTATTATGTTTTTATAACTTTGATGGGTTGGATTTTTCTAATATATTACTTATGTTTTGATTGATTTTGAGAGTTGATAAATTTGGGAAGATACCTAAAAAGTTGGATTAAAATATTTTCCGTATTGAAAGTAAGAATGGAAATCTTGAAAGAAAAAGGAGGGTATTTAATTCTTATGTCCCGAACTTAGTTCACATCTCAAATTTTTCTCACATCTCTAGGACACCCCATGAGTGATCTCAAGAGCTCACACACTTT
Source organism: Taxus wallichiana var. yunnanensis (assembly GCA_018340775.1). Classification (NCBI taxonomy): domain Eukaryota; kingdom Viridiplantae; phylum Streptophyta; class Pinopsida; order Cupressales; family Taxaceae; genus Taxus; species Taxus wallichiana. Next base: position 63,116,944 of record CM031241.1, read on the forward strand.
TCTATGTCCTTAATCATATATTATATATTGATGTATATAGCAAACTAGTGGCTACCATAACTTTTTGTCATGATGTATCTCTTTCATATATGTTATATTATCCTTAGTAGGTCGGACTTGGTGATTTCCATAGCATACAAATGTTTGTGTGTGTGTGTGTGTGTGTGTGTGTGTATGTGTGTGTGTTAGTTGGTATAGTTGATCATCATATTGAGCATTTGAGTCTTATCGCATGGTTTGGATTTTGCCTCGAAATGGCTAAGATATTAAACTTACATAATGTGATCATTTCTCTACAATATTTTTTCTTTGGTGTTTTCTTGTTGTTGATATTCTTATTTATTGAAGTAATTTCCTTACAAGTGGTATCGAGATTGATCTTGGCCGAGGCTAATCGTCAAAACCTTAATTTCAAGAACCATCCATATCTTTGAATTGGTAGCGATATTTTCAGCAATGTATTTTGGAGTGTTGTGAAATCATTCAAGTAATATCGTCTCCAAATTTTAAGATATTTTGATTAGTTTTGAAAAATTACATCAATTTTAAGGTTTTAGATAAATTTTCTCTATCGACTGTAAATTGTGGAATTTTTCCAAGTTCTTCACAATTCCAAAAGAGGATAAAAATTAGTTTGGGTTCATTATTATTTTTTTTTTTTTGCGAATTCATATCAAAATCCCAAACCCTAAATTTTGACCTCGATCCGTAATTTTGACCTTGATTAGTTTGGGTTCATTATTTTATTTTTTTCTTTTTGGCGCATATGTCCAAATTACAAGGAACTCAAAAAAAACAGCTTAAATTTAAGTTTCCCTTTCCTATAATTGATTATTTTATAGATAAGTTACATGGTGTTGTTTACTTTACAAAACTTGATCTTTGTTCGAATATCATCAGATTAGAATTAGGGATGAAGATGTTCATAAAACAACCTTCCGGACACATGAAGGCCATTATGAATTCTTGTAATGCCTTTTGGACTCACAAATGCACCCTCTACATTTCAAAGTTTAATGAATTCTATCTTTAAGCCATTTTTGTGGAAGTTTGTTTTAGTGTTCTTTGATGATATATTAATCTATAACAAAACATGGGAAGAACACTTGCATCATGTAAATAAGGTGTTGAAACTCCTGAAAAACATTAACTTTACACAAAGCCTTCTAAGAGTTCTTTTGGAGTCAAGGAGGTGAATATTTGGGTCATATTGTCTCTTATTAAGGTGTTAAAGTGGATCCTAACATGATAAAATCCATTCTTGAATGGAAGGTTCCTAATACCCTAAAAAACTTCGAGGATTTTTGGGGCTTACACTTTCGAGGATTTTTAGGGCTTACGGGTTACTCTCATAGATTTGTAAATAATTATGGAAGCATAACAACACCACTCACAACTTTATTGAAGAATGAGTCTTTCCATCGATATGTTAATAACTAAAAAATGATATTTTAAATGCACTCCATTTTCTTAAAATTCTCCAAATCCTTTTCAAAAGTTTATTTTGTGCATATCATGATGGTATCAATGTAGCCCATGAAATGATATATACAAGTATCATATAATATCAACTGTTCCTATGAATACATCAATCAACTATTGAAAATGTTGTATATTTTACAATTTTACAAATGAATGGTTGTTAAACTATGAACAATTAAGAGGGATTTCTACAACATGAAACTTTGTATGCTCATCACCATATGTGGTCAAATAGTGTAATGCCTTTGTAGACACCAAAATTAGGTCACCCTAATTCCTACATATGTGTATACAACTTAAGACACCTCTTTATAATCTCACACAGCCATTTCCCCTTTATATTGACTTACACGTACCATTCTACCACCCATAATCAAGTTAGTAACCACATGTAACTACAAAACAAGTAAAATAAAATAAAAAACAAATAAAAACCTAAACAACCTAGCCTCCCAACAAACCGCCCATGAGCTCAAAAAACCCAAAACCGTCACATATGAAAATCTAGTAAAAGAAATGGTTGAAACCAAATTCAGCCATGTTCCTTATAATGGACCAAAATCGATGTAGTTTCCTATAATCAACGTTGATCGGTGCGGTTCGGTTAAAAGAACATTGATTCTATAAAGGGTATCTCAAGCCACCGCACAAGGATCTCGAAAATTTATAGGTGACAGGACCTAGCTTTTGAATCCATGCATTGAGAATTTCGTAGACGTGAAGGGAATAAAACATCATGTTGCCTTATTTTCTCTTTGGAGAAATCTTTTTCATCAACCGATCATCCAAAGTTCATCCCTACCCAAGGTATGTTATTTCACTTGAATTTGTAAACTATCATTCTTAAGTTCAATCATAGCTTCATCCACTTTATTTAAAGCATTAAAATCCTAAATCACCCCTTTTATTTTGGCCTTCCTCTAAAAATCTTCTCTATTAAACATTTGTAAATTCCAAAAACACGACCGTGATCTAGGTGATAGACATTGATCTACTATATCGACATCGATTCCTATCAAAATACCTTAAAATTCACATTTCCACTACTTTTTGACATATTTTCATAATATCCTATAATCATGGTTGATTTTATGTTGCATGTAATCTTGTGCCTCATTAGATGACCATTCCAGAGCAGCTTATGAGCCCGAGACCATTTATGGCCTACCCATAGTCCGCCAATGCTTCTTGTGGGAGCAATCAAAATCTAGCACGAGCTAAGTATATGCGTCATCGTCCTCACACCTAACCTAGACAAAGTCCTTGAGAAGTAAGATATTCTCTTCGAATACAAAGATGGCAAAGGCTAACCTCTTATGGGACACCATTTTCAACCCTCCTTAACCCATCATAGAGGACATTAATTAATTCCCGGCATCTAAACATCACACATCCAAAAAAATTTATTTGTATCATCTAGTGTTACTTGTAATTTGTAATTTATAATTCCCACTCCTCTTCAACACTGATTGAACCGTGTTTTCAATTTCAAATTGATTATAATATTAAACCTTGTTGTTGTATTCTAGTTAGCATACTAATAAGATGTGCGGGACATCATGATTACCATTGTGTTTTGATTATTATTTTGATTAGATGGTTGCATTGTGGACCTTGATGGGAATTTAAGGATATGATGATGATCTAGAATGGTTTCCTTGTTACAGACTGATTGTGATATCGTTACTATTTTATATTGTTATGTCTCTGCTCACTCTATATTGGATCCCTAGACCTTGATATTGTACTAGATATTAGACATTTCTAGATGGGCATTGATACACTTTTTTTACTTATTTGATAGACAAAACAAAAGTGTTAGACTTGTGATATGATGTGACTATTGTGATGAATGTTATATGTTTGATTCATATATCAGTATTCGATGTTCTAACGTTACTACTGTAATGACATATTGGACGTGATTTATGGATATTTCTAGATGATTTTGATGTTATGATCTTAGTACAAATTGATGGATTGGTAGAATCAAAATGTTAGAAAATTGAACAATTGGTGAATTACTTGATTCTAACATTGGTTTAATTATGATATTTGATGATGTAAATTTATATGTATATATAATTTTGCTTGATTATTTTTGATGTCATTAATATGGTCACGAGGCCAGAAAGGTATTGTTTGATTTTGTAGGAAATTATAGCACAACAAACTACGGGGGATAGGAGACCAACAACAAAGGAATGTGGGGTATTGGAAACATGTCACCTGGCAACTAGTGTGTATGGTTCTTGTTTTGTTGTTTGGATGTTAGGAGGTCCCCATTAGGGGGTGACCTCAAATGTGACCTTGGGTAATTTTGTGATTTTGTCTTGTTGATTTTATTTAATTGTGAGTTGTATTTTTAGTATGTGGAGTCACTTTTATTATTTTCTTTAGCACCCCTCTTAAGTTAATTTAAAAGTGTTTAACTTGTGCTAATTAGGATGTGACAAAAGGGGAAATAAATGTGAGTTGGTAGCTTTAATGTGTGTTGGATTGGAATGAATTTAATTTGTTTTGGAGTAGTGTGTACTCAATATTTCAAGTGAAATTCGGATTTTGACCTTCTAGGCAATTTTGGAGACTTGTGGGACAAGTTAAGCTTGTCCCACACCTCTTAAAGTCACCCACCCACTAGGCCTATGATGTGAGGGGATTATTTTAGGTCATATTTTATGTTTTTATGGAGGAAAAGAGCAATTAATTACACTTTTCTTACAAGGGTATTTATTTGTGTCCTTTAGGGGTGTGGGTTTGGGTTGAGTGTGTAAGAGGGTGGTCATTCCCTCAACCACCAATTTATTATGCTTTGGGGTTTGGGTTTGACCTTGGTGATGTGGAATGGAGGAGAAATGATGTGGCATCCTACATGGAGCCACATCATCTCTCTCTCCCCTTTTCTATTTATTCCAATTTGTGTGGGGATTTGGGGGTTACTTGTTCATTTTGGGGTGGATGCTTGTAATTTTGGAGATCTTGCTTGAGAATGGTGATTTGAGCTTGGAATGGATGGTGCTTGCTTAGGATTTTGGAAGGCTTAGAGCTTGTTTGTGTTTGATCCTCTTCATTTGTAAGGTAGATCTTCACCCTTTTTTTTACCTTGCTATTTTGTTGTACTCATATGTGTGGATGATGGTTGTTGTATTGCTTATGATTGTGGGAAATAGATTTGATCCTTAGGTTGTGGGAGAAATGGAAATGGGGGTAAAAATTGTGGGAGGCATAAGAGAAATGTTATTGGGTATTTTAGGAGGGAGTTGGGTTGGGATGTCCACCTTGTTGATAAATATGATTTGTGTTTATCTTGTTATTTTCTTGAGGGAGGCATAAGAGTGGGTTAATTTCTTGAGGGAGGCATAAGAGTGGTGTATCTTCTTGGAGGGAGGCATAAGAGTTGTTGTGTATTGTGATGGAGTTTTGGAGGCTCATAGGTGGACACCCAAACCCTTAGGAGGCATAAGAAGAACCCCATGTTCCTTTCTCCTCCTTGGCTTTAGTATGAAGCCTTTGTGTTTGGAAACTTGTTGGTTTTGTGGTAATTTTGGAAATGTGTCATTGTGTTGAGTGTCTTGATTAAATGTGATTGTGGAAGCCATTTAGAGTTGCCAATGGTTGTCAAATGCTCCATATTACTTCTTGTTGGGCTCGGGGGCCAATGAGGAAGAATGCTTCTCTCCCTCATTAGATTATTGGTTGGGTGGAGAGTGTTGCCTACTCCCCATTTTGATTTGAAGAAAATGGTGGAGTTCAAGTGAAGATTAGTACATAGTTGCATTTGAAGAAAATGAAGAAAGATCCTACCCTTGTATTATTATGGTCATGTCGTTTCCACCCAAAGTGGAAGGCTTATAAGCTTGTATTTTAAATGGGTTTGTTCCTTGTAAAATGTATTTATTAAACCTTGTATTATTTTAGTTGAAGTAAGGACCATGAAATTGTTTGTAATGGAAATAAATTTTCTTTCAAAGTTGAATGTTATTCAAATTTACATTATGTATTAAATTGAAACGAGTGGAATCCTTGAATGGATAGTTAATTTTGATCTCCTTTTGTTGTATTATTGGAAAACTTGATTCAAAAAAAAAAAAAAAAGTGACTGTTAAGAAATGTGGATTACATTTTTAATTATAGTTAGCAGTTTTTTTAATCAATAAAACGATGTTGAATGGGTTCTTTGGTTTGTTTGTTAAATTGTAATCTCTCCATACCTTGTTGCTAAATAAAGATAAATGAAAGGAAGGGATTTATGGGCATCCATTTTCTGATTTAACGGTTAGAAGATTATAGTTTGGTTGTAGTCTTGAGTTGCTCTCTCTCTCTCTCTCTCTCTCTCTCTCTCTCTCTCTCTCTCTCTCTCTCTCTCTCTCTCTCTCTCTATATATATATATATATATATATATATATATATATATATATATATATATGTATGTATGTATGTATGTATGTATGTATGTATGTATGTATGTATGTATGTATGTATATATATATATATATATATATATATATGTATGTATGTATGTATATATATGTATGTATGTATGTATATGTATGTATGTATATGTATGTATGTGTATATATGTATGTGTGTGTGTCTATATATATATATATATACACACACACACACACATACATATATATATACACATACATACATACATATATATATATATATATGTATGTATGTATGTATCTATATATATACACACACACACACACATACATATATACACATACACACACACACACATATATATACATATGTGTGTGTGTGTGTGTGTGTGTGTATATATATACACATACATATATATAGATACACACACACACACACACGTGTGTGTGTGTGTGTGTGTCTATCTCGTGTGTGTGTGTGTGTGTGTGTGTGTGTGTGTGTGTGTACACATACATATATAATATATATATGTATGTGTATATATATATACATATGTATGCATATATATATATATATATATATATATATATATATGCATGCATATATATATATATATACATACATACATACATACATACATACATACATACATACATACATATATATATATATATTTCATATGTATATAGAAAATTAAAATTTCAGATGTATATGGATGTTTCGTTATCCTCCCTATTGGTGTGCCTCGCAAACGCCTTTATTCACTAATCTCAATTGTCTCTTAGAGGTATGCGTAAGAAGAAGAAGATTGAGGATTAGGAGGCACTCAATTCGAGCGTAATATTGTCTCACCGCTTGTCAGAGCACTGCTCTTGTGATATATATATATATATATATATATATATATATATTTCATATGTATATAGAAAATTAAAATTTCAGATGTATATGGATGTTTCGTTATCCTCCCTATTGGCGTGCTCGCAGAAACGCCTTCATTCACGGAATCTCAATTGTCTCTTAGAGGTATGCAAAAGAAGAAGAAGATTGAGGATCAGGAGGCACTCAATTCGAGCGTAATATTGTCTCTGACCTTGTGAGCACTGTTCCTTGTGCACTATAAACTTTGCAAACATCATTCTCGTGGTACACCACAGCCAATATCCAACACTTGAAGGTTGGAAAGCATTGCTAACTCATCGAAGCCCTCCGGAAAGGTTGTTGTGAGATAGGTAGAGAGAAATAAGCTTTGAAATCTTTTCGATCGACAAGCAGCTTATTTGAAATTTTACAACATCTTATGTTTTAGATTTCACTGCTTTTATGATATTTTTAAGTAATAAAGAGATTTTTTAGCTAGGGCTCATAACATGTATAAGTGCATGTTGACAAAATGGAAATATGGATTGCTTGAGACTGAAGCAACAATCATTATATCCCTATTACCCATTGTCTTTTTGTACTTACATCATGTAATGATATTGCTATTCTCGTTGGATTACTTTCACCAAAAAATGCTCGTTGAACTTTCCGCTTTGGTGTGTCATCCGAAGATTTAATTTTTATTATTTAACCATAAATCATTACAAAAATTTGTAGATTAGAAAGTCATATGCTCATAGTATGATATGTATATTGTATAAATATATATAAAACACAACTGTAAAAAAGTGTGAACTTAACAAAGGCTGTCCTAGGATAATAACAAAGATTGTCAAAAGGGAAAGGTTTTAACATACCAATAATGACACTGTTAATTGAGGCTTCACCATTTGGAATATGATGAACGGGTGAAATTAAGGTCGCAACTACGATTGATGTGTTGTATTCATGCATACCATGTGCATAATACATGATAATGTTCCTCTTATTTACAAATATAAAATGGATCAAGAATGACAACTCCTATATTTCCGATGGTCATTGTAGTTCAAACAATTTTATGTTTAATCGAGAGCTTGCCTATCGATGTGGATTATGTTTCCGCGATGGAAACCCATTGCACATTGATCAAATTGGCGAAGGAAGACGGTAGCGCCTTTTTCAACTCGTCAGTGGAACCCATGTTGTCTTTCCCGCACGACACGACTCCTACCTCATCCTCAATGGTGAAAAGACATTCACCTTTTTAATAACATATTTTGAATGATATGTGAAGTTAATACAACCCAACTGTTTTCTATTGTATCATTATTAATTAAACATGGAAGCATGAAATGTTGAATAAGACAGTTTTTAAATTGGTCAATATTCTCTTATTCATTGATAGAACTAAAAATATATATTAATTTATATACAAGTGTACAAAAACCAAGTCTATACAAATAACTATTCATTAAGTAATATTTTCATTGTATGTACATCATATCTATTACAGTCACTTCAACAAGTCATTTCTCAAGACTTTCCAAACCAGATCTCAAATATAATGCACTAGTTTTGATGTAAGAGTCTTCAATCCCAAGTAAACACCCGCATAACAATAAATGAAATTATGGTCGGTCTCACCTTTCACAAAGTGTTTAAAAACTCGCACATATGAACAATAAATTGTGTAACCAAATGCATAAAATAATAAAAATGACCAACTAAAATATTATCCATTGATTAAATCCCAATAAATCTCAAATTTGATTGAACTATCATAGTGAATCCATGTCAACTAACATCAACCAATCGAATTTAGGATGATAGAATAAAAGTCGGAGGATGGATTACAATTCCATTTGTTCATGCAGCTTTTCATCTCTCAAAGTCAAGAAGTGAGGAGCAAGCAGTTCGTAAGACACTTATGAATTACAAACTATTTCATAATTCAAGCCCTCTATTTATTTTTTCAGTGTTTGCATATTGCAGCAGAGTTGTATATGCCAATTGCATTTGCTTTAAATTTTCTGAAGTCTTTTCAACAAATCTAATTTGTGCATATCCTGCCATCATGGCATTCTATGAGACCACGTTGGCTTGCAGTTATCTGCATAAGCATTCCTTGCAAAACCAAAAAAATCAAGCAGCGCAGTGCTCTGGAAATATTGACTGGTTTTAAAGCAAATAGTTCACAAGCTATAAACCTGTTAGCCATTTTTTGCAAAAGGCTTGTTAAATATGATGTTTATAACCAACTAGGACAAGTGCAAAGGTCCAACTATGAGCGTTTTTGTTGCAATTGATACTCTGTTCTGCCATGCACTACCAAAAACTACAGACTGAAATTTTGAGAAATTGGGATAAAACATATATTTGAAGGTGGCAGTGAGGTGGCGGTGCAATGTTGGAGGTCAAGAATTTGGTGCTGCATCCATTGGTGGTGTTTTTACTCTATAAATTTTCCCTTCCATATTTCTAACGATTGCTAACAACTTAGCTTTAAACTCTATAAATTTTCCCTTCCATAAATTTATATATGTGAAGGCTTCAGAAATTGGGATAAAACATATATTTCTTCCCTCTTACAAATTGTGAGGAGTTGTATGGCTACAATAATGCTGCTAAAACCATTATGGATGAAGGAAATATTCAACTGGACAGTGATACATTTAACTGGCAAGTAACAAGTGCAGTATATTTCGTATAAAGCTAATAATAAAGAACCTTTGCTTTTTGAGAACTCTTAATAAATGTTAAAATGAAGATTGCTACATGGAACGTGTCTGTCATCCAATCATGTACTAAAATATCATATTTTATATAGAAGAGTTATACAGGGATACATCTGCCAGGGCCTAACGTATGTTTCCCACATCCTGGGAACATGGGATGTGAAGGTAATGTTCAACCCCCAGTCCACAAATGCAAGAGAAGCTAGGTGTTCCCTTGGAAGTTTCCCATGGGCCATTGAGAACCCAAAGGTATCTAGGGTATGTCAGCCATCCATCAACTCCAGGGGGGATGCCTAAACGTCCCCACAGCTGGTAACAAAATCAAAGAAAACAAAACAGTTTGGGACCAGTTTGTTGTTCCCAGCGAAACAGTGGGACTGCCTAATCAGGATACCCATATCTTCTGTACGTTGCAAAATCATATGCCATGACAGTGCGTGCAAACAACAAATACACTTCTTTGGGAACATATATTCTTCTTCTCTAGTGTATAGTCATCACTGCTATATAGGCATAAGTTTAATTGTATACATAAAAAGATGGAAAGTATTCTAATTACATGTGCAAAATTTATATTGAAAACATAACTTTAAATACAACACTACTGGAATATACAACTCTGTCGGAATATGACCACAACAACGTTCTATAGTCCAGCAGTGTTGTATATTGCATTTCTGAATTCACTGTATTGTTCATTTTTTCCAGATATCTCATTCTCCAGTTGAAAAGTATTTTTTCCAATCATCACTGTGATATTAGCATAAGTTTTATTGTATACATAGAAATTTGGAAAGTATTATGATCATATGTGAAAATTTTATATTGAAAACATAACTTTAAAAACTACATAGGAAGAGTCCGACGAATACAGTAGTTTGTCAAGTTCTCGTTAGAAATATGGAAGGAAAATTTTAAATTCTATCAATGAATAAGATAATATTGACCAATTTAAAAACTGTCTCCATTATTGGACCCTGCACCACAACCGGTGCCTATCCCCTAGCAATGCTCACCCACCAGCCGTTAATGTTTTCATTATAAATATATGCCTTCCATATTTCTAACGACAACTTAGCTTTAACAACTAGGGGAGAGGACCCGGTTGTGGTGCACCATATCTTTGCACAGTCACCGCGCCACGTCACTGCCACCTGGGCGAGTAAAAACACTATAATTGCAGGTTTCAAAAGAACTGGTATTTGGCTAAGTTGTTACCAATCCTCTCGACAAATCCTTTTCAAAAAAATCTAATGTGACTTGATGGAACCAATCCTTTGCTGAATTGTCGTTAGAAATATGGAAGGGAAAATTTATAGAGTTTAGAGCTAAGCTGTTACCAATCGTTAGAAATATGGAAGGGAAAATTTATAGAGTAAAAACACCACCAATGGATGCAGCACCAAATTCTTGACCTCCAACATTGCACCGCCACCTCACTGCCACCTCAGCGCCACGTGGACGATCCGCGTTTGTGGAGATGTCAAAAAGTTGGTTTTTTTGCATGGGACCAAGTGTTGTCCACTCGCCGCGCAGCTTGTTGTCCGGCTACCGCCATGCATCAATGCTCACCCACCACCATTAATGTTTTCATTATAAATTTTCCCTTCCATATTTCTAACGAACAATATAGTGAATTCTGAAATGCAATATACAACATTGTTGAACTATACAGCATTGTCATAATGAAAACTACAAGTCAATTAATTCCTAAAAATTAAACAAAATCATTCATATTCTAGCATATTCCAGCATTCATTTTTGGTATATTTATAGTTTCTTTTCCAACAATCATCTTTCATGCTGTGAATCAGGTATTTCATTTACACCATGAGAAAAGGTGCTATTGCTAGAAGATCAAGGAGGCCAAAAGTGAGAGGTGTACAATTATCACATAATTTAAGTGATGAAGAGGATAATTCAGCACCAACTGGTAATGAACCAGAATGTAGAAACCCACCCACCGTCTCGCCAAAGAACATCTCGCAACAAAGAAGCTTAGTGTCATCCGAGGTTGGACAAAAGAAGATATGGAAAAGGCGATAGATGATGTTGAGTTTAATGGGTTCTCAGTTAGAGCAACAACAAAGAAGTATTCCATTCCACCCACATCATTACACTATTGGCTAAATGGTCTCACCCACACAAAGAGGAGGGGTCCTCCAACAGTTCTAACTGAAGAAGAAGAAGAGGAAATTGTTGAATGGTGCAAAGAAATGGCTGATATGGGTCATGGCTTGGAGTTAATGCAGCTAAAGGCAAATGTTGCTCAGATTTGTGAAACAAGACAAAACCCCTTCAGAGATGGGTTTCCTGGTAAATCATGGTGGGCTGGATTCAGAAAACGTCATCCAGACCTTGCAATCCGAACCGCTGAGGGACTTGACAGGGATAGAGCTTTAAACTTGCGCCCTGCAATAGTAACCAAATTTTATGATAATTTGGCCAAAAGCTATGGAACCTATTCATACGGCGCTCATAAAATCTGGAATTGTGATGAGACTGGTTTGCAGGCTGGAAGAAATTGTGGAGTTCGTGTAATTGCAAAGAGGGGCAGTCGTAATGTCCCAAAGGTAATACCAAAGAGCAGGGAGTGGATCACTATATTGTGTTGTGTCAATGCAGCAGGTATGTCAATCCCAGGATTTTATTTGTTCAAGGGAAAGAGAATGATAAAGAATTACATTAAAAATTGTGAACCTGGAGCATGTATGGCTGCACATCCAAATGCATGGATGACAAAGGAATTGTTTTTAAATTGGCTATGTCATTTTGCACGTTCAGTACCAGGCGGTGTTTCTCCAAATAATAGACACCTATTGATATTTGATGGCCATGGCAGCCATGTAGCATTACAAACTGTGGAGGAGGCAAACAAATTGGGCATTGATTTGATAACACTACCAGCACATACTAGTCATAAGTTGCAACCTCTTGACGTGAGTGTGTTCAGCCCTTTCAAGACATATTTTAGAGCTGAGAGGTCCAAATGGATGGCAGAGAACAAATGTGCAGATGTGAAAAGGAGTGACATTGCTGAGCTTGCAAGTAGAGCCTTAAAAAAGGCACAGACACCATCTAACATAATTGCAGGTTTCAAAAGAACTGGTATTTGGCCATTGAATTATGATGCTCTCCTAAATGACATGGCATGCAACCAGGCATTTGACATGCAAGGTGAGGAAGATGTTGATGCTGTCACAAACATTTTGAGCCTATCTCAACGAATAAATCCTGAATTAAATGACAGTGAAGAGGTGGTACCTGAAACTCAATTCATGCAAAATGTTGACTCTAGAGATGATATGGAAGCAGCTGCAACACATGGAGTGGAGCTAAACGGTGCTCTTGGAAACCCAAGTAACATCATCAACAATAAGGAGGGGTCTTCAGATTTTGTAAGTAACAATGATTTGTCCTTGCCAAGTCAAGTTAACCCGCCACAATGGTTAGAGGATGCCATGAAAAACTTGGGTTACAAGCTACCATCCAACACAGAAGATCAAAGCTTAAATCTGCCTTCCTTTCCTGAAGGACTAGAACAAGAAGCAATAATTCATTACTATGCAGATGTTGGAGATGAGGATGAACAAGACGAAGTCGAATTTCAAGAGGATGCTCAAGAAAATGAAATTAACTTAGAAGTTATGCAACATGAACCTCAACACCCTGAAGAGACTGAAAACCAAGATGGACGCGGTACGTTACTTTCCCATTTTCTACGACTTCCAAGGGAGATCATAAACAAATCAGATGGTTCTATTAGACTGAGTAGGCATTCACAGATTTTGACTGCACCTGAGTACATGGAGCTATTGGTTGATGCGGAAAGAAAAAAGGAGGAACAAGCAAAACTAAAGTTACGGAAAAAAGAAGTGGCACAAGAAAAAAAGGTTGCTAGACTTGCAGCAAAAGAAAAAAGATTGCAGGAGAAGCTTGAAAGAGAAAGGGAGAAGCAGGCTAAGGAGCAACAGAAAGAGATTGAGAAGGCACACAAGCAACAAAGGAAAGAGCAAGAGAAGAGGGAGAGGGAACTTGCAAATCAATTAAGGGAATACGAAAAGAGGATGCGTGTAAGTTCTCCGAATAGATCATGAAAATCGAAGGATTTTTCAAGATATGTTAAATATTCAAATTCCAGTTATGCTCAAATCGAACACCTCCATCACTTATGAATAACTCTTGACAGTTCCATCTTGGTATGTATCACCTCATTTACTTTGTACAAGTTCAAGCAGTCCTAGTAGTTCATTTGCAATGCCACCATGGATGCAAGCTTCAGCAGGGCAACCAACTCCTCTGTCAACAACAGGTGCAAATCCCTTTTCAAGCGGACAACCAAATCCTTTTTCAGCAGGGGGACCAGATCCTTTATCAGTTGGGCAACCAAATGCTCACAAAAGGATTCTAAATCCCTTTTCAAATCGAACACTCATCGGTAGGCAGAAAAGAAAATCCAAAAGCAAGATAGAAAGAGGGCAATATTACTTATACTAACTAAGATATTGAACATGTGCCCAAAACAATGCTTATTACCCCATATGATGATGGTAGTAATTTTGTTGGTGATACAATTTTGCTAGATGTATTCACCGAAGCCTTCCTATGTAGTCTCTAAAGTTATATAGTGCAATATAAATTTTGCGTATGTAATCAGAATACTTTCCAGCCGTCCATGTATACAATTAAACTTATGTTAATATATCGTATGATGATGGTCTATATTTTACACCCTATTTGGCGGTGTAATCAGAATACTCATATTAATTTTGCGTATGTAATCGTAATACTTTCCCGTCCATGTATACAATTAAACTTATGTTAATATATCAGTATGATGATGCTCTATATTTTACACCCTATTTGGCAATCAATTCTCATATTAATTTTGCGTATGTAATCATAATACTTTCCAGGCGTCCATGTATACAATTGAACTTATGTTAATATATCAATATGATGATGCTCTTTATTTTACACCCTATTTGGCGGTGTAATCAGAATACTCATATTAATTTTGCGTATGTAATCAGAATACTTTCCATCGTTCTATGTATACAATTAAACTTATGTTAATATATCAGTATGATTATGCTCACTATTTTAATAGTGCAGTGTTTAAAAACATTAAGGATCATTGCCTGAGTGAGAACCCTCTCATCTCTGCCTTTTCTTCTCATCTTCTTAGCAGGCCGAGCCAATGCCGAGGACGAAGTCGGTCAGGAGTGGAGAAAACGCACGCACCCACCGGTCTGCAAGATCCCACGAAATGGTCGCTCGAGCTCTGCAACCGAACACGCGAAAAACCAGACTGAACGAGCTCCCTCTCCATTTCCCATGAAATGCCATGGCCCGATTTGGCGGTGACTATCTCCATAAACCTACCCGCGCACATTAACGGCTGGTGGGTGAGCATTCAATGCATGGCGGTAGCCAGGACAACAACTGGCGTGGCGAATGGCGTGGTGTTTTTACTCGACCAGGTGGCAGTGACGTGGTGCAATGACCGTGCAAAGATAGGGTGCACTACAACCGTGCAATGCGTTATTAAAGAATGCAAATTTTTTGGGAGCAACATGTATATATGAACCATGGAAGACACTTCAAACATTTAGACTCAAGATCGAGAGAACGCTAATACAGAAGCGAGCAATTACAACAGAAAACAATGTAAATGGCAGTAACAGAGAGTGGTAATGCCTATAATTAGACCTAGAAATTGCTTAAAGGGGTAAGTAGACCTGTAAATCTGTCTATAATTAGACCTAGAAATTGCTTAAAGGGGTACTTGGGTATTAGAAAATAGATTACTTTAAGTCCAATGATGAGGTAATGCTGCTAAGTTTTTTAGAAAACAATTGGGTACTGATACAAAAAGAAAACAATTGGATACACTAAGAGGTGAAGCAGAAATTACTAGATATCTTCATTAAAGTTCCTCTTGTTTCTATATAAACACTAAAAAAATTGGGTACTGATATGTTTCTAACTTGCACTAAACAAGATATTGTTTATTCAGTTCCTCTTGTTTCAAAATATACAAACACTAAAAAAACAATTTCTAGATATCTTCATTGAAGTTGTAGTAAAAGTTCATTTTGCTGAAACTCTGAGATGAAGGAAATTTGGAAGCCGAATGTGTGTAATGCAAATCAGATGTAGTAAAAGTTTATTCAGTTCCTTTCCCCACTCAAGCATGCAAATCACGTAGCCTAACAATCTCCCACATGCATTCAGATCCCAAAACATATAATTTTTGCCACCTAAAACATATAATTTTTGCTACCCAAAACAGAAAACAAATTACATTTGTTGCTGCAAACACTGAAAATAAACACTATAAAATTCCATAGAAAGAAAGACATTTGTTAAGTCCAATGATGAGGTAATGCTGCTAAGTACTTTAATGTTGATATGTGAAGTTAATACAACCCAACCGTTTTCTATCGTATCATTATTAATTAAACATGGAAGCATGAAATGTTGAATAAGACAGTTTTTAAATTGATCAATATTCTCTTATTCATTGATAGAACTAAAAATATATATTAATTTATATACAAGTGTACAAAAACCAAGTCTATACAGTCAACTATTCATTAAGTAATATTTTCATTGTATGCACATCATATCTATTACAATCACTTCAACAAGTCATTTCTCAAGACTTTCCAAAAAAATTACTACCATCATCATATGGGGTAATAAGCATTGTTTACGGGCACATGTTCAATATCTTAGTTAGTATTGGGTACTGATACAAAAAGAAAACAATTGGATACACTAAGAGGTGAAGCACAAATTACTATTGCACTATATAACTTTAGAGACTACATAGGAAGACTTCGGTGAATACATCTAGCAAAATTGTATCACCAACAAAATTACTACCATCATCATATGGGGTAATAAGCATTGTTTACGGGCACATGTTCAATATCTTAGTTAGTATTGGGTACTGATACAAAAGAAAACAATTGGATACACTAAGAGGTGAAGCAGAAATTACTATTGCACTATATAACTTTAGAGACTACATAGGAAGACTTCGGTGAATACATCTAGCAAAATTGTATCACCAACAAAATTACTACCATCATCATATGGGGTAATAAGCATTGTTTATAAGCACATGTTCAATAAATATGTATTAGTATTGGGTGCCAGAGTAATTTGTTTATCCCCGCAATATACCGAAAATGGGCATCGTGGATACACAACAAAGGACATGAAGCAGATAAATTACTATCAATGCACTATATAACTTTAGAGACTACATAGGAAGACTTCGTGAATACATCTAGCAAAATTGTATCACCAACAAAATTACTACCATCTAGTTATCTACTCTCTTTTTTCTAGATATACCCTAAACAAAAAATGGGGTAATAAGCATTGTTTCATGGGCACATGTGAAATAAATATGTATTCTTTTTCATCACTGAAGAAATGCTACAGTAATTTGTTTATCCCCGTTAATATTCTAAATTGTGAGAAAATAACATGGGCATCGTAAGGAAAAAATAAGCAACAAAGGACATTTATACCGATAAATCATCGTAAAATAATGAATATGAAACATCCCTATAACTCAATCAGCATTTTCAAAAACTTATGGACAATATAATATCATCATGACTAATTTCATTCGTCATCTCCAACCGTAACCGATTAGTGTTTATCCCGAAAATCACAACGCAAAAATAGTTATCTACTCTTTTTTTTCTAGATATACCCTAAACAAAAAAATAAACAAGCAAAACACTATTTGCTCTTAAATTTTCCCCACAAAATGCAATCCCATTCGCAAAGATCCTCTCATCCATCATAACCTCGGGAACAAAACTCTGGACCAACCAATGCAACAAGGCCTCCAGACTCTAAGAGCGTAAGAAGGAGAAAAGGTATCCTGACGCCTATTTTCACAACAACAGGTATAATATCCTTCGGGATATGACAAGTGCAATGCCTAAAGACTAATATCCAAGTAAAGGCATTTTAAGTAACAAAACACAGTACAATCATGTCAAAAGAAGTTACAAGAACAAATAATCCAAAGCCATATCATAACAGCACAGCAAAATCGTAAAACTTCTGCAGGTAGTAAAGCAAAATTGTAAAACTTCTAAACACAACTATACCCACAAATTAATGCTTTCGATAAATACAGAGTTGGCTCATAAACAAGACAAATACACCAACGATTTTAAGCTTGGAAGAAATAAAATAAGACGGGTGACAAAACAAATTTCTTTTGCTGAATGGCAAACAACAAACTTTCCATAGTAGTACAGTGTTTAAAAACACTAAGGATCATCGCCTGAGTGAGAACCCTCTCACCTCTGCCTTTTCTTCTCATCTTCTTAGCAGACGAGCCAATGCCGAGGACGAAGTCGGTCAGGAGTGGAGAAAACGCACGCACCCACCGGTCTGCAAGATACCACGAAATGGTCGCTCGAGCTCTGCAACCGAACACGCGAAAAACCAGACTGAACGAGCTCCCTCTCCATTTCCCACGAAATGCCATGGCCCGATTTGGCGGTGACTATCTCCATAAACCTACCCGCGCGCATTAACGGCTGGTGGGTGAGCATTCAATGCATGGCGGTAGCCCGGACAACAACTGGCGCGGCGAGTGGACAACACTTGGTCCCATGCAATTAAACCAACTTTTTTGATATCTTCACAAACGCGGATCGTCCACGTGGCGCTGAGGTGGCAGTGAGGTGGCGGTGCAATGCTGGAGGTCAAGAATTTGGTCCTGCATCCATTGGTGGTGTTTATTGCGTGGTAGGCGTTGAGGTAGGTAGTAGTAATTAGCAAATAAAGTTTTTTCAGCGAGCCGTGGAAGTACTAACAAGATAATCGGCTACTAACCGTCACAGTTCTGGGAAGCGAAACCAAGTCTAGAGCCTGCCGCGTCATACACAACCAGCAAATTCTGCTGCTGGTGGTTTCCTAATATGGAAAGATCCGAACCGCCGCCCGTAGGAAGAGCGAAAGCCAAGCAGAAGGCGGAGCCCTGCGCATCGGGCCGCCTGAACGCTTGACGCGTGCAACCCGAGCAGGGGGAGCAGGGAATCCAGGTGACATCGCTGCCGATGTCGATGGCCGTGTAGAAACTCTGCCCGGGCGTGCCGAACTCCAACTTGATTATGTAGTTTCCGGTGTTTACAGCATTTCCCGAGGCCAAAGGGACGTCCTCGTCCACTAGTTTCTCCGTGTTTCTTCGGCGTGTTAACACTTGGTAGCGATACACATCGCCCTTGATTGCCTCCAATATCGTGGCGAACCACGTTGCATTGGGGAGGCGGAAAGGGGAGCACTTGCCTCGAGCGTGCATAAGAGCAAAGCTTGATTCTCCCAATTGAACAGCGGAACAGTTCTTTCCCTCTGCATCCCCATCCTTCCCTCTCAGTAATGCAACATTCACTATATCCACCTTATAATTCTTATTCTTATTCTTTTCGCCCAACACGCCAGCGCCCTTGCCATTCTCGATGCAGAGGATTAAGTGAATTGGTTTGGAAAAACAGCACACACACACACAGATATATATATAGCACAAATGATCAGGGTGTTCTGAACGCTGCTGGGTTTGGTGTTTCGAATGTGAAAACAGTCGACTTGCTTGACTTCCAAATTTGCTTGACTTGAGAGCCCGTCTTCCACGCAATTGAAATTTGCTTGACTTGAGAGCCCGTCTTCCAAGGGAATTGATTTATTGTTTTCTCCATTTTATCGTCTTCGTCTGCATACCGCTTTTCACGTGGCTGTTGTAGGTGGGTATTACACATCATTCACCCATGTGGTGTTAGAAGTGTTGGACATCCTTACATTCTAGAAAATGTTGATTTACCCTGAAAACTTGTTGTGTCCCACGTAAGGGACATACATGGATGGCATGTAATTTGTTGTATTGAAATACTATGCTAACATCAACAACTAACTAAGAAAACCTCGTGCCAACAATGGAAGCCAAGACACACCTTGTGTGAATGTTTTCGTTGCCTGCAATAGTGGTTTCGAAACCCTGGGCAACACCTAGATTATGAGAATCCCCAACCATGCTACGTTGAACAGAACCTCCCACAGACCAGACGTCAATCTTGACCAAAGCATATACAACAAGTGTGCTTTGTGGGTGACAATCATTTTCCAATACTGCCCTTCAAAAATACAAAACAAAGTTATTTATATCAAATATTTTGTATTTATTTAATTATTTTTATATATACTAATATAATTTCCATATAAATCTATATGAAAAATGACGGTCACATTTTAAATATACAAGTCGCATGTGGTGGTTATTTAAAATATTTGTAAGTATTTTATGGCTAAAATCACAAAAAAAAATTTAAACTAACATCAAATTTAATGTTTGACGTTGCATGTGACAGTTATTTCAAATATTTACAATTATTTTACTGACTAAAATCACAATAAACATCTAAACAAACATCAAATTTAACACATGACATGTGGCACTATTCACGCATAATTGTTTACAAGGACATTATTCATGATGTTTACTGTTCACGATGTTCATTATGCATGTGCATTATGCACGCTCCAAGAACTGACACATGGAAGCACGTGTAAATCCCATTCTCATTTTAAAATAACGATATTGTATTCATCATTGAGATAGTATGATGTTACACTACAAGATCTATAAATAAATTTATATCTAGAGCATGATGAGGAGGCAAATGTTAATGTTATTGAAACCAAAGATATTGTTTGATTAAGCCATGGTTGTTATCTCATTACTGGTGAAAATTATTGGCACCACATTATTTAAGGGTACTTCAAATATGTGTAGGGTCCATTATTGGCACCAAATTTGACTCCATTTAATTCGCTAATATCAATCACTCCACTATATGCATTTTTGAATAATTATTTCATACAAATGACTAGTTTAATTTAGATGCAATTTGATATCAATTTTTATCATAGTTTCTATTTGCACTTTAAATGTATATACATACATTTGCAATTAAAACGACTACGAATAACAATACAAAGATTTATCATAATTAAAATTATGTATTAAATATGTTCCATATTACAAATATTAAAACTAAGATCTTAATTACATATTATACAAATAAATTTTAAAAAATTAATCAAGATTCAAACTTAACAAAATCAGACGTGTTCTGTTTCATACTACAAATATTAAAACTCAAAACCAAAATTATTATGTTTCATATTATAAATATTAAAACTCACACCCGGAACACAAATCCAAAACCTCCCAAGCCTATGTATCTGCCGATTGATCATTATTATTCATTTATTTGGCATTATTTTTCTCACCCTTTCCCTGCCCGTCAAAACCTTTATAATGGAACAAACCAGGCGAAGGATGTGCAATGGAGGCGTTGACCACACACGGTGTTTATGAGGATTTAGATTATCATTACAATGAGGAATTGTGTTGGTGTTTCCGACTGTGCTAATATTTTGAGGGAATGTGAATGGGGATGGCAATGAAGCGATTTCAAAGGGCACAATGTCGTGAAAAGGAATGTCTGAATTTGATAGTCATCTGATTTCAACGCATCTCTGACAATTTAATCTCTGTCGTCCACGCAATCAACTGTGTCTGAATCAGCTAACCCTGTCTCATAGGGAAAAGGCCTATAAACTCTTAAAACAAAATAAATTCATGCGAAAAAACAATGCTTTTAATAATCTATAATTCAATTTAAAGGACAAACTAATAAAATAAATAATTTATCATTAGTTTATACTATTTAATGTAATTTAAAGTTAAAGTTAAAGAAGCAAACTCCAAGACCAGCTTTATCTATCAAGACCTTTCTCTATAGAAATGTTTAGTTTAATTTGTAAGAGTGGAGTGTTAAAAATTGCTTGACCAAAAGTCTCATATAAATATACTAGCAATTTCACATGAGTTGTAAACTACGCCGGAGAGGATAACAATGTTATATTCATAATCATGAGATGTTGAAGAATGTGAAAGGTAAGAGAAATGATTGAGTCATGTATAATGCTTACACACATGTAAATGGTTAAAAATTTCACATTTATGGCATCCCAAAATCTATATTGTATTCATGTTAGCCCAATATTTGTATATTATTTTGCACATTCATATCACTTATCATTGAGTTAAATCATGCAAACTCTTGTATTTGTTTAATATTTTTTCCCTATAAATGTGAACTTGTGTTTCTTCATTTTCAATGAGAAGTATAAATATGGCTTTACATTTGTTGACTACATTTGTCGAAAAGGTCCTAATGCATTTTCAACAAACCCATTTTGTGAATATCTTGCGATAATCCCCATTGGTTACATTTGGTGAAACATCAAGCAATGTTTCATGAGGATTCCCATGTGCACTCAAACGTCCATTTTTTCCAAAACCTTTACTTGGAAAGTTGTCAAAGCGGAGTTGCGCTCAACCACATCTCCACAAAGAGGAAAACTTCTATTTATAAAAACTTTGTTTTATCTATTTTAAGATTTCGCTCCAAGATTATCTCAATAGGCTATTCAAAGCTTCCTCCTAAAAAATAAAAACTAAAAATATCCACAACATCAACTATCCAAATATATGCTCCCAAAATAGAGATCAAACATAAACCATTGATACAATAAATAAATATACTCAGTAACGGATATCATTGTTCAAAATGGGCAATCCAAGAATACGAATAACATACATGGAAGAAATTGGCCTAAAGAATGGATATTAATGATCACCGAATTAGAGAGGGTAAAATAAAAAAGAAATCGTAAGGCAAGTCAAATGGTAGCAATGAAGAATAATTCCCTTATATGCCTTTGATTTATAAGCTCTCAACAAACAACAAACTCATATTGATTTGTAATATGCTAACGCGTGTCGCTTCCACAATATAGTGGACTTACGGTAGTGAAACCTCAAAACACATCAACAAACCTAGCTTTTGCATCTTGCGCAAGCATCAGTTCATGAGACTACATATCTTTTAGGCATTTTGTCGAACAATTCACATACGTTCACAATTTACAAATATATCTACAGTGGTACTTGCAACTAAAACATTTTCCGAAAGTCCCTTCTTCATAATGCTTTAGCAAATGTCCATGCCCTGCTTCGAATCTCCTATTTTTTCATAGGTCAGCATGCTAGCAAATATGAACTACCCCAATTTTGCATATCTTGCCATCAAATCAGTCCATTAGACCACATATCTTTCAAGAATTTTGTTGAACAATTCATATGTGTCCACAAGGCACTTCAACTAAAACATTTGTCAAAAATCCCTTCTTCATAATGATTTAATTGATATTCATGCCTTGTTTCAATACTGCTTTTACATGGGAAATAGAACATTTATTCATTTTTTGTCAACCTCTTTAAAGAAGACCTACTATTAATTTTATACAAATGAAAAAGCTGGAAAAGAAGAATAAGAAAAAAAAATTAAAAAAATTAAGGGTTTTTAATAATACTTTTATAAGCAGACTGAAATGGAACCTTTGTTGCTTGTTTTTCTTAATAAAGGATAATTCCGAAGAATAAAAACTGAAATGGAAAATCAAAGGAAATTCATAAATACATAAAATAAGGCTTTTAGGCTTCAAAATAATAGCTTTAACCAAAAAAGCGAAATTAGAGCCTTCTTTACTTGTTTGCCTCAATTGCAAGTAAAGATAGTATTGGCAACTTGGAATTTAAGCCTAACAAATGGGATTTGCAACTATATCAAGAGGAATTTGTAGATTGTGATGACATATCCATGTTTGTGATATCGCATCAATCTCCATATCAAAATTCAAATTCAAAATTAAAGTTGTTTGATTTTTATTTGTGATTTCTCTCATTAAACTCACAATTTGATAAGGATTGGTTTCAAGTGTGTTATGAAATTATACTTGTATTTCATGAATGGTCAAATTTACGAAGCTTCTAGAAATCTCATAGACATGTCATGATGGTGAAATTCATAATTTACTTTTCATCATTATTTCATGGATTTCCATATTCCTTTTAAAGTTGTAGGCTTGCACGAATTGAAAACAAAATTGCATAGTACCCAACCTCGGACTCTTCAACCTAACAATCACATTTATTTGAAAGATTCAAGGACCTTTTCAAAACCTAATTTGTGCATATCATGTAGTTGGCTACATTTAGTGAAACAACGTCAAGGCTTCACAAGGGTGCCCGCGTCTTTTGTTAACCATAGTAGAGGTGGAGGTGTCTGAAAAGGAGACTGGAAATTTTTGTCGGTGAAATGATTGGCTAGAAAACAACGGTTCTTAGCAAAGTGCCCCAATTATAAGACACCTCCAATATAAATATACCAATGATACGTGAATTGTTTGACAATTTTCTGAAGTAATTTTTAGTTGCAAACTCTATGAATAAATCAATCTTCAAGTATATCAATATTTATATCAAAGACATCTAAAGGTTAATTTTAAGCCTGAAATACTCGCAATTAATTTACTATAATTTTTCCCATATTGATTACATTTTTAAAATGAATTATATATTTTTACCCATTTTTAAGTGTATCGTATAAAACACTCTTTACAAAAATGTGCATTTACAAAACACGAGATTCCTTACCACAGACTTAATGTTGGAAGAGGGTTTGTCTCAATCCATTTGGGCGTACAATAATTCAAGCAAATACCCATCATTATTAATTAGAGACTACTTAAGAAAGGAGTCTCAATCTACGAAATGGTGGCTTCCAATATTTGGGCCGAGTCCTGATGAGAAATGCGCAGAGGAAGAAGACTATTCGGCTGGAAAAACCGCAGAGAATGAAGAGGAGGAGATCTGTGCAGAAAAGTTTGTAGCTGGGAATTTCACAGCAGAGAAGGCCAAACTACTGAGGAAAAACCTTCGATCTACTGCGAGTTTTCACGACTTGATGTACCACTCTGCTATTGCTTCTCGTTTGGCTTCTGCAGATTCTGTTTCTTCAGAGGAGTGAAGAGTAAAGAAATAATGGGCCATGACTTAATAATCTGTCATAAAAGTTGGGATTTAATGTATATAATGAAGATGTATTGTTTCAATGTATTAGAATAACCAGATCTAAGATTACAAGTAATATACTTAGCACCATTAATGGTGTAAAATTCAATCTACAGTTCAAATTTTGATGTTATTTTCCAGTAGTGAAACAAACACAGTCACAAATCAGATCGCTTCTTCCCGAGGTTTGACTCCCAAACTACAATAAAATGCACAAATAAAGTATTCATTCGATTTTCATTTTCATTTTCATTACTGATACTGTCGTTTACATGAGCGTTTGAACTGCTAAAATGATTGTTTTGGGAACAATAATCTAAAATAGACTAGAACTAGCAATTGCACATGAGTTGCAAACTACACCGGAGAGAATGACAATATAAAGTTTGTTGGATTTGTAATTTGTCATGAAATGTATGTTATCTGACAAAAACACTTCCTATTATGCCTTCATGTTGTCCATATTTTTTTGTGATGAATGTCCATACCCTACTGCAAAGCTCTTATTTTGCCATGCCCTATGAGTATGCTGGCAAAGGTGAGTTGGCGGGTTGAATATTTGTTTGTTGCATTTGGTGAAATAGTCCCAATGGCTCTTGAGGATGACCATGTCTAAATCTTCCTGACACCATTTGTCACTCACTAATAAGAAGCTTACAAAGAAAGTTACCAAAATATTAATTATTTATAGTTAAAAACACAAACACATATAAATGGTTGACAACGTTAAACATGGGTTGAAGTCATGACCACAAAATTTCCCTCACCTTAGAGAATAAGCAATAAAAAATGTCACCCTTTTTGTGCATATTTTGCAATCTCTGCAGTCCATGAGGCCACATATCTTTACGACATGATGGTAGCATGTATGGTCAACGGTTTAAAAACACACTCGTTTGAAGAAAAAATAGAACCATTGCAAAAAAAATTACCATATACAATACCATAGATCAGATAAACCTTTGGGAAAACATGCAAATTGATCACCGAGGAACGTACATGAATAATACGAAGCTAATGCAATTACAAATTGGCACAGTTTGGGAAAAAGTAACACCATTGTGAATTCTAGTAATGCATTTACACATTTTTAGAAACTCTTTTGCACATTAAAAGTGAGAACAAGAGAATTAGTAATTCTTGAAAGATTACGAAACATAGCAGTGTGGGAACCCCATGTGAAGGAAAGCTTCAAGATTTTTCCTCTTAGATGTACAATCCTCCATGCGTAGTTCACTGTGCACACCTACAACTAAAACACTGCCTGCCACCTGCCACTGTAACCAAGCTGCCAAGCGAGGATAACAAAAGTCACTTCTTCATAATGCTTCAACAAATGTCCAACTGACAACTTGATTCGCAATTGGCTGCAGATGACCCAGATGAAACATAAGCTAGAGTAGTAGCGGGGATACTAACATATCATTGTGGACTCATTTCTATGGAAGGATTCATATTGTTCGTTGGATTTATGAATTACAGTGATTCATCAGATTCACTGGATAAAAGGTGAAAGCCTGTGAAGGTGTCACATTAAAATAAGGATTTTGCTAGGTGGGAAGGTGGTAATAGGGGACAAAGGCAAGGCATTTACATTAAACAAAAATGATTGGTCATTCACATTCCATCTTGAAGGTTCTCATGGATTCGAAGGTTAAGTGTCCATGTTTTCCCATGAGTCCACATTGGCTATGCTTTGAAACCAATCCAGCCTGACTTTCTTCCAAGTTTTTAACGACCAAAACCTTTGGCTTCCCCTATACATTGTATGTTACTACCTAAGGCCATATCCTCCTTTCTCAAAACAAATACATTCATAGAGGGTTTTAGCACTGCCTTTCCCATAGTTATAATTCACCTTAAATATGCAAAGGAAAGTGATAGAAACTATTGCAGGGGTGAAGATGTTGTAGGTAAATTGTCGTAGAAAAATTCTTTTCTAGCATACAAAATATATTTTGTTTATTATGCCTTTCTATTAAACTATTTTTGAGCCGGAAAAAAGTTTTTTTAGTTGAACCAAAAATACTACCGAGAATGCCCTATCTAAAAACGAAACTTTCCATATGGGGATTCTTCATAATAAAAACACATCTACCATAATTATAGTGAACATACAAAGAAATAGATATTTCTCCCTACATAGTTACATTTAATCCCATATTAACCGCTTCCAACTCAAATTGGTGTAGAAATGAATTTTAATATCACATATGAAATGAAATTCTTAGCTTGAACAAATACTACTCTTCCTCCATGAATTTGGTTGGGTGGCACGACCTCAAGTTGGTGTGGTGGAGCCATCAACATGTGTAAATGTCAAACATTTGTAACAATTCAACTTCCCCTAATGAACATCTCACATACATAAATTTATGATTCTTTTGAAAAAACCTTTTAAAACTTTGTGTCGTTGAATTGATAATTGGATAGGTGGGTAATACCAATTTTAAAATTGACAACCGATTTCACATTTTGAATATTTTATTTATTTAGGCTACTCCAATATGAGTACCTAAACGACCATTCATTCCCCGATGTCTTTGAAATTGAGTAGTAATCCACGGGCCTGACAATGGCGCATCGTTTCCCTTTTTCCATCTTCCACTCGGCGGCCTGGAAATTGACAAAGTTGTAAATCGTATTTTACGGAGTAAACAATTTAGGTAGCCATAGAGAATGACATGGTGAAAAATTAGGAAACAATATAATTTCTTAAATATTCTTCTATAAATAAATATATATGATATGTAAAAATATACAACTTCTTTGTACATTTGTAAAGAAAACATAAAAAATATTTATAATTTTTTTAAAAATTACAACCTCGAAGAGAGCTAGATCACAACAATTTTTGATTTGTGACAGCACATATAATTTGAATTTCTAGGCTTGCTTGAATGTACACTACTTCCAATTCCCGAGTTCACTGAAGGTCCCCGCTAAGCCTCGAAATTGGTCGGTTATGGGCCATCTTTTATGTGATGTTAGTCATATAGGCCCTGAAATTGATAGGTCAGTGGGCCGTTTTTTGTGATCTTAGTCATATAGGCTTGAAAATTAATAGGTTGAGGGCCGTTTTTGTGATTTTAATTGTATTTTACCGGTAAACAAATTATAAATACACCTCTAGAAACGACTTGATGAAAATTCAGAAAATCATATAATTTCTTAAATAGTCTTCTACAAATTTATAAAATATGTAAAAATATACAACTAGTTTGTATATTTGTAAATAAAACATAAAAATATGTATAATTTTTAAAAAATCGACAACCCCCTAACCCAAACAAATAACAAATTTTGATTTGACAGTCACATATAATTTGAATTTCCAGGCTTGCACCCGAGTTTTGCATGCAACTTTGAAATTAAAAAGGAGAATTCAGATAAGACCATCCACATTTCCTTGTACTACTCCCTCTCTCAAACGCATACTGAAATGAGAAGTTGTCAAGAAACTTTCAAGTAGATGAGAAATTATTAAAGTAGCTTCCTAGTTTTTATCAAACTAAGCAAAAAATATATAGCATTTAATAGGGACGTTCTTCGAATCTCTATGAAATTTTTCATGAAATATCATGCACCGACCGGTACACTGGAGACATGGCTAGGCCTATCTCTCACGCAAGTTCGCACAAAGGCAAAAAGTATTTTCCATCACGTTGTTGTTAGTTTTGTCACGTCACCATTAGTTTTGACATAATAGGTAACAACGTAATATGTTGTTACTTATTCCATCAAATTTCTGTTTTCATTTTTATAAAAAGAACCGGTGTCGTATTCTTTCATACGTGAGTGCCTAGCAGGATGGTGGGGCACAAGAAATAGGTGCATGGTTCGTGGGTTCGAGGTCAATCTGGATGCAAGGATGGACCACCCCGTTCAAAGTTTTGTGTAGGTTCGCGTTGACTACAAACCTGCGTGATGGATAGGCTGATCCGTACACCACTACCGTTTGTAGTTTGAGTGGTCTTAAGGGAGAATGGAGATGTGGTCGAATATCGGGCCTCTCATGGCCACCGTCTTCTTTATGGGAACAATGGCGAAATAGTACCTCCCTCCCGAATTCTACAAATATTTCACACAGCTCCTCACCAAGCTCGTGAAATTTCTGTCAAGATACATCACCCTCGTGATTGAGGAGAACGACGACATGAAAGTGAGTGAGGTTTATGAATCGGTGCAGATTTATTTAAGTGCGCGATCCTCCTCTGCAGCCACGAGATTGAAGCTCAATAAGCCCAAAAATAGCAAGAAATTCAGCTTCACCATGGACAAAAGACAACAAATCCTTGATGAATTTGAGGGCATCAATGTCTGGTGTACTTCTCATAGCAGAGAAGTTAAACCAGCCCTATTTTCCTGGCGTAACGACTCCGATGAGAAGCGGTATTTCGAGCTGCAATTCCACAAGAAGGACAAAGCCAAGGTATTCGATGCCTATTTGCCCCACGTAATGGAGGCCAAAATACTGGATCTCAAAACCCGGCACCGGAAGATTTACACCAATAAAGACGGTAAGGATTCCTCATACCTGGATAGAAACCGGGTTTGAACACCGGTGATTTTTGAGCACCCTACAACATTCAAAACCTTGGATTTTAACCCCAAGGTAAAGGACGACATAATGAAGGACCTCCGAAGGTTTGCGCAGAGGGAAAGTACTATAAGAAATATGTTTTAAGAGACATCCCTTCATAGAGAACACCTCCGTGAATAATATTATGGGCTCAATAACTCGCTATATAATGATGTTTAATTTTTCCTTCTCTAAAGAGTATATATATTTGTAAACTCAAATCAACATGCCAATTTTATTAAGATTTTATTTGAGAATGTTTAAGGCAGAGTCAATTTTTGTTTTATATATATATATATATATATATATATATCAATTTTGGTTGTGTAAGTATCTAAATGTTAATTAACAAATGGAAGGAATGGAACACCGGAACGTGCAGCTAGGGTTTGTTGGTCCGCCTCCTAGCTAAGGTCGATTGTCCTCTCCCGCACTTTGTTGTTTCACTATTTTCAATGGCAAGCAAACAAGATTTTCTCTCTCCCAAGAAATCTTTTCTCGGGTGGTGGCTTGCTGGAAATCAGGGGCAAGGGTCTTCAGGGCTATGGATCCTACTTTGGGATGCCCTACATTGTGGACAAAATAGAGGAGATTCTGGTGGTTACGCTTCCTATGTCTGAGGTAGCCACTTCCATCTCTGCCCTTAAAGCTTCTGCGATTATTTGTAGATTTAATGGATTTTGGCCTCAGTCAACAAAGATATTTACACAAATGGATTCACTCCACATGGTCCAATGCATGTGAGATTCAACTTTGTACTAAGGGTTTTTTATTGTTCTTTTTATTCTCCCACTGATTATCATTGAGCTCTTATTGAGGGTTGTGGTTTTGGGGTAGGGCTGGCCTTTTTCTTACTCCCTGGTTTTTGGATTTTGATCCTTCTACCATGGTTGTTTCCAAAATGTTAGTATGGGTTCATCTCCCAAATCTTCTGATCCCCTTTTGGCACCCTACGGTTTTTGTAGTTATTGACAACTCTATTGGTCGTTTCATCAAGATGGATGATGAGCGGTCTAAGCATGGTTTGTTCACATATGCTCATTTGTGCATTGAAGTGGACCTCAGCAAAGGTCTTCTCGAAAAAATTGGAATTAATTCATGATGGTTTCAAGTGGTTACAGGTTCTAGATTATGAGAATACGACCTTCCGGTGCAGGTTGTGTCACCAAACTGGACACCTTCAAGAGGCTTGTTCACTCAATAAGTCTCAAAAAAATAAAAAAGTGGCTTCCTCGCGACCTAAAGGTTGGCAAACCCTCCACAACAAATATAATTATGTAGAGGATCCTCCTCCCGATAGTTCAGAGGCTATGAGAGATGAAACTCCCCATGCTTAGTGGTTGTGTTAAAAGATCTCATGTATCTGAATCTTCTAATTCAGACCCTAAGCAGGATCACCCTTTCGTTGATTTTTCATTAGCTTTGACTCCCCATCCCGAGAATTGGACAGTTGTCACGAGGTCTAAGGAAAAGAGAGGGCGCCTTGAGCCTCCTGTCACTCGGTCTACTATGGCGTCGGTTTCTCCATTTACTTTTGGCACTGCGGTTATTCCTAGGCCCGGGCCTTTTTAGCTATGTTTGGTGTGTTGTTTTGCCCTTTGGGCTTTGTTCCTTCTTGGGTTGTGTCCACTATCAGCTACCCCTTACTATGTAACACTTTGTATTATTTTATTTAATATAATTTATTAAATGTTAATTAACAACGAGAGAAACACCACTTAAAAATATTAAAGAATTTATTGATT
Source organism: Taxus wallichiana var. yunnanensis (assembly GCA_018340775.1). Taxonomy (NCBI): domain Eukaryota; kingdom Viridiplantae; phylum Streptophyta; class Pinopsida; order Cupressales; family Taxaceae; genus Taxus; species Taxus wallichiana. The sequence goes on from CM031241.1 coordinate 63,147,764, forward strand.
GGTCAAATGCCATGTGTAGATAGAATATTTTGAGTTATTCGATGGCTAATGTTGTTTTTCAAAATAGTTTTTTCAGAATATTTAATTTTAATGGAGAACTCTCCTCACTTTGCAAATGATTCTATTAAAAGAGATCAAAATGTTAGATAAGTAATGGAGTTCCTTCACATTGTCTAGTGTTTAGCTCACATTCAATGGAGGGAGACACACTGTTATATAGGCAAATGTTCATCCTCTCTTCCTTTGCTTAAATAAAAAAATTTACGGGAAATGCAATTAACATGGTGAGATTTTTCATTTTCTTAGCATCATGTTTACATTTAAATCCCTTATGCTTCCATTTTATCGTAATATGTCATTAATAAGGAAGAAAAAAACTTTCATGCTAGGTTATTAAGCCATAATTTGTAACACCCCAAAAATACCAACACAAGGACAACACAAAGAAATACAGGATAATTTTTTTTTTTGACTCGCTTTGACACAACACGACACAACATGTCGTCACAAGGTTACAACCAACACTAGGAACCACTTGTTACGGGGAGACCACAAAGTCAAAGACGGAAACGTTCACTCCTATCAAGGACAATGTACTCTTCTTTTGACAAGACAACATGAAAGTCCAATCCACATGACACACTCACGGCTAGGGCAAGCCACAATAAGAAATGATCGGAGGTTATTTATTTTGATAAGACTCCCTGTAGCTCATGACTTAAGCTTTCAGAAGAATTCAATACATGATTCGCACAAATTCATCTCACCAACTAAGTTAATTTCTTAAACACTGTAGAGTAGTTCACTTAAAGTCTTCTCCTACTTACTAAATCTTATTATCTTCCAGAAACTAACCATTGTTTTCCTTTAAGCTTGTTTAAGAGTTCACCCAAAAGGGATAGTGTTCGCTAGTTTAGCTAGGGGTATCAATTTATAAATGTTTACTTCACAAAGGATGTTTTCATTTTGATCACTCATGGAATTATTTGATTTCAAATAGATCACCTTTACATTTATTTGTTGAATATAAAATTATTATTTTTGTTTAGCTTCTTTAAGGGTTAACCGACTCATTTTACTTTACTTATAAAATATTGTCGCTAAGTCTTAGAAAGATTTAACTTAATAATTTATTCTCAAGATCAAAGTTTTACAATACTCATTTCATGAACCAAACAAGGTTACATCAATTCATCCCAACACGATGCACAAATCAAAGGGGCATACCATCTCTATTGAACCATGACTAGGGAACAGGAGCGTAAAAACATGGAACATGCCATACTACTATCCTAAGGATTTAAAAATACACTAGAATATCCCATAACCAAGCAAAATCAAATTTCATCTTTCACATGTTATCCAAACAAGCCAAAGTTTCAACAGTTACAACAACAATACTCTACAATACATTCGACATTTTTACAAGGTACTTCATAAATTGTACAGATGAACCTTTAACACTCTTTTCCTCTAGTCTACTCGCATAACCCATCTGCACAAATATTAACTAAAGTCAGCTCAAGAACCCAGCATGTTAAGGCTACACAATGCAACAAGAAGCTAACAATTAACAATATCAAGAAAGGAATATTCTAAATTCGAAATGGATTAAAACACAACTCACAACTCCAATATTAATCTCATGAGAGAGAAAACTAAACCATCCAACAAGGAGAAAGTCCAAATACCAAGAAGAACAAAATTGCATAAATCAAGGCAAGACCTTATGGGTTGGGAACAAGAAAGTCAAGAGTGTTGATATCTCCTTCATGTAATCCTATGGGTTACGTGATTGGAATCCAAAATTTACTCCATCCAACTAAAGGGGTCCAAGAGAAGACAAAGCGTACTAATTATGATCGTAGGCGCGAAGCAAAATGACGTTATCCAATTCTTCCAGGGGGGCTTCAAAGTAATATGGGTTCGACGCCCTTAAAAGAACACAACTATAGTTTCGGTTTTAACCAAGGAGTTTACCACTACCTCCTTATAGGATTTCTTAAAACGTAGTACTAGTTAACCAAAACAAATCCACTTTTCCAAAAGCGTACGAAAGAGACACAGAAAGGGCCATTATTCTACCAACAAACCCTATCCTAATCGTCAACTTCTCTACATAATATAAGGGAAGACTAAACCCAAAAGTCGTTAATAATTTTTATATAATTCAGACAATGTCAATAAACATTAAAATAAAAATTGATTTCCCTAACAAGGCCACAAAATGGGACCTTTTAGTAACCAAGTTTGAAGTATAAGGTATTCGAGTTCGAAAACAAAGGGATTCGATACGCAGAGGGCAAAACACCAACGATGCCCCAGACTCAAAAGACCTTACCACGAGTACAAGCACAAACCAAGAACCAACGCACATAACTATCGAAGGTTATGCAAAGCGGTCGTGCCTAGAAGTTCTATGAACTCCTTGCCAAAGGTATAGAAGATGGAAAATTTTACCCAATCCATGTGGGCTTATCGAGGAAAAGTCTTAGCAAATATCAAATGATAAATATAACAGCCACCTATGATATTATCACTGAAATCAAATTGTTTGTCATCTAGAAACGAGTTCACGAGTCCAAGACTATGGATTCACCTACAACTTTTGTTTCATCCACCTTTAGTAATAGCTTGCTTACACCCTTAATAAAAATTGTAGAGATTTCATTCATTAAACTTACAATGTTTCCCCTTGCTTTAATCAAACAAGAGTTTACATCAAGAAATAGGTATAGTAATTCTCTCAACACGTGGAGGCCAAAATAGATGCCAAAGTTATCCCTCATCTAGACTAGGTACAACAAATAACCATGTACAGCTTCTAAAACAAACCCCAAATGCCATTTTCTAATCAAACATAAAGTAAGGAATGCCCACAGCTTAAACAAGTTTCGAACACAACGTCACTATTAATGTACCTTTTAGCAAAACAGGAGGGCCCTAAACAGGAAATACGTATTTATTCAACCAAATAGAGATATGAAGGCTTAACCTTCCATTTAGTAACCTTCAATTATAACTACCATCACAGAATTCTTTTAAAAGAGAGTCATATAAGCAAACAAAACTCAATAATGTTTCCTTCCCTACGAACTAGATTGCATCACTCAAAATTGCAGTAACCCATTTAGACAAATATGAAATAGAGTAAGCTATAAGAGAGGAAAGAACATTCCAAGCAAAATCAGTGAAATTGGATCGAGATTTAAAGGGACAACCAACACAATCAAACAACGATATAAACAACCACGAAAACATTGTCAGCGCTATTCAAGAGTAGGAAAGACAATTCATTTCAAGATACTTGAAAGAAGGTAGAAAACTATTGCAAGGAGTAGATTTAACATGCTCGGGCTTAAATGCTATATCACATGGCCACGTACTTGCAGACACCTTCTCCCAACAGTCCCAAAATTATTTCTCCACCAAATTCACGCTTCTCACCCACTCGGGTCCCAAATACCACGCAAAAGATACAATAACCATTCCGATAACTTATGCAATGCAAGGGATACACCATCAACCTCTATGACAATGTCATTGGGGACATCTCGAAAAGATCCATTCACTGTCGCGCTTCCCTGAAAAGCTTGCACGAACTAGTTCTTTGTCAAAACACTTGCATAGTTTACTAATTCTAGCTCTGCTCAGGTACATTTCATATAGGCACAATTTATTTCCTCTTTTTTTTTTTTTTTTTTTTTTTCTTTTATACCCATAACAAGAAGGGCCGTATGACTCGGGAGGCAATAGCTGGAGGAGTCAGCACAATGCTTTGTATACCTTTGGGTGCAGTATGACCTACTGAAAATCAGTACATTAATGAGCAATACAAATAAGTGCTCAAAATGGTATGACATAGCTGTGCCTGAGAGGGACTAGTGTGAAACAAAAAAAATATCTCATGGAGGCCCAAGTTTGGCTAGGTGTCAAGCCCAAGTCAAACTGTATGATTTAGCTATGTACGCCCGTAGGGAGGGCTTAATTTTTTTAGAATTCAAAGGTATAAGTTCAGCTATGACATTCAAGACAAGAAGAATGCATGCATGGAAAACAAGATAGCGTGTTTGGGCATCAAAAGTTTTCACATTCGTAAAGAACATTTAGGCATAAAGTTCCAGTCATATGTGATTGGACATTGTTTAACTGTGGACCAAGTTTAGAAAGGTTGTACACGGCCTTCCTACAACTATATAGCAGTCAGCTCATACTGTAAATGAGGGTGTTTGGAAGAAGGAAAAAGACGTGCACTACAAAGCAGGGGATGTACGGACTTGGATCCAGTTATAGGTTACATTTTTCCTATAACGTATGCCCGCAGAAGAAGACACAACTACACCCCTCTCCATAGAAAGTGAAAACACATCCACACCATCTTTAATAAAGCGAATCAAACGCAAAAAGGAGGTCTCAAAAGAGAATCATTGCAAAGGAATTTCTTCAGTCTCCTGGTAACACTCAAGCATGTGTCCCATGGTCGATTTTGGCAGAACAACTCGTAACAAGATCTCGGATCTAAAAATATCCTGCTACCTTCATCTCCCAAGACATTTTCTCCAATATTTAAAAGATCCTCTGTGCCCATGGGTGCGATCTGTCACCAAAACTGGGACAAGCTCATAGCAAAAAAACAAATAAAATACAAGCACAAAACACACCTCAAGATTGGTTTGAAAGCTTCTTCCATGTTAGATTCACCACCAGATGAAGGTTTACTTTCCCAAAATGAAAAGGCAAGACACTCAACTAAAACTTTATCCCGTCCTTCTACTACACTGCAAGATTTTGCTACAACCGATCACGACCGTGGTGGTCGCGCAAACCAACATCGGATCGACACCCACACTCCTGGGATCGCCTCATGCAAGCGTGCGCCGCACATAACTCTCTCACAGAGGCCACCGATTTTCTCGAGATAAGTTTACTTCTCTACCCTCGAAGAAGCCGCCAATCGCCGAACACCTCCTCACGGCACTTTCCTAGAGAATTTCAGTTCCACGCTCCACGAGGTACAGGCATAGGCTAGAGGCGTGCTGGTCCAAAGATTGAGTGGTTTGGGAAATTGTTTAATGCATTCGGTGATACTATGACAAATATTGAGGGTGCCCCAACAACCGACCCAACTCTCACCCACCTGCCTTCAATTTTCTCTGAAAAACTGTCCCCTCTCTTTCATTTTGTCAAACGCTTGAATGCATTCACCAAACTTCGTGCCTTGACAAGAAAACACGCGCCTTCCCACGCCCTCCACTCCGTTTCCATTTTTTTTAATTTATTTGTTTCAAATCTTTTACTTTCATTATTATTGTTATTTATTTCAGAGGGGTTCGAACCGCAGATTGTCTATCCCAAAATCCCAATCGATGCCATTTACCCTTCCTTAAGCAAGCAGAACGTGGTCGACAATATCAGAAATACGGATTAATATTAATTTCCTTGTCGGTTGATAACTCACTACTAGCTTGGATGTCATGTAACTATTCTTATCTCCTATAATATCAGACATTATAGAAAATGCAACAACGAATTCCGCCAAATGGGCAAGTATAATTTGTGTCATGTCTAATGGAACCCTACCCGTCACACGAAAAATGTGATTAATAGATTTTTAATTAAGAAAAGGGTCGTAAAGCACTCAGGAATTCATATCCACAAAGAATAAGGAAAACAATTTATATCCTAAGCTCATAAAGATTATTCAGGAAAGAGTAGAGATATTCCATGCTTAGCACTCGATCGCCACAGGATGAATAGGTGTAATGTAGAACAGGGCATTACATTCTCCTCCCCTTAAGAAAGCATCGTCCTCGATGCGACATTACACGGAGGAAAGTAAATGGTCCGCAACCAAGAACAGGTAAAGGAGAAAGTACACCCTATGGTTTAAAATTTTAGTTGATTAAAGCACGGTCACAAGGTAGCCTTAGTAACATTTGGTAGAAGTTTTAACTTTCAATGTTCTGTGAAGATTGGCAGTTCTTTCTTGTTCATCATTTCATTAGTCTCTTTTCATTAGCACTATTCTTACTTTAATTTCTTTTAAAATTTCATCATTGAAGAGTTTTGGTTTATTCCTTATTGTGGGTGCCCAACACGAACTGCTAACACAACACCCTATCAGGTTCACAAGACACTACAGATTCACAAGCACACAAGTATATACTTCAAGATTGTATTACACCACATAAAGGTTACTCAAATACGGAATGGAATAGGCACAGTCCGCATAACATAGTACTCGTCACACATCAATGACTGACATAACAAAATACTTAACCAAACAGTACTACAATCCACTAGACATTTCCTCAATTTGCATCAATGAAAAACTCACATAACACCAAACAAATGCTACAGGTACATAGTGTCCACAAGGGGATCAATGACATGTCCACAACATCACAACACATATCCATCTAACATGAGTAACACATACATCAAAAGACCACTACCAAACATCACAATAACTCAACATATATCCTGAAACATCAACCATATAGACAAATATCATAAGCCTCCCTCAAACTCTTATGCCTCCCTCAAGTCTCTTATGCCTCCCTCAAACTCTTATGCCTCCCTCAAGTCTCTTATGCCTCCCTCAAACTCTTATGCCTCCCTCAAGGAGGACGGTTGTCTCTCTGTGCCCAAGGCACATCGAGTTCGAACACTCCTAACCCAAGTGACATAATAATGCGTGGTTCAACAACCCGCTAGTTATATGTACCCCTGGGCGTACCCCATACAACGAAGTGGGTCCATAGGTCCAACCAATCCATGGTGCATCCCATGACCCTATTCCACACATCACGACATTAGAACCAAAGACAACAATCCAATCAAAGTGCCAAGTGGAAAAGTACAAGCCTTGGGAAAGGCGGTAAAAATTCCAAATTTAAAAGAAGACCCCAAATCAAGCTAAAATAAATGGCCAAATAGCCAAAGTTAGTATCGAAATCCCCATGTTAGTGCCACAAACCAAGGAAATGCCCAAAATTGTAAAGCATTGCAATCAAGAAAAGATGCTGGTCCTTGCAAAATAAAGTAAAAAGCTCAATTTACGAATAAAATCAACTTATAATAATGTCACATTACGATAACTGTGTGGCCTTATCTCTGCCATCAAAGGGGTACTCAAAGAGTTCACTGCACTCGGAACATCGAGCCTCAGCTCGTAAAATATATATCAATCCCGCCACCCTTCGACAAGGCTAAACATAGTCATAGATACACTAAGGTTGCATACATACAACCACATAGGGAGAGAGGAAAGAGTCACATGTAATCTACTAAACCGAGTTTTGACTCGAGTTATTGACCCATGGTACACCATTCCTCACTCTCAACATACACTTTTACCGATTTCCCTCAGGATCGGTTAGCGTAAGGTTCACAACATAACATATAACTACATTACTAACACCATGGTGGTACACACATAGCTACCATAACGTCTCACGTATGGTAGGTATACGGGGTAGATCACAATCATACATTCACAGGGCGCAATACATCACTTTACCACATTCTGCACCCAAAGTGCAATCACAATACGATAGGGTTCATACACTCACCGTATGACCCTAAATCACGACATGAAGCATTACATATTACACAACTCATATATACGATGAACATAATAACATCACAACATAACAATAATTGCTTCATAACAAGGTGGTACACACATTTCTTCAAAACATGGTAAAAACATCATGATACAACTCATTTCTTTTAACATCAATCTAGTCATACAACACATTGATACACTTACATATCACAATATGTCACAAAGCTCCCACACTATGTCATCCACATTATAATTCTTTTCACACATCACAAACAACAATTCACACGTGAACTCTTCATAGAATCCACAAGAAGGAGAGAGAATACTCTCATCCCCAACACATCAATATGATGACAAATACACACTGAGTGACATACACATCACGTGCGTTCACAATATCACAATTACGACAATAATCACATCACGCTTAAAGCACATTACTCTTCCAATATAAATCATCATCATGCAACATCATCATCATCATGCAGTATCATCATGTAACACCACCACCACCATGCAACATCACCATACAACACCAATCCAGCCCATAGGTTCGAGAGCATGAACCTCGCTCTGATACCAAAGTGTAACACACCAAAAATACCAACACAAGGACAACACAGTGAAATACAGGATAATTTTTTTTTGACCTGCTTTGACACAACACGACACAACATGTCGTCACAAGGTTACAACCAACACTAGGAACCACTTGTTACGGGGGAGACCACAAAGTCAGCACGGAAACGTTCACTCCTATCAAGGACAATGTACTCTTCTTTTGACAAGACAACATGAAAGTCCAATCCACATGACACACTCACGGCTAGGGCAAGCCACAATAAGAAATGATCGGAGGTTATTTATTTTGATAAGACTCCATAGTTCATGACTTAAGTTTTCAGAAGAATTCAATACATGATTCGCACAAATTCATCTCACCAACTAAGTTAATTTCTTAAACACTGTAGAATAGTTCACTTAAAGTCTTCTCCTACTTACTAAATCTTATTATCTTCCAGAAACTAACCATTGTTTTCCTTTAAGCTTGTTTAAGAGTTCACCCAAAAGGGATAGTGTTCGCTAGTTTAGCTAGGGGTATCAATTTATAAATGTTTACTTCACAAAGGATGTTTTCATTTTGATCACTCATGGAATTATTTGATTTCAAATAGATCACCTTTACATTTATTTGTTGAATATAAAATTATTATTTTTGTTTAGCTTCTTTAAGGGTTAACCGACTCATTTTACTTTACTTATAAAATATTGTCGCTAAGTCTTAGAAAGATTTAACTTAATAATTTATTCTCAAGATCAAAGTTTTACAATACTCATTTGCGAGAACCAAACAAGGTTACATCAATTCATCCCAACACGATGCACAAATCAAAGGGGCATACCATCTCTATTGAACCATGACTAGGGAACAGGAGCGTAAAAACATGGAACATGCCATACTACTATCCTAAGGATTTAAAAATACACTAGAATATCCCATAACCAAGCAAGAATCAAATTTCATCTTTCACATGTTATCCAAACAAGCCAAAGTTTCATGATTACAACAACAATACTCTACAATACATTCGACATTTTTACAAGGTACTTCATAAATTGTACAGATGAACCTTTAACACTCTTTTCCTCTAGTCTACTCGCATAATCCATCTCGCACAAATATTAACTAAAGTCATTCATAAGAACCAGAGCATGTTAAGGCTACACAATGCAACAAAGAAGCTAACAATTAACAATATCAAGAAAGGAATATTCTAAATTCAAAATGGATTAAAACACAACTCACAACTCCAATATTAATCTCATGAGAGAGAAAACTAAACCATCCAACAAGGAGAAAGTCCAAATACCAGTAAGAACAAAATTACATAAATCAAGGCAAGACCTTATGGGTTGGGAACAAGAAAGTCAAGAGTGTTGATATCTCCTTCATGTAATCCTATGGGTTACGTGATTGGAATCCAAAATTTACTCCATCCAACTAAAGGGGTCCAAGAGAAGACAAAGCGTACTAATTATGATCGTAGGCGCGAAGCAAAAATGACGTTATCCAATTCTTCCAGGGGGCTTCAAAGTAATATGGGTTCGACGCCCTTAAAAGAACACAACTATAGTTTCGGTTTTAACCAAGGAGTTTACCACTACCTCCTTATAGGATTTCTTAAAACGTAGTACTAGTTAACCAAAACAAATCCACTTTTCCAAAAGCGTACGAAAGAGACACAGAAAGGGCCATTATTCTACCAACAAACCCTATCCTAATCGTCAACTTCTCTACATAATATAAGGGAAGACTAAACCCAAAAGTCGTTAATAATTTTTATATAATTCGATAATGTCAATAAACATTAAAATAAAAATTGATTTCCCTAACAAGGCCACAAAATGGGACCTTTTAGTAACCAAGTTTGAAGTATAAGGTATTCGAGTTCGAAAACAAAGGGATTCGATACGCAGAGGGCAAAACACCAACGATGCCCCAGACTCAAAAGACCTTACCACGAGTACAAGCACAAACCAAGAACCAACGCACATAACTATCAGGAAGGTTACGCAGTGCAGTCAGGCCTAGAAGTTCTATGAACTCCTTGCCAAAGGTATAGAAGATGGAAAATTTTACCCGATCCATGTGGGCTTATCGAGGAAAAGTCTTAGCAAATATCAAACAGATAAATATAACAGCCACCTATGATATTATCACTGAAATCAGCTGTCATCTAACAGGAAACGAGTTCACGAGTCCAATACCATGGATTCACCTACAACTTTTGTTTCAATCCGAATTAGTAATAGCTTGCTTACGACCCTTAATAAAAATTGTAGAGATTTCATTCAGTTAAACTTACAATGTTTCCCCTTGCTTTAATCAAACAAGAGTTTACATCAAGAAATAGGTATAGTAATTCTCTCAACACGTGGAGGCCAAAATAGATGCCAGGTTATCCCTCATCTAGACTAGGTACAACAGTCAACCATGTACAGTTCTAAAACAAACCCCAAATGCCATTTTCTAATCAAACATAAAGTAAGGAATGCCCACAGGCTTAAACAAGTTTCAGAACACAACGTCACTATTAATGTACCTTTTAGCAAAACAGGAGGGCCCTAAACAGGAAATACGTATTTATTCAACCAAACAGAGATATGAAGGCTTAACCTTCCATTTAGTAACCTTCAATTATAACTACCATCACAGAATTCTTTTAAAAGAGAGTCATATAAGCAAACAAAACTCAATAATGTTTCCTTCCCTACGAACTAGATTGCATCACTCAAAATTGCAGTAACCCATTTAGACAAATATGAAATAGAGTAAGCTATAAGGGAGGAAAGAACATTCCAAGCAAAACCAGCAAAATTGGATCGAGATTTAAAGGAACAACCAACACAATCAGGCAGCGATATAAACAACCACGAAAACATTGTCTAGGCGCTATTCAAGTAGGAAAGACAATTCATTTCAAGATACTGAAAGAAGGTAGAAAACTATTGCAAGGAGTAGATTTAACATGCTTGTTTTAAACGCTATATCACATGGCCACGTACTTGCAGACACCTTCTCCCAGCAGTCCCAAAATTATTTCTCCACCAAATTCATGCTTCTCACCCACTCGGCGTCCCAAATACCACGCAAAAGATACAATAACCATTCGATAACTTATGCAATGCAAGGGATACACCATCAACCTCTATGACAATGTCATTGGGGACATCTCGAAAAGATCCATTCACTGTCGCGCTCTCAAAAAAGCTTGCACGAACTAGTTCTTTGTCAAAACACTTGCATAGTTTACTAATTCTAGCTCTTTGCTCAGTACATTTCATATAGGCACAATTTATTTCCTCTTCTTTTTTTTTTTCTTTTATACCCATAACAAGAAGGGCCGATAACTCGGAGGCAATAGCTGGAGGAGTTGCACAATGCTTTGTATACCTTTGGGTGCATACGATCTCTGAAAATCGTACATTAATGAGCAAGATGCAGATGAAGCCAGTGCTCAAAATGGTATGACATAGCTTTGTGCTCGAGAGGGACTAGTGTGAAACAAAAAAATATCTCATGGAGGCCCAAGTTTGGCTAGGTGTCAAGCACCCAAGTCAAACCGTATGATTTAGCTATGTACGCCCGTAGGGAGGGCTTAATTTTTTTATAGAATTCAAAGGTATAAGTTCAGCTATGACATTCAAGACAAAGAATCATGCAGATGGAAAACAGAGGCGTCTTTGGGCATCAAAATTTTTCACATTCGTGCAAGAACATTTAGGCATAAAGTTCCAGGTCATATGTGATTGGACATTGTTTAACTCGTGGACCAAGTTTAGAAAGGTTGTACATGGCCTTCCTACAACTATATAAAGCATCGGCTCATACTGTAATGAGGGTGTTTGGAAGAAGGAAAAAGACGTACTACAGCAGCAGGATGTACAGTACTTGGATCCAGTTTATAGGTTACATTTTTCCTATAACGTATGCCTGCAGAAGAAGACAACTACACCCCTCTCCATAGAAAGTGAAAACACATCCACACCATCTTCAACAGCAGAATCAAACGCAGAAAGGAGGTCTCAAAAGAGAATCTTTGCAAAGGAATTTCTTCAGGTCTCCTGGTAACACTCTCGCTGTCCCATGGTCGATTTTGGCAGGAACAACTCAGTACAAGATTTGGATCTGAAAAAATATCCTGCTACCTTCATCTCCCAAGACATTTTCTCCAACATTGAAAAGATCCCTGTGCCCGTGGGTGCGATCTGTCACCAAAACTGGGACAAGCTCATGGCAGAAACAAATAAAATACAAACACAAAACACAACCTCAAGATTGGTCGAGCTTCTTCCATGTTAGATTCACCACCTGGACAGAAGCGACTTTCCCAAAATGAAAAGGCAAGACAGCTCAACTAAAACTTTATCCCGTCCTTCTACTACGGCTGCAAGATTTTGCTACAACTGATCACGACTGTGTGGTCGCGTGCAACGTCCAGAACATCAGGATCGACACCCATGGCTCCTTGGGTTCGCCCTGTGGCAGCAGTCGCACATAACTCTCTCTGGAGGCCACTGATTTTCTGAGATAAGTTTACTTCTCTACCCTGTAGCTGCTGTCAATCGCCGAACACCTCCTCACGGCACTTTCCTAGGAGAATTTCAGTTCTACGCTCCACGATAGGTACAGGCATAGGCTAGAGGCGTGCTGGTCCAGCATTGAGTGGTTTGGGAAATTGTTTAATGCATTCGGTGAGACTATGACAGCTATTGAGGGCGCCCCCTGCCAACTGACCCAACTCTCACCCACCTGCCTTCAATTTTCTCTGAAAAACTGTCCCCTCTCTTTCATTTTGTCAAACGCTTGAATGCATTCACCAAACTTCTGCGCCCTTGACAAGAAAACACGTGCTTCCCTACGCCCTCCACTCCGTTTCCATTTTTTTTTAAATTTACTTGTTTCAAATCTTTTTTTTTTTTTTAACTTTCATTATTATTGTTATTTATTTCAGAGGGGTTCGAACCAGATTGTCTATCCCAAAATCCCAATCGATGCCATTTACCCTTCCTTAAGCAAGCAGAACGTGGTCGACAATATCAGAAATACGGATTAATATTAATTTCCTTGTCGGTTGATAAACTCACTACTAGCTTGGATGTCATGTAACTATTCTTATCTCCTATAATATCAGACATTATAGAAAATGCAACAACGAATTCCGCCAAATGGGCAAGTATAATTTGTGTCATGTCTAATGGAACCCTACCCGTCACACGAAAAATGTGATTAATAGATTTTTAATTAAGAAAAGGGTCGTAAAGCACTCAGGAATTCATATCCACAAAGAATCAGGAAAACAATTTATATCCTAAGCTCATAAAGATTATTCAGGGAAGAGTAGAGATATTCCATGCTTAGCACTCGATCGCCACAGGATGAATAGGTGTAATGTAGAACATGGCATTACATAATTTGTTGTTGTGAATTTTTGAATATGCTTAAATTTTCTTATTACAACTATTGTTTACTAATTTTCATGTGGAGATCTTAACAAAATCTCTTACCAAAATATAGAATTGATTCTTTGGGTTATCTCCAAACAAGGGAAGGGATTCCATCATATTTCTTATAGGAACTGGTGTTTACCTAAAGAGATTGGAAGCTTGGGTTATCTAGATGTTCATAAACATCCGAGATATTAGAGGAATGAAGTATGTGAAATTCTTTGAAGGAATTTTTCTTTCCAATGCTCTTTATGAGACAACTACTTGGAAAGGTATACACTTTAAAAATCTTATTTTTATTTGAGCTCCATTCAAAGTTGTAAGGAATTTAATATATTCAAAAGTAGTGAAAGCCTAGGAAGCTCTCGAATGCCATATATTTTGGGATGGCAACTACATTTTTAGTAATGAAAATTTCATCAATCAATGATTTTTGTGGTGGTCTTCATGTATCAATTTTCATTCAACGCCTATATTTATGTGGTGCATTTGGCAATTAATCTTAGTGATTTCAAATGAGGAAATCATGCAACATAGCAGATCTTCTCTAGAACACTCATTCATGGATTTTGTTTTATGAGGAAAAATCCACATTTAAGCTCAAAAAATGACCAAGATTCATTTCAAGAGATGAAATTAACACCATCCATGTAGAAATTCTATAAAACATTACAGCGATGTATTTTAGGAAATGGAGGAAAGACAAGAACTAGTATGCCGGAAGTGATATATTTGTGTATCACCCCTCATTTATCCATGTTTTAAAATCTCAATGGGAGATGATATCTAGAGTACGTTGGTCATATTTGGGCTAGGAGATTCCATAACTATGTGGAATGTTGTTCCTAAGCTCAAGATTTCTCAATTTCTTTGTGTTTACTATACCAAGGATTTCCTTTAGGATATTTCCTTTTTAATTTAGGCATTCATCATCTCAATTGTCCATTATGGGACCAATTTGTTATTTCTACGCATTTTTATGGTTTTTCTCTAAGGCTCAACAAGTTTGTATGTTGAATCATTAAATGTTCAAACAATTTCATTCAAATCCTTTCCTTGGTAGATGTTGTTTTTAGGGAATGACCTATTATCCTGATAATTCATGTAGATTTGGCAATCAAGGAATCCTTTAAGTCACATAGATTTGACTTACTTTAAGTGAAAATTAAATTTTTTATTTAGAAAGAAATAAATTATGCTAGTGGTATCAATTTTGTTTATACAAATTTAGGTTCAAGACAACAATGTGGATCATGTCTAAACTCTATGATATCATTAGAGAAGCACTCCTTTCCTTATGGCTTGTGTCAACCCCTTATCACCACATAGATACATAATTTCGTAGGATTTTGGTAGATGGAGTGGGAATGGATAGATGGGGAAGGGGAGATACCACCCCATAATCATTCTTATCATAATTATTAGAGACAAATTGGTATTTTTGCCACCGTATAGATAATATCCCTCCTCTTCTTCTCTTCCATTGTTCCCTTCATTATATCAACATGTAGACGAGCTTATCTTGATGAATTACAACACATTATCAAAATTACACTTAAATTATTGTTTGTTTCTAAACAAGGCTAGCTCACTTAGTGGACCATTACTTTCAAGACTTCTAATTGAAGTATATTCAAATGTTGAATCATTAATAAAATTATACCTTACAATATTCTTATCACCACTCTCTTTGAGCTAGGAAAATACACTAATAACAAGAAAGCAACTAACTATATACCTTCCCTTCATGATTCTATCACAAACCTTAGAATGGGAAATGAAGTGTGGATGAGCCCTGATTGTGTGAAATGTAGGTGCTTCCTTCAAACCAAAGCAAGGCCTTCTTTGCAACAAGATCAACTCAACTTTGCACCAATGGATAAAGGGATAATGGATTTGGGATGATCAAGATGGGGCTATTTGGGCATTAGGACGAGGTGGAAAGGATGCTCTATGCTCAAAGGATGCAAGAGATTTGACAGATATTCAAGATTATTCTGAAAGAGGGGTGAGGCTCTATTTATAGCCTAGAAGTAGGATTAATTCGGGGTTTAGAGTAATCATGATTATGGAAAGTAAGCATGATTAGGTGAGTGGGAGACATGAGGAATGGCCCATAATTAAAGTTGAATATTTAATTCACAAGTGGGGGACATGGGGAATATTTGGCATGTGGGGAAGATTGGGTTTAATTTAGGGGTTGAAATGGATTAATTAATCGATTAATTCAATGTGTATTTTTGGGAAATGGAATGGTGAAATTAATTGATTTAGGATAGGTGTGAAATTTGGGTGATTACATTTTCCCCTCTTTGAAGGGTACTATGAAAGTATTGTCCTTTCAAAGAAAGTAGACGAGATGAGCCCGAGGATTAAACATTTTGAAGAGATTCTTCTTAAGGAAGGTGTTCCTTCGATAAGAATTTATTTAGAGGAAGAAAAGAGAAAGCATTCTCTAAGAAATAAGTAGAACAAACTTTCATTTGTAAGCATAGGGAAGAATTCAATCTAATTTTACTAAGAAAAAGTAAAGAAAATGTTTTTAGGGAGACTAGAAGGTGGTAGGCAATGGATGTCATGGTATCCCTGGAAGACAAGAATTTCATGGGAAGATGTGATTATGGATAGATGTGATGATGCCCCCTCGAGATGGTTGATGAGAATGGAAGATACGACGAGCTCTCAAAAGAGGAGAGGTCAATTTTGTGGAGAGGAGGATGAGAATGGGGTGTAAGAGAATGGAATGACTGCACTACGTAAATGGGGAAAGGATTCAATCGGCCTTGAATGCTAGGTGTGAGGATGTGTTGAAGGACATAATGAGTAAGAGTGGAAAGAGAAGAAAAAAATGAAAGAAAAGAGTAGTGGTTGATTATGAGAAGGGAAAGAAAGAAAGGTCGAAGGTGAAGAGCAGATGGAGACAGAGGGAGGAGAAAAAGGAATGAAAGAGGTAGAAGAGAATAAGAGAGGGATGATAGGGGAAGAAGGGAATGATGAAGGACAAACAAGAAGAAGACAAGAAAATGACAAAGCAGAGGGTGAAATTATGAAAAAGGGAGAGAGATATTCAAAATGAAGGGAGTGAAGAAGGGTGAAGGAGATGAAGGGAGAGAAATGATGGAAAACGAAAGAGATGATAGAGCTGAGAAAATAAATAAACTATAGAAGTAGGAGGTGAAGAAGATAAGGGTATGGAGAATGAGGAAATATGAACAAGAAGAAGAAGACGAGATGAGAGTAGGGGGTAAAATTAGGAAAAAGGGAGAGAAGGATGGAAAAATGAAGGAGATGAGGACGATGAAGAATTTAAAGAAGATGAAAGAGGCGGTAGAATAGAGAAAAGAAAGAAACGATGAGGGACCAGGAAGATGTGGAGAAGATCATAGAAAAGAAGAGAAACCATACAAAATGAGTGAAAAGGTAGGGGTGATAGAGAAAGGAAGGGGAGGGAAGGAGGAAGGTGAAAATGATGGGGGAAGAAGAGATGATAGAGAGGATACAAGGAGAAGATTGAAGGAACCCGGTCATTGTGAGGAAGACCAAGGTAAAGAATATGGAACAAACCACATGGAAATGCATGTGGAGGGTGGGATGATAAAAAAGATGGGATAACAATGAAGAGACCAGTTATCAATGGGGAAGTAAAAGCGAAGTGCGAGAGACAAAGGGAAGAAGATGATACATAGGAAGTGAAACAAGATGAAGAGTGGGAAGGAGGGGAGGATAATAGAGAAAATGATGCAGAAGGAAGGAAATCAAGAATGAAGATATTCGGTGAAGAGTGGGCAGCATCAGGAACGTAAAGAGAAGAAAGAGGGGAGGAATGACACAGATTGGAAAATATGTGGAGATGCATGAGATGAGGATACAAGGATTACGAGACAATATACAAAGGATGTATGATGAAGACGGTAAATATATTAAATAGGGTGAAGGGAAGATGGAGAGGTGGGGAATAAGTGACAAGAAAGGGTGGGGGTGGAGAAAAGGGATGTGAGGGAAGAGAGAATGGGGGATAGAAGAGGTAATGTTAGTGAAGGGATGTTAGGGAAGTTCACCAATAATGATTGGTGGGGAAGGATGAGAGGAAAAGTAAAGAAAGAGGGAAAAATTAAATGGGGAATGGAAGAGGCAACACCAATGAAGGGACATTAGGGGAAGTCCACCAATAATGATTGGTGGGCACAGAGGAAGGAAGGAATGAAGAAAAAATGGAGAAAGTCAAAGAGAGTGAACAAGGCCACATAGAATGAGGATGAGTGAATTTTAGGGGTAGTCCACCAATAATTATTAGCTCAAAAATGCGATGATGAAAGAATGTTAGGGGAAGACCAACAATAATGGCAGGTAGGCATGGGGGTGGATATGTGGGAGAACTCGAGAAGATGGAATGAGAAGAGTGAAGAAAGGTGAGTGATGAGTTGTGACAAGGTGAAGGCGAGGAGAGGATGTGGAGGATGAGGATGAACAAGGTGAAGATAAAGAAACAATACATGAAAATAATGGGAGGAAAAAATATGAAGGATGATGATCAAGAAGGGAAAAATGGGGGAAATGAACATGATTATAGGCCTAAAATGGTAGGCACACTCATGTGATATGATAGGTTGAGAAAGGATAATGGTAGGAGGAAAATTTGGTTGGTAGGGAGACCAGGAGGAAGAAATGATCAATGGAGGGAATGAAGAATGAGGCGAGGGAGAAGTCCGAATGATGAGTTCAACTTAAGGAGGACCCTTAAGTAAGACTATCATGCGGCGAAAGTGGTTAAGTAATATTGTCAAGCGAGGGATGATGGAGATGAAAAGTGGGAAAACAAGAGGTGGTGTTTGCAAGAATGAAAGAGGAGGTGAGAGGATGTGATGATGGGGACTGACAAGAAAATGTGGATGGTGAGAATGTGGAGTGATGGGGAGTGCAAGATGATAGATCATCCTTAAGAGAGACTCTTAAGTAAGATTACCATGTTGCATGAGTGGTTAAGTAAGATCACCAAACTAACAGTGATGATATGGAAGGTGAAAGACAAGAATGTATTGGGTACAAGGGTGGAATGGTTGGTTGGAGAAGATGATTATGAAGAGGGCGAGAGAAATAAGATGGAGGAAATATGATGGGATGGGGGAGGGACAAATGTCAAGATCAACCTTAAGATGGACTCTTAAGTAATATTTCTATGTGATGGGGATGGTTAAGTAGGTGCCAACCCGAAGAAGAAGAATGATGGGAATAAGTAAGTGATTGATGGAGTTGGTCGAAGGGGGTATGACAAGATGGAATGAAGGGGAACCCTCAAGTGAATTTTCCATACAAGAAGAGTGTGTATGTAATATTACCAAGCAAAAGATGGATACTATAAAGAACGAGAAAAGGGTGAATGGTGTAGATGATAATGGAACAAGAGGTGAGAGGAGGTGATAACAAGGAAGGAAGGAAGCAATTAAGTATGACACAAATGAATGAAGGAACATATGCGTGGAGGATGGAGAGTGTGAGGGGAGTCCTTAATGAGGATGTCCAAGAGGTGAGAGTGATGAGGTAAGAATGATAAGTGGAAGAAGCGGAGTGAAAATATGTGTGTGGTGGTGATTATTGTCTAATGAAAGAGGAGATGGTGGAGAAGTTTCTACAATGGGAAGATCTTAGGAAGAGGGTATACCTCAACCAAGAGTCCCACATGGAAGGGGTGATTAAGTAATATTGTCAAGCTGAAAGTAGAAGAGTGAAAGGGAAGAACATAAAGTGGTGAAAGGGGATAAGAATGGTGATAAGGGTGATGTGGGGATAAGTGGCGGATGAGTAGAAATGAGGAGCGAGGATGAATGGATAAAATACAGGGTGACCATGGTGGGGGATGAGGAGTTTCTAGATAATGAATGCTACTTGAGAAAGATCCTCAAGTAGGATTTGCAAACTAGAGAATGTATTAGTACATGTGAATGAATGGAGTGCAAAGTCATATTTTGATCATGCAAGAAGATACTCACGTGATGAAAGCATCTTGATTTTAATATAGCACGTAATAGGATGCATCATGATATACAAAGATCAAGATTACTAGACTGTAATATGCATAAGAGCATAGACAGGGACCATCAGAAATGTATGATGCCCCAGTATGATATGCAAGTGCAAGAAACCATAGACATGGACCATCAAAAATATATGATGCCCCTGTATGATATACAATCATATAACATAAGTATATTAGAGGAAACACCAAGATACATAAAATCAATATGCCCCTTGTAATATATCAAGATACAAGAAAACAATTAATAACTTGTAAATAATAATGCAACACAAGAACCAGTAAACATGTCCCTAATGTGTTCCATAGTGATGATTGATTGGATGTGCCCCCAAGTAGGGTACAAGGGTGTAGAATGGATTGGGTCATTTTCCTCAAATAAGGAAACAATGAGAGCGGATTTTCCCCAAGTGAGGATTCACGCGAGGGGAAGTGGTTTGAATTTCATAGTCATAAGGTGGTTAGAACATTTTTAGGGATAATAGTTCAAAGGATGAATTGTATTGATTGTTGAGTGTTTAAGGTTTTTGATGTTTTGCAATTTTTTAGGATTTTTGAACAGTTTTCAAATGTTTTTTGAATTTTTATACTATTTTTGGAGATTTTTTTTGAAATTTATACTTGCTTTTTGGAAATTTATAGTGTTTTGGGGGATTGATCGTTTTATGCACCGAATGCAAACTTCCTTGAGAGGTGATAAACCAGTATCGTCTCAGTTGGAGTGTTCCTCATGGTAAATCATGCTTCAAATAATACAAGAATTCTCACTCCATTGGTAGGATATATTGGTGATGACATGAGGGTAAGTGCACCAAGTTGGGGACAATTAAGTGGACATCAAATCCTGAATTTTACATTAAAAACAACAAAACATCAAATTTAGTCTTCTATGCACTTGAACCATGCCGAAAAGTAAAAACTATGTCATAAAAATGGTACCATTGTGTAGGGGAGACTATTAGCTTTGTAGAAATACTGATTTTAAAGTGAATAGAAGAGGATAAATATCATTTTATAATTTTTACTAATAGTACGTCTTTAAGACACTTTTTCCCGTGAATGTTTATGTCTACGTTTAAGATGCAAAATTTGTTTCACTTGTCAGAATGTGATAAAACTTATACCATCCCAACTGTGGTGAAATTATATACATGTTCAAAAAAAAAAATTATTTGATTTCAATATTTTTGATGAAGTTATGGCGGGCAAACGGAAAGTGCTCTGCTTTCTTTATGTTTTCATACCACTTTCACAAAAAATCATAAAAATAAAATATTACTCAAAAAAATACAAAATAAAATCCATCCCAAGATTAGATAGTGGCATATAACTTCTCACCAAAGGAAAAATATATATATCAATTTTTTGTCATCCAAATTGTGGGCAAACGGACTATAATCTTATCGCGGTTTTTAAAAAAAAATACCAAGTCGTTGAATTTTGAGTGTTTAATATAGCTAATCTTGTCCATTTTTTACAAAAATTAGTATTTTAGAAACTAAATTCCGGATTCTACAATTCATATTAATATAATTTTGTCTAATTTTGAGTGTATGTATTGCTAATAATCCCTACAAGTTGATATTATGTTGTTATTTGCAATATGATGTCCACGGATGACCCTACATTTGTCCATCAACTTCCCGCACTTACCCATGATGAAAATAAGTCCAGCTCCATTCTTGACTCCACACAACTAGTAAGATGCAAGGGCTCATCACTGAGAATCAAGAAGGACACATGATGCATATAATGAATATAAAGACAAGTGCTAACAATGATCCATTTGGGAAATTGTGACTCAATTCTTCTTAAGGTTACTGAACTAGTTTCAAAATGACTTTCACTTTATAGGTCACTTACTAGACTTAGACTGTTACGTGGCCTACTGATTGGTAAGATATGAGGTGAAGGGATAGTTCTCTCTTCACTTAGGCATCTAAATTACTTCTTGGGGATTTTATAATTATAAGCACTTTCAGATTTATAAGATTTTATATTTTTGTAATGACTCCTTATGCCTTGCCCCATGCTACTAGTAAGAAGTAAGGGCTCATCACCGAAGGCAAGACATAGGTGAGTAAATTTTTTTTTTTTTTTTTGTTTTTTTTTTTATGAATTTTTGAATGCTTTTGTAACATTTTTATGCTTTATGATTTATAAATGACCCTCTACACTTTTTCCCATACCACTAGTAAGAGGAAAGGGTTTATCACTAAAGACAAGACGTAGATGAGTAAGGGCACCTCCCTTTATTCCCAGTCTCACACTACTAGTAATAAGTGTGGGCTCAACACCAAAGACTGTGAAGGATGAAAGGTGTGATAGTGAATTATTAATAAGTTATTTGATTTATTGAATTGTATAATAGTGATTTTTATTTGGGAAGGAACGTCTGCCCCAATCTCATCCCCACACAACTAGTAGAACGCGAGGGTTCAACATCGAAGAATGAAATGGACGATCAAAAAAACCGGGTAAATAAGTTTAGAGATTTGTTGTAAAGAGAAAATTCTTTGAAAGGAATATATTACCATCAGTAAGCTTCTAGGTATGACCATAGGCGAAAGCAACCAAAAATGGGAGACATTATAAGAAGTATGATACTCACAAAACTTAATAGGATCTATATTAACACTTGTCTCATGATGATGAATATGAAGATGTGATTTTGATAATGAAAATATCTACCAATGGAATGAATAATTTTAAATTATTTAGAGATGAGTAAGACAGAAGGAATGTACAAGTGGTTGTCTCCTGGAATAGAGAGCACCTTAAGAATAGAATTTCTTTAAATGTATTGCATTCATTGGTTCGTCAAGTTCTGACCATATTCAATGGCCAATTTCTTGGCTACATGCACTATGTTGGATATCCATTCAGAATAGTCAATAGGTCGGATAAATTCTACTTCTAATAGTTTCGAAGTTCAACTTTTACAAGCAATGCTACCTTGGGGTGCATTTTGCGTAATTTTTGTTTTATAGGCTTTGCATCCGGATGCACCAAAAGGGGATGCACTACAAGGTGATGTACTACGAGATATGGATCTAAGTCGACATATCTTTGTAGGTCCATGTGAAAATGTCTTGAAATTCAATGAGGAGCGCTATGAACTCTACGCATTCCTGGTCGGAAAAACTGATGCCGAGTTGTAAAATTTTTGGTTGTTCGAGTACCGATGTTAATATCTTTGGTTTCCTCAATCAACATTTTGGATGTATCCTTTTGAAAACAATGCTAGTGGTTGATGTAAGTCATCGGTGTTGGGTGATTTAGGGAATCGGCACATGATTTTTGTTTGTGATGTTGGGTCCTTTTATTGATATGTTTTTTGGATAAGGTGGCAACGAGATTTTGACTATGGGAAATTTTGTGTTTTCACTTCTTATATGAGGTTTCCAAAGGTAGATAATCTGAATATTCTATTTCCTTGCGAAATAGGTAAATTCATCAAGGTTAATCTCAAATCCTTTTTTATGGTCAAAAATGGGAATTTGATCACGAGTTCCAAGGAAATATTCAATGGCTTCATCATTTTGAAACATGTCCATGGCTATATGATGTAATTGGTCATGGTCTATGAGAGTTGGATGAAGAAGCTTGAAATCAATGACATTAATGGATAAATGTTCAAAGTAGAGATTGATTTCGTAAGTCTTAAAAAGGTGTGCATAGACCCAACATCACTTTGTCAAAACTAGTGTCATCGTTGTCACTTGAGATTAATATGAGAGTTGCATTAAGTATCTTGAAACCAAGGTCATGTTTACCATGATGTTTGGTGCAAGTGATTGGATCTAAATGACCTTGTCCATTTGGACCAAGTCCTTTACCCTTCCATTGCATGTTTTTCATCATTCAATGGGATTTGGTAAATTGAGGGGACTCATAATAGGGAGTGAATTCATCATCGTATAACCAAGATCCTGAAGAACTTGGAATATGTTTGTTGTCTAGATAACCAAATTTCTTCCAAACTGACTGACCTAATTTGTAAGTGGGATGGATTATAAGATGTAGAGTGTTGGGTTTTTCATAGGTTTTTGGGGATCTGTTGATGTAAAAATAGTTTGCAACATCTTGGAATTGGTATTCATTGCATCCTTTGTCAATGATTTTGAATGTGTGTGTCGGGGAACTAGTAGGTACCTCGCATGGTGGGGAAGGTAGTTTGGTAGTTTTGAAAGATGGAGAGAATGGGTTATAAGAAGAGGGGGTGGATTAGAGGATGAATCTTGATTAACCGAAGGGGAGGGTATCTTAACGGAAGAGGTATTGTTAGAAGAGGAAGGTTGATTAGATGAAGAAGATGATTGGTTAGTGGGGGACTGGTTTAAGAGGGTTGATTAGTAGAAGAGAATGGATTGGGAGACATTGGTTGATTAGAAGATGATGGTTGACTAGAAGATGATGGTTTTGGAGTATGTTTGGGAAGCGTATCTAGATCGAAACATGTTTCGTTAGGGATTACGTGAGGTGGAGTGTATTTATTTGTCGATGGATAAGTAAAGAGCATTTCTATACCGCCCTTGAAGGAATTTGCAATACTCTAAGGGTTGGGTATCGGCACACAATGTAAATTTTTTCTAAGTGGGGGAATTTAATACATTGGTGGAATGTGGATGGGACAAATTTCATGGCATGAATCCATGGTCGACCAATGAGAATATTATATGCAACTTCTACGTCCACCACATGACATAACATGTCTAAAGTGACTGGTCCAACCTTGAGAGGTAATGTGATTGTGCCTTCAGACTTTCTTTCACTATTATCATACCCATGAATGGTTATGATGTCGTCTTTGTAAATATTTTTCAGTGTAACCTAGACATCGTAGGAGTTTCATGGAGAAAATATTCAATGTTTCTCCATTTTCAACTAATACACATTTGACTTTATGATGATTTATATAAGCCTCAACGTATAAAGAATGATTGTTAGCAATGTTGGGGTTAAGAAGGTCAATGGGACCAAATGATATAATAGGATTAGGTGTTGAAATATTCACTATTAAAGCTTGGAATTGTTGTGAGTTGATGTCCTCTAGGACACGAGTGTCATTCAATGTTTTTGTAAGGATGTGTTGTAGTACGGGAGAAGACTTTAGTAATTCCATGATGGAAATTTGTGTTGTGGTATTTTCCAATTGTTTTACAATGTTGAATGAAGGTGTAGGTTGGGGAGTGGAAGTGGTGGTGGAATTAGACATTGGATTAGGAGGTGGTGTGGGAGATGAGGTAGCAGATTGTTTTGTAGTGGGGATCCACACTTTTTTCTGTCTAGTGGTGATTTGCATAGTCGGTTTTGATCTTTATTGTAGCCACTAGATCTTGGTCGTAGTCTATGGTCGAGATGATTGAGTCATACTCAACGTTGTTTGATGATTGGCCTTTTCCTTCAATTATCATCGTGGTTAGGAAGGGTTTTTTAACATGTTGATTTTTTTGTTGGGGGTCTTTATATCGGAGGTATTTTCAACCTCTATGTCTCGTGTTCGATCAAGTCTTGGACATAATGGTGGAGTTACATGCATCGATCTGTAGAGTGTCCTTTTATGCGATGGTAATCACAATATTCATTGTCTTTATACCAATTTGGTTTGGGTTTCCCTTCTTCGAATGGTTTGACAATGGGGTATGAGATCATGTTTGCATTTGCTAAGTGATGGAAGATGCTAGATAGGCTTTCTCCAAGTGGAGTGAACTGTCTTCACCTATCATGAGAAGGAGCTTCCTTTCTAGGGATGAAAATCGGTTGTTTGTTGGATTTAATTGTGTTGGGTGGATTGTTTTGAATTTTTAAACATGGTGAGAATCACATATGCCATCGTTGACTATATTTCGGTCTCGATTAAAGAATTTGGATTTTTCTAGTTTTGAGGGGCATCCCTAGGGGTTGGTCCCTAAAGGGTGTTTTAAGTAAGCCCTTAGAAATGAGGGCTTTCTCGATTTGTGTCCCTTTTTCAATGACTTATTTGAAATTACTTAAACAGTGCATCTACATGTGGAATGATAATTCTGTAATGAGGTTTGGGACAAATATGCTAACTAATTGTCTCTCTGGTATTGAGCAAGGAAATTATGCTTGCAATCCCTCACCAACGTTAAAAAAGGATGTGAAATTATCATTGGGTCTTTGCTTGGTGTTACAAAGATCGAGCATGGTTACTTCTAAGTCTAGGTTGAAGGAAAAATGTTTAACAAATTTTTCCATAAGTCTATGAAAGTTGTGATTGACCCTTTTGGGAGATGAAGGAACTAGTCTAAGGCTTGTCCTCCTAAACTTTTAGGAAATAATCGTAAAAGATATATGTCACGATAAGCTACTTCCTGACATTGCATGTAAAATTCCTTGACATGTTCATGGGGGTCACCCTTGCCTTTGTATTTATCAAATTTTGGAGTTTTAAAGGATGACGGAAATGGTAAGTGTAACATTTCCTATCAAATGGGTAGGGGCATAGTTCTTCAAAATTGAATTATTTTAATTGTTTTTGTAGCCCCTGAATGGTGTCTTTCATATGTTTCCATTCTTGTGTGAATGGAGATTGGGGATGGGTTATCAAGGACTTTGTGAGTATGTGGTTTTGGATTGTGATCGTGTAACCTTTCAGCTTTAGAATTTGTTTGCTCAAGTTTCCTTGTTAACTCTTGGATTTTGGTAAATAACTCGTCGGTTGAAGAGTTATTCGGGTTATTTGGTATTTCATTGTGGTGACTCGATTCACCATTGTCTATAAGTTTGTTTAAATTTTTAGTCCCAAAGTCAGGGGGTAGTTTTTCCCCATGGCTAGGATGCATAGTAGGTATTCATTCTTGTTTTGCTCTATCACCTTATCTACTTGTTCTTGTTCTTCATGAGTGAGTTCTAGTTGTGTAACCTCTTCATCATCATTTTCAGGGTTTAGAGGGTCTTTGTGACTACGTGTGAATACCATGATGAGATAGGTGTGTGCCTATTAAGCTTTGTAAAAGAGGCTATGAAGTTTGAGAAAACGTGATTAAGTGTAAGCTATAATGGGTTTGCTTTGGATTTGGATTGAATAAGCTCTTGATTGTTGATAGGAGAGTAACTCAAGCAAGTTAACTCAATATGATTGTGATATAACTCAAAATGAGCTATTAGGGGATTTGTGTCATGTTTTGTAGATTTAGACTTGAACAAGCTCTTGATTTTTGATAGGAAGAGTAACTCAAACAAGTTGACTCAACATAGTTGTGATATAACTCAAAATGAGCTATGAAGGGATTTGTGTTGGATGCGGTTTAGATAAACTCGATAGTTGATGAGATAAGGAGTGAACTCAAACAAGTCACTCAATGTCATTTTGATATAGCTCAAACAAGCTATGAAGGATTCGTTGGTGGATGAAGCTTAAACAAGCTTGATAATTGATGAGATAAGGAGTGAACACAAGTCACTCAATATCAATTTGATATAGCTTGAAACAAGCTATGAAGGATTCATTGTTGGCTGAAGCAAGCTAATGAAATCAATGTAATGTTTTGATCTTCATTGTTTGATTGATTCAATGTTTTTTTTGGTATTGAATATATTGAGAAATGGTTTTGTGGAACACAACTAGGATTTGAACTTTACAACAGAGACAGTGGTATCATCCAAGTTTTATGATAAGAACAATGTTAAACTACTTTGTTTACAAACAACAAGCAATCATGTGTATCAAATTATTTTGGCTCAAGAGGTAGATCCTTTGGGAATAATCATTATTTCATGCAATCATACAATATGTTGTGGAATGGTGGATGCAGAGCTCTTATCACTCCAAAAATACTCACCAATTCTTACTTACCTGCTTTGGAGTGAATCACCACGTCCAAGGTAGGTTTTGGGAAAAGGCGGAAGGTGATGGGGGATGAAAGTGTGTATGGTGTCCTTATTACTCCCCGAAGATATTTATAGGGACGATGCCCATGATTCATTTGTTACAGTTGTATTAGGTGTAAGTGTAGTAGTAGTCGCAACGACTTTACTTGTAAATGCTTCCCAGAGGCACTATAAATACCAAACGCTATGATGAAACTAGGTCTTAGAGTGCAAATGCAAATGTGAATGTTAGTGGTGTGTTATGGTGAAGTCCACGTCACTAGTGTAGTTTCGGTGGTGATGAAATCCACCTCTACTACGTGTAAAAACAAATGATGATGTGATTATTAGTAGTTCTTTCCAACTTGAAATAAATCACTTGTGGAAAATGACAACGTACCTAAGCGTGCTAATTTTTTTGGG
The DNA here is from genome assembly GCA_018340775.1 of Taxus wallichiana var. yunnanensis. Taxonomy (NCBI): domain Eukaryota; kingdom Viridiplantae; phylum Streptophyta; class Pinopsida; order Cupressales; family Taxaceae; genus Taxus; species Taxus wallichiana. The sequence continues at coordinate 63,175,633 of CM031241.1, forward strand.
TTCAAAAAATTTATTTTAATGGTTATAATTTTGTGGGAGGTTTTAAAAAAATTTTATTTTGTTTTTGGCAAATTCCAGCACATGGTCATACAGAAAATATATTAGTAGTTATCCTACAAATGAAGTGTTAGAAAAAAATGATCGATTGTGGCCATTTTTATTTTCCAGATCACTCAAAGGTGTAGGAAAAGAGCATACACAGCCAACAATCAGAAAAATATTAATAATGTGAAGAAACAAAATAATGATCTAGATGATAGTTAGAGACAAAAACAAAGCTAGAGGATCCTATAGACAATGTTAGCAGATCTAAAATGATTAAATTTCAAATGACATGGTCTACACGACAAATAGGTTAGTAGTTTTTTTCAATGCAAAAAGAAGAGAATGATAAAAGACAACACCATTGCATTTCTAATTCTCAAGGTTTCTTGTATCAAGCACGAGAGAAGAACATACACGCTAAGGGTTGCTATATTAGTAACTAGCTTCACAAAAAAGAAAAAAAGAACAACGAAAATACGTTGACAAGATTCAAAAGTGTTAGACAACAATGCAAGGTGCTTAGACAATGATGAAATGATTAAAATGATGACACCAAGGTGTTTCAAACATGTTTGGGGACCCTAAATTCCCAAAAACGTGAGTGGCGAAAAAGGTCAAAAAAATTCAAGCGAAAGAGGTTTGCGTCGTGTATGGGTTTTGAAAATTTAGTCTTTGAAAGCATAGGAAGTTTGTCGAACCTTTGTAAAAGTCTATCTATAAAATCAAATAATACGATTAATGCATATAGTCAAAAATATGAGAATAATATAAAGGTCTTAATCATTCAAAAAATATGTAATTAGAGAAATAACAAAAATAATTAAACTAATTAAAAATGTAATTTTGAAAAAGGACTAATGAGTTGTGATTAATTAAGAAGTTAATGGTCTTAGGGTGAATAATAATAAAGAAAACAAACCTAATGTTAATGAATTACAAAAATTAATGAGGTGAAGACAAATTAATTATCAAGATGATACGTAAATGAGAAAGAACCCTAATGAGATCAAAAAATATACAACGTGATTAAAATATTTCTAAACTAACCTATGAAGGTAAATTAAAGTCATGAAAATAAATTATAAGAACAGGATATCTAAACTATACTTAACTAGACATAGCCTAATTCCTTGTAAAAGCAAAAAAACCTAAAACCTAAACTCGCATTATTGTCAAAGAGTTCAGCAATGTAGGTTAGTTTGAGCCTAGGGGTTTTATTGTTTTGTGTGTGCAAGGGGTAGACGTGTGAGCAGAATCTCGACGTGATTGGTGTGGTTGGGAATGTTGTTGAATGGCCGGTGTGGGGTATGGGAACATGGAGGGCCGAGTGGAGGGGAAGGGGGTCAGTTGCGGGATTGGGAGTGTGGATGGGGATCGGGGATTGAGTGGTTAGGGAAGAGATCCGATGGCGAGTATCCATGGGAGTTGAGGATCGAGGAAGGTTTGTGAGGGGTAGTGGCCAAGTGGTCATGGGTGAGGTCAGTGAGTGGGGAGAGGGACCGAGTGGTCGAGGAGCTTGGAGCTATGATTTAGGAGATGGGATGGTTTGATACAAGGGGTGTGTCCACGGGGGCGGGGATGTTGGGCGGCCAGAGGCTGGCTCGGCCCGATGGGGTGGGAGTTAATTTGGGATCAGAGGGTGGAAAGATGATAGTGACATGGGTAGGATGTTGTTGGGAATGGGTGAGAGGAGAGGTTATCATCTTGAGGAGCTGATAGAACATGGTTTACAAAAAAATTGATTTTGATTTATTCAATAATAATAAAAAAAATTGTTTTTGTTTTTTAAATTAAGATCTATATATATGTGAAATGTAAGATCTAAGTAGATAAATAAATTAATAATATTTTTTTGTGTAAACAAAGATCTAAAAATATGATTTTTTAGAAATCTAGCTCGATATCTTTTGTAACACTAAGATCTAACTTTTCTAGATAGTTTTCCATGAATTCAAATGTATGTTTTTTAAAATCAAGATCTATATTGGTTTTAAAATTAAGATCTAGATGTTTGTTTTTTAAAATAGGATATTTTTTAATTTGTTTTTTCATATTTATATATAGAAAGTCAACAAAAAAACTAGGAGGAGAAATGGGAGAAATCAAGAAATGGAAAATTTAAAGCCCCCCAAGATTAATACTATATAAAATTGAATGTACCTACAAAACCTGCCAAATTGAACAAAGACAATACTAAAACATTTTTTTCTCTTATGCTATCATATTTTCCAAAAGAAAAATAAATTTATAATGCAAATTAAGACAAACTAACCCCTTGCAACTTACAACCAAGTTAGAAATTGAAAGCTAAATATTCCAAAAATATCACAGTAAACGATGACTATAAATCAAGATGTTTTGGATTTTTAGATTGTGGATATCTGCATGGTTAGTAAAATGGAAAACAAAAAGTTAGTCAATTCTTGTTTTTGGGTACCCGATACTTGCACAAAATAAATAATAAAAAAAAATGAAAAGAAACAAACCAAATACAAATACCAATGGATCTCAAAATGTTTGCACAAAAGAGGTTATTAAAACATGTGAAAAAAATAAATTCCAAACAAATAACTCCCCTCAAAGAGGTTCACGATGTGGTAGGTGGAGTATCCATCACTATCAGAACCTGTACATACACCATAATACACCACAAAGCAATAATATCTCCCACAATGTAAACGTTAGCCAAAGAATTCCATATGGAATGGAAAATGAAATATAACAACAAATACCAATAGGAAATGATGGATAAAGCAACGAGTTGTGAGACCAAAAATAATAAGTCATGGGTAAGTCCCACCGGGCGTGCCAAAATGTGAGCTAGGAAAATACACTAATAACAAGAAAGTAAAGCTAACTAGATACCTTCTCCTTCATGATTTCATCAAAAACCTCAGAATGGACAATGAAGTGTGGATGAGCCTTGATTGTATGAAATGTAGGTGCTTTCTTTGAACCAAAGCAAGGTCTTCTCGACACAAGATCAACTCAACTTTACACCAATGGATAAAGGGATTATGGATTTGGGATGATTAAGATGGGGCTATTTGGGCATTAGGACGAGGTGGAAAGGATGCTCTATGCTCAAAGGATGCAAGAGCTTTGACAAGATATTCAAGCTTATTCTGAAAGAGGGGGTGAGGCTCTATTTATAGCCTAGAAGTGGGATTAATTCAGGGGTTTAGAGTAATCATGATTATGGAAAGTAAACATGATTAGGTGAGTGGGAGACATGAGGAATGGCCCAGAATTAAAGTTGAATATTTAATTCGCAAGTGGGGGACATGGGGAATATTTGGCATGTGAGGAAGATTGGGTTTAATTTAGGGGTTGAAACAAATTAATTAATTGATTAACATTGATTAATTCAATGTGCATTTTTGTGGGAAATGGAATGGTGAAATTAATTGATTTAGGATAGGTGTGAAATTGGGGTTTACACTCTCAACCCCCTTTTCCCCGCCCTCTTCAAAAATTATATGATCTTGAAGAACTCCAAATATTTTCATATATTATGGTAACAACTATTTATCTATCCATTTATGGAACACGATAAATTTTATACACTATTATAATAACCATGTGTGGTCTTTAGACCATGTATCACATAGGGTAATTCCTATACATGTGGCAAAAATGCTTGCAGAATATTAAAAGGGGGAAATAGCTTGAGAGAGAGGTGCGAAGAGAATAATGAGAGGGTCTTGATGGTAAATAACACAAGTAGATTTTATTTCTAAAAACCATAATGTTTCCATACACATCAATGAGAATACACCATTAACATAGAACATGGAACTAGACACAAGAAGCACAAAGTATCATTACATTATGTTGCACAAGATTACAATGCTCGTGGAGTATTGTTGAGAAGGAGAGGACTGCATTAGACTAGAAAATGGAATAAATCAACTACTTTGTTTCTTGAGAGAAAATGAGAGCTATAAAACAAGATTAACCATCCCCTAAAATGGGGGTGTCATTCCTACTAATAGCATTACGATTACATTTCATCTCCCCCAATTTTCACCTTCCCTCTTGGCTTTTGTCCTTTCATCTTCCCTTGCTACCTTTGATGTTATTTCGTCACTTATGACCTTTCACCTTCCTTCATGACTTTTTGCCTTTCACCTTACCTCACGACCTTTGATGTTCCTTCGTCATTGTGAACACCTAATTCGCACCATCACCTAATGCTCTTCTAAACGCCTAGTTGCATCTACCATATACATGAAACATTCTGACACACGCCATCATCTTCTAGAAACACTTCAGCATCCTCCGAATACATAACATCTTATAAACATGCATCAACATCATCTGGATGCCTAACAACTTCTAAACGCACGTCAACATCTTTTGGACATGTGTCACCATCCTTCGGATGCCTGACCAAAATTATTTTCTCACTTTTGGGTCAAAATTTAATGGATTTTGGTCATCCAATATATGAATTTTCATGAAAAAGGGAAAATGAATCCAATGAGACTATTTATAAGCCTTGAAAATTAAGTCTTCAACAAGTTTTACCCATACCTTCAGTTTTTCCTCAAGTTGTGTGTCGGTGAGTGAGTGACAAGAGGAGTTCACAACCACCACGGACTAAACCATCTTATGAATCATGAAGAGAATTAAAAATTCCCTCACTTGAGATTTTTTATGCTTCCAACTCTTCCTTGAGTGTTTGAAACCTTTTGAGAAATTTTGACTTTGTAAGAGGACTCTTGAGATGCACTACCTAAGTTTTCTACATTTTAGTATTCCCATAATCTTTTTTTAATTGTTCCACCATGGAGTAGGATTCGTTATCTTTCCAATTATTTGGATATGAGCTCCAAAAACTTCACAAGGATTTTGAAACCCTTCAAACAAGGTGAATAGGTTTTTGGAACTTTCATTTCCAAATACCTTTCCCACAAAGACCCGGTTTTGCATAACTTCTTCCCAACTTCAATTTTCTTCCCTAAATCTTCCTAAACCACCTCAAGAAACTTCATCTCTCTCCACAAAACTCTTGAAATATTTGAGTCTTCCTGTATACCTCTGGATAATATTCACCAAAGGGAAAAGGACCAAAAATATCCCTTCTTAAGCCTCTCGGGGAACATTGTTCTTCCTTAGATCTCAATAGCTTTAAGAACCATGCTAGATAATCTTACCTACACATGAAACACACTTGAAAATCAGTTTATTATATTCCTCACTACCATGGGTGACACAATTAAAATGATGGTGGAGGAAAGGTTTACATTGACCGGGAGAGGGATTTTCAAATGAAGTCTAGGTTTTCATGACAAAAAAATTGATTTTTTTATGCTAAACATTTAGCATGAAAAAATTAGCTCTCTCTAGGGACTTGTTCTAGACCGAACACAATGAGGATATGAAAAATAGGAACTCCAAAATATCAAGACATTACATGGACTAGTTCCTTATCCATTAGGATTATATAGAGTCACAATAAAGACATATAATGAAGCTTTATTTATTGAACACACACACACACAAACAAGAAAAAGGAAACATCACATAATAAGAAATAAATACACAACCTTGAAAGGAAAACACACAACCTAAAATCACCTATGGTACGGGTGGGGGAAAACCCATTTCACTGCTTGTATAGTTTCAAATATTTCCGCTACGAGGAAATTCCAAATAAGTACCATCTAGATATGAAAGATAAAAAGTGTTTTTCGCACATAATTCTAGAATATGAAATTGTCCAAGCTACAATCGAGTCAAATTTTCCATGGCTTCCCTTGGGATCTCTTCTTTTATCCCATAGCAAGATAAGATCACCAACCTGAAATTCTCTTTCCTTCTCCTTCTTGTCAAATATATTCTTTACTTTCAATTGGTGTTCTCGGATCTGATCAACCACCATCAACCTATCTTCACCAAGATTTTCCAAATACAATATCTTTTATCAAGGGAATCATGGAACTAACCATCCTCAACTTCCTTGACCAACTGAAGAGCAGGAAACTCAATTGTGATAGGAATCTCAACATTAATTCCATAAAGCAATTGAAATGGAGACATGTCAATTTCCTTCTTTGGAGTGATCATATCTACCCACAATGTATCATATAACCTTTTGTGCAAATTTCTTTGGTTCTCGATCAACAAGTCTCGAATAATTATCACAATGTTCTTATTACTATATTCATCTCGACCATTCCTCAGGGGTAATAGTTTGATGCATATGAAAAGAGATTCTCTAACCATAGAAAAACTCAATCAATTTCATTGATGAGAAATAAATTTAATTATCAACCAAATTTTTTGAGATATTTTAAATGAACAATGATGTTATCCTTAAGAAAGTTACATACCATCTCGGAGTTTGCTTGCTTAACAGGGATGGCCTATGAAGACTACTAAAAGTTTCCAAGAAAATCTAAGACTAACACTAGATAGTCTAATTGAGATAATGCTTATTGAATCTAACAATAGTTACATCAAAGATAAAAACTTAATGGAATGTTTGAAACAACTAACATGAATATAATTCAAAACCTAGCTAAAGCATGCCCACTAGTATGTTCAATTAACTAACATAGACCTAAATAGATATAGTATGTTGTATTTTGAAATTAAATGAAAGGAAGCTGTAAGAGTTTCATTTGAATTAATGGAAGTGGTTTTGTCTTTTCCATATGATATTATTCCATTGGAAATCTGTGTTTAGCATGCACTATGAAATCCCTGTTTGGAAAGTGGAAAAGTGAAACACGTGAGAAGAAAATGTATTATTCTGCCTTGTATATAATATATGATTTTGGAAAGAATAAAAGAAGGATGTTACAAAGTTGTCTTTTGGAATCAATAAATGATGTATTACCTTTATTTAATTTACACTGTGGTATTGAATCTAAACTTTTAAATGTAATTGAAATCTTTGATTGAAAGACAGAAATGCATATGAAGGAAATGTAGTACACTATTTTGTGAAGTGTAAGATTTGAAAAGAATAAAAAAATTACATTCTTGTCTTTATCATTTGATTGAAGGAATGAAACCTTTTTGAAACTAGCATGAAATAAACTCATTTGCAGGAAAGTAAAGTGAGAACCATAGAGCTAATTTTGTTGTTTCAATTTTTGCTTCACGTTAAACTCTGTAACTTTTACCATAAATGAACAGACCAAACCTGCAATCAAGAAATAATAATGAAACATTAAAATTTAACATGCCAAGATATAAATGAGTTCAATTAGACAAAAACACTTAAAGGAAATCTTTCAAAACCAGCAAAACCGAGTTCAAAGCTTTCACATTTGTTTTGCTATCAAAATTGTAAAATTTCAAATTGGAACTCAATCAAATAGATATACCTCACAAACTTATCCTAAATCCACCTAAGAACAATTCTCCATGTCTATTTGACATGTTGAGAGAGGAAGAAGATCAAATTGAACAAATCTCACAAGTTAAAATTTACTAGTTTGCATTGTAAAAGCCTGCAGATTGTTTTCTTGAAATTGACCCCATAAAATTTATCAAAATAAAAATTAATGATTCATGAGTAAAGATAATGTTGAGAGATTTCCAGAAAGTCCTCATTTTCTCAAAACCGAGCTCTCTATCAAAATTTATGGCCTTCTGAAGTTTTTTTCTTCACTTGGCATCAAAAAAAAATTGGGAAAAATTCCTTGTGGCGGACCCAAATTTTTCCCTTAGTACTTAGGAAAAATTTTTTTCCTAATTTTCCCCACCGCCCCTTGCCAACCCGCAGCAAATTAGAGGCTTCCACATGGCATAACGAGGCATTGGTGAAGGGGCGGATCTCTTTTTAACTTAGCGCTTCAAAAAATTGGGAAAATTTTCTACATTTTCTTTGCCGGCCCACACCAATCGGGAGCTACCACATGGCATTGCATGAGGCATCGGTGGAGAAGAGGTCCCTTTTTGCCTTTGGCATTTCGGAAAATTTTGGGAAAATTTTCTAAAGTTTCCCCACCAGCCCGCAGCCAATCAGGAGCTGCCATGTGGCATCGTGAGGCGTCGGTGGAGGCATGGGTGAATTTTACCCTTTTTCCTTCTGGGGCACTAAACCCTTTTTATCCCCAATGCTCTGCTTTCCCCATGTTTTGCTTAGGAGGCACCACGTGTCCCTGACTCACGGAGTGCGGCACAAAGTTGGCTTTTTGCCCCGTGCAGGAAATTTCCATAATGTCTCCCACCACCCCACCGACCGACAACTCCTCCAGAAATATTTCTCCCCACCCATAGACCCACCCTTGGGGAAAATTTTCTCCCATGGGCCCGTAGGCCCACTCTTGGGAAAATTTTCACCCCAAGGCCCACCGGCCCATAACTCAAGAAATATGAGGAGTTAGGAGGAATTCTTTATATCACTAGAAAGGTGAGAAAATTTCCTATCCAATGGGAATAATTTAGGGAAATTTTGAATGTGTTAATTTTGAGAAAAATTAGGTTGAATCTTTAAAGCTTGTTAGAGAGTGGGTATGGTGAGGAATTACCCTTTGAACCTAATTGAACTTTCTAACCCTAAATTTTGGGACCTTGTGACCTCTAATAATGGTTAATAAGAGAAAAGTATTTTCTAGTGGATTAGAATTGTTCTGGAACTTGTTAGTGACAATTGTTGTCTTGTAACCTGGTTGTAGACTCTTTTAAACAAAAAAATTATTCCATAATTTTCCTAACTAATCCTAGGTTGTTCTTGGGTCTCATGTGGGTTGTTTTTGCGGGCGTTACAATGTATTATATGCCTTAAAATTTAAGGTTCTTTTTCATAGTTCAGGTGGGATTCCTCTTATGGCTAATGATTAGGTAAAACTCTATCATGATGGCAAATATTTTGGAAATGCATTAAAATTACATTAGTTGTATAAAAAAATATAATATGGACTGTCAATAAGTTTATAGTATAAGATTTAAGTTTAAGTTGTTTATGTTGTTTGCTAGCTATGCATGGGTTAGTGCTTGTTATGATATTTATGTAGAACTAATCATCTAATTCAAGTGCAACTTTTGAGAACTGGTTCTTATCCTAATTGATGGTTTGTGCAGAGTACAGAAGAGAAATACTTTATCCAAAATCATTTGACATATGATGTAAAGTTTCACAGGGACATGGAGACTGATACTATATGTATTATTGGTTTTGAAGTCAAAACTTTCAAGTATTACATTCAAAAATTCCTTTCCATCGTTTGACTTTCTGGTTTTTTTAAAAAAAAACACATAACACATGAAATGTTTGGCATCTTGATTTTATTTTAGCTTCAAATAAAAGGTTTTAGGGTGGTATTCTATTTTGTTTATATGCAATATTCTACTTCTTCACCAAACTATAGATTATTAAGCTTGGTTAAGGGATTATCTACTTTGGTTACATGATGATCATATCATATGCTTTCTTTGTATTGAATGGTACAACCACTTCTATGCATGCTTCTGGTTTGTGCGTAAAATATATTCATCAGTGAAGATTGACTGAAGCTACTCAACATGGTTAGATTTTTTTCCATATCATTAAGTATATGGTGAAGGAGAGTGAAAATCAAGGTTTGAAATTACGCGATCTATGTTATTTATTATTGTCAAGTATAAAGAGAAACCCTATGTTCTAGAAGAGTGTCTGTGGTGAATGTTCATGGTGCCTTAAATATGATGAACATCATAGCTCTTTGTTTGGAGGCTACCAATTTAAAAATTATGTGCCCTTCAAAAATATTTACAAAACATGTGTTTGAACATCATTTTGATCAAGGACCATCTAACCTCTGTGTTTTTTATATTATGAATGACAACATGTGCTAGACTTCCATCTTTTCTTTCAGAATTCTTTTTAGTAATTTCATGGAAATCTTATTTTCCCGCCAACTTATATACATAATATCTAAATCTTTCCCACAAACTTAATATGTGAAATTCACATTTGATTTGAAGTTGTAATCTCTCAAGCAATACTTGTGTGGTAACCATAGAAATTATGTTATTCTTTTGAATTCAGACAAGAGTGTATGCCTATGGTATGGTTATTAATAGTCACATAACAAGTTTTTCATAATATTATGTTTACTCTTTTGAATTCAGACAAGAGTGTATGCCTATGGTATGGTTATTAATAGTCACGTAACCAGTTTTTCATAATATTATGTACAACTATAGTTGTATAATACATAAGCTTTTACATATTAGTGGTTTCAATGTCCTTCTCCTCCTTAAACATCTTTTTAATAGGCCCTCATCCTCTCCCTCTTTTTTTCTTCCTCAATTTTCAAATCTTCCCCCATCCCCTTTGGTGTTTCCATCATACACTCCACATACGATTGCTAATTATTTATTTTTACAAACATAAAAACACATGTAAATGGAAATCAATGTTACACATTGTATGGAGTCATGACCATAAAGTCTCTCTCACTTTAGACATATAATATGAGAAATCCAAAAATTAATGAAATCTCCCACCAAGGATATGGTAGGGACATTAACAAATGTACCATCAACATTAATATGCCACGAATTTATTGAACCTTTAGTAATCCCCAATTTAAAAAATTACAAATACATCTTATTAACATTAATGAATTAAACAAAATAACACAAAAATTAGAAAAGATAAAAAAATTAATGGGATTAATTCCCCTTTGAATGCAATTCTCTATAACACTCATGTAGTCACTAAATCACGTACTTTGAGTCAATATTTAGTCCCAGTCTCATACTACTATTCATATGGTTCTTGAGTGAAAAGAATAATAGCTAACCCATGTATTTAGACATTTTTACATTGCTTGTTGTCAAATTTTTCTATCTTACACCTCCACTCACCCAATTTTTTTAGTTCTATTTTTTTCTACTTATTTGGGGTACCCACCAAGAATGGGGTGCACCCTAACCACTCTAGTCCCATTCGAGGTGCCTTGATCCTCTTTGCACTTTAATCTCACCTTTTGGGAACTTTCTAGTTGTTTGAGCTTTCTATCTTTTTAGTGGTCAGCCTTTTCAGGGTTAATTACTGAAATTAGAACAAGAGAACCATATAGATATAAAGTTATGTGACCATAATCAAGGACCAAACACTAAGTACTTACTATCACACATCTAGGTTACATCCATTAAAGGAATCTAAAGATACATTTTCATCCATCTAGATCCATCACAAGGCACACAAGGTTGGTCCATCTGCATCACACTTCATAGGAGGGGAGTCTATTGTTTCCATGCACACATTTACTACATTCTACATCTAGTTATTACTCGTTACTTCACAAATTGTCACTCGCACAAGAGCAACCTAGGAAAGATTTTCACACACACACACACACACAGATCTACATTGGGTCTTATATGTAGTGCAACACTTATTTAGTAAGTCCACCATTGTTTTTGCTAAGGACAAATGATGACCCCTTCATATGCATCTTTATTTTTTAGGGTTTTGATACTTTTATGGGGTTTTGTAGGTGATTCCTTATCGCATTTATTGCAACGACATTAGAGATCATATAGATACATTATTATGATAAGAACAATTACAGTGAACATCCAATGACACCTTAGAGGAGGGTTTCAGGTCATTTCCACATACTAGGGTTCCCACATGTGCCCATGTCCCTTTCCGAGGCACTCCAAGTCCAGTTAGAGAGCTTAGATATGTTCTTTCTCAATCTTATGTGTGCTCTTTTCCTCCTCTTGTTCACCTAGTTTTCAATGTAACACCTTCCCACACCTTCATCAAATCAGCTAAGGATTTCCTAACCCCTCTTGCACATTAGGGTTTTAAATTTCTATTTAATTAGTTTTTTGGGTCTACTTTACTACATTTTATTACATTTATTTACTACTTTGCATAACATCAAATTACATTAGAATAGAATCTCAACTTCTTATTCTAGTTAATCATTTTGGTGAACTTGAACTTGATCTTCACTTAGGGTCCTCATTTTCATCTAGCATGGCTCTTAAAGTTGATCAATTTTCTTTATCCGATTTTCTCAAGATGCATCCCAATTACTATGTTGTTTTGTGAAAAACCTTAGACACCACATATCGTCTTAAAGATAAACCACCACATGAACTAAGTCCTATCTTCGATTGTTTATCTTGTTAGGAATTTTAGGCACTGAAAGAGGGGTGAATCAATGTTGATAAAAAAATTACAACCAATTTCCACTTCTTTATTTTTTACTTGTTAAATGTTATTGATTGTTATAAGCATGCATCATTAACCATAAAGATATAGAATGAGAAGCATACACATATTCACATGAGGAGACTAGATATAATGTGGGAAAGCCTTTTGGAACAAAAACCCATGGAAGCCAATGAACTAATTTTGGACAATTTTCTTATACATTTAAAATGATTTCTGATGAGCTACAACTCAATCCGGGCTACAAATCAAATAATTTAACTAGGCCACTACGCAGTCTTCGACAAGCTACAACTTTTATAGAAGCCACAACTTCTAAATTTGGTACAACACCCACTGACCTTTTGTAATCCACAACTTACAAGGAGGCTTTAATCCCCTAGAATTTAATCATCCACAAGTGATATTTTGTAAGAAAATACTTACAAGGAGGTTATAACCCCACAATATGCTAAGCTACAACTTAGAATTTTGTACATATTTGTTTGGTCACTTACTTCGTTGTCTTCCAAACCTATTATGACCACTTCTTCATATCACTTGGCTTCTCCTCATTCACTCTACAAAATCATATATTCAAGATACTTCTTACCTCTTTCTCGGTTTCTCCTCTCACACATTCATTGACTGGTTTTATGATTTAATGGCTTTGTCCCTTTCTCTTTCTATACATGGATCTTCTCTCTTTTCGAGATCTTGATTTTATGACTTTTTTGCACTTTATCTCTATTATCAATCTTATCTTCCAATCAACGGTCTTCATTTGATGGCATTGTCTTCTCTCTAACTTTGCAACAATAAATGGATTTGGATTATGCGGTAGTGTCTCACGCATCTCATATCTCTCTTCTTAATAGTTATTCTTTGAATAATAATGTCTCCTTCCTCTCTCTATAACAACCCTAAACTAATTTGTACACTTGCTTCCCTTTTCTTCCACATATTTTTTTATTCACGATATTTGATTTGATTTGAGGGTATTCATAGATAATCCAAACCCATTCTCTCCATCATCGACTTAATATATTCATGGATATACAATTTGAAATACCTAGGTCCATTCTTTCTAGTCCTTAGCTTAAGTTCTTCTTGATATTCTTCTTGATAAATATGCACGATATGTAACAAATATTCAATTCATGGATTATGAGGTTTATTGATGATCCAAGCTCATTTCTACTTTTTCTAAAATTCTTGACTCTTTTACCATTATAATCTTCCTTCACACATTTCACCTTTATTCATGTTTAGATCACACATGGAATCCCCAAGATCTCCAATCTTCTACCTAATTGGGCACATCTCGGTAGGCCTTCACTCTTAAATACACATGTAATTCACTTATTGCATCTTCAATCACTCCTTTATACCTTCATAGCCTTGAAAATCATATCATAAACTTGTAGTTGATCCTTTCTTATCAAGAACATATCATATTGTCACCATCACCATCAGTACTCTTCATGGTAAATACTTTTTCAAAGATATGCGACAACCGATGAAACCTAGGAATGTCCATACACACAAGTTATGGAGCATTTAATTATTCTTATAGGGTTACAGACTCAACATATTTTTCTTTGAATAATCATGAAAAAACTTGAAACTTGACATCATTTAGTAATCCACGAAAAACTTACTTTGTTTCTCCTAGGCAGCCTAAAATTATCATCTCAATTGTAATTCATATTAAAGCTTAGAGTCTGATGATACAAATTACAAAAAAATAGCTTGAACATTTGACCCAAGATACTCTTACACTTTTTCAATCACTCATGAGGAGGCTTTCTTTTCTTGAAGACACTCTTGATAATATGGTGGGAGACAATTTATTCATGACTACTTACCGAACAAGAAACAACACTTTACATAAATCCAATCCTCTACTGATTAGTTGATATATTTGGAAAAAGATAGTACATCATGTATACTTGACACTTTGACAACTCTAGTTATCAGAACACTCTTGACAAGAAAAAAATCATCCTTGTACTCTCTTTCAGCTAAGAACATTACAAACACTTTGAAAACTCACATACCTTAACAACTTGCTAGGGAAGAAAACATAACTATTGGTACTAATCAACAACCTTGATTTTCTTCATTCAATCTTCATAATGAGGAACACTTTAGTGATAGACATATGAAGAAGAAACTATGCTTCCTTTAGCTTATGTATACCTTCTAGAATCCTAGAGAAGGCATATTATCTTGTCATGTTTCTTCAGAATAAAATAAAGTCATCAAAACAACATGATGACTCTATATTTTATATTCTTATCCCTGATATCTTATCACTCTTCTTGGAACTCTTTCTTGGTGTGACCTCCACATCACATGAGCTATCATCTTATGAATGAATGCTCCGAAAGACATACACATTGCATCTTCTTTAACACCGCTTGAGGAAGAAATACATTGTTTACACTCAACTTTTCTTCCTTCTTCTTACCTTTATCAACATTTACCGAGTCTTATCAATCAAATATTTCTACTTTTTACATCATCTTTCCATGATGGTCCTTTTTCCTTCTTTGATTCTCGTAACTCTTGAGTTTTCTTCCTTGATCTTGTATATCCATTTAGTTTTCTTCTTTTTAGGATTTTTTTAACCATAGATGACTTGGTCTCACTTATAGAGTTTGTTTTTACTCTGCATATATTTATGTCTTATTTTTTAAATGCACGAGTTCTACTACTATACTTATATTGTTCTTTTGTGGTGCTTTACAAAATGCCCAAAATCATTACAAATGAAACACTTAGCTTTATTTCTACTCCTATTATAGTATGTACTTTAATTCCAACTATAATTAGAACTCATGTGACCATATAAAATATAGGCAACACGTCCAATCCTGTTACAATTATAGAAGACTATCATACCTTTTTAATTTTTTTTTCTCCAAGGACTGATTGTTTGTTTCTTCAAGGCAATAGTGTGTTGTATGAACTTTATTTCTACAAATTGAATCACACCCTATTATTTTCATATTTCATCCAACAAGCTCTCCATGGATGCTCTTTGTCAAAGTTCTTCATATAGTCGCTAGCCCTATGTCCAAAAATGTTGCATGGAAAAAAATTCCATGAATCTTACACGAGAGTATTTTTGCATTTTGTTTCCTAATGGTCTTCTTGTGTTCTTTGTTTTACTTCTTATTTTATGAACATACTTGATATGATGCATGAATTGATTCATCCCTCAAGTCCTTTTGCCTTGTTTGTTCTATTTCTTCCCATAAGGTTTTTAATTTTGTATCGAGTCTCTCACATTCTTTAGCCTTGCATTTTACAATCGCTTGACATGGTTCATGACTGATTCATGCACCAATTCACAATGAGTTGCTTAAATTTTAAGAACCAGACCTGATTTTTCATTGCTTGAACCTTTCTTAATTATTACTTATTCATCCTTAACTTGTTCTAGCTCATCCTTTAGGGTTTTAATTCATCTTCAATTTTGATATAGGATTTTTCTTCACATTTAGATATTTTGAAAACTTACCAACAAATTATGCCACCTCTTGAATTTATTCAAGATGATTTGCATAATTGATCTTGATTTCATATTTTAACTCTTTTATAAGGGCTTGAGCAATATCATACTTATTTTTCAAAATAGATTCTGTTAAAGAACTCATTCTTATATCTTTAGGATTACCTACAAGTTATTAGGATTTACACAAGAGTACACTCTAATACCAATTTTTAGGAATTTCGGGCACTGAGAGGGGGTGAATCGGTCTTGATAAAACTTACAATCAATTTCCAATTCTTTATATGTTACTTGTTAAATATTATTGATTTTTATAAGCATGCATCATTAACCATAAAGATATATAATGTGAAGCATATACACACATTCACATGAAGAGACCAGATATAAGGTGGGAAACCATTTCATAACAAAAAGCAATAAAAACTAATGAGCTAATTTTTAACAATTGTCTTATAGAGTTACAATGATTTCATGATTGAGCTACAACTCAATCTCAAGCTACAACTCCAATAATTTAACTAAGCCACTACCCATTCATCGAAAAATACAACTTACCTAGAAGCATAATCTCCCAAATTTGGTACAACACCCACTAACCTTTTATAAGCCAAAATTACAAGGAGGCTTCAACCCCCTAGAATTTAATCACCAAACCGATCTTTTGTAAGCAACTACTTACAAGGAGACTCGCAACCCCGCAATATGGTAATCTAAAACTTAGAATTTTTACATATTTATTTAGTAACTTATTTATGTTTTCTTCCACAACTAATTATGACCACTTATTCATATCGATTGACTTCTCCTCATTCACTCTACAAACTCAAATATTTAGGATACTACTTACCGCTTTCTGGTTTCTCCTCTCACACATTCATTGACTAGTTTTGTGATTTAATGGCTATGTCCCTTTCTCTTTCTATACATGAATGTTATCTCTTTTTAGATCTTCATTTGATGGCACTTTTTCATTATATCTTTGTCATTGGTCTTATCTTCCAATCAACAAGTCTTCATTTGATGGCATTGTATTCTCTCTAACTCTACAATAATAAATGGATTTGCATTATTTAGTAAAGTCTCACTAAGCAAATATCTCTCTTCTCAATATATTTCTTTGAATAACAATGTCTCATCCTCTCTCTATATCCAACAACTCTGAACTCAATTGTACCTTTTCTTCCCTTTCTTCAACAAATTTGTTTATTCATGATATATGATTTGATTTGAAGGTAGTCATGGATAATCTAGGATCATTCTCTCCTTCATCAGCTTCAGATATTCATGGATATATAATTTTCAATACATGTGTCCATTCTCTCTAGTCCTCGGATCAAGTGCTTCTTGATCTTCTTCTTCAAAAATCTGCAATATGTAACAAAAATTCAATTCATGGATTATAAGGTTTATTGATGATCTAAGCTCATTTCTCCTATCTATAAAACTTCTTGACTACTTAACTAAAATTAAATAGAATGTGGAATATATGGATAATTAATCTAAGCTTTTAACATATGTAAATGAAGTAAATAAATGCGAGTAAAGAAGTATATAAATGACCCAAACAAATATGTAAAATGAAATACTAACCCAAATGTGCAAGAGGGAAGAGAAATAACTTAGATGAATATAAGACGCTCACAAGATAGTGTCGTAGAGATGACTGAAAATATGGAAGCAACAATGACTATGCATAAAAACCTTGAAAAGGATAGATCTAGAGTATCTAGTTGGACTAGAGCACCTGGAGAAGGAGGGGTGCCAACAAGTACTATGGTATGCACACTAAGTGCCATGGTTCGTGTGAAAATTTATAAACTATATTTTAGAGGGTTATGAGATGGTCTCGAAAGCCTCGTTTTATGTGTTGCATCAGATTCGTTTTCCTATATTGAGTGTCATCAATAATCCAAGATGATGTAAATACATGTAAACACAAAAATAAGTATCAAAACCCTAAAAAGGAAAGATGTAAATGAATGGGTCAAACTAACCTTAGATGCCACAACAAAGGACTTACTAATCGAGCATTGCACTATATTTTAGACACTGAATGTAGTTCTGGTGACTGTGTGCATAATGTGCCCTAGGTTCTCTTGTGGCAATCACACTTTGTGAAGTAGCGAGAAATAACTAAATGTAGAAAATGTAATAGTATGCATGCATGAAATATAAAATAATCCCTCCCCCTATGAAGTGTGATGCAGATACATCCTATCCTTGTGCCTTATGATGGAGCTATGTGGATGCAAGTGATCTCCATTACAATAAATGGATGTGACTCTAGATGGAAGATAGTAGTGACTAGTGCTTGGTACCTCATTATGGTCTCATAATTTATATTTATAGGGTTCTCTTGATCTAATTTCGTAATTAGCCATGAAATGGTCACCACAAAAACATAAGAAGATAAAATGACTAGAAATAGCGCAAAGATAGAGGGAAAGTTCAAAAGGACCGGGTGCCCCTAATGGGACCAAGGTGCCCCATAACAAGTCCTGGCACCCCAATCGAGGCTAAAATAACTCGGGATGATAGAATTTGACTGGGTATGTAGGTGTAAGAGGTCATAATGATGAAATAAAATCATTTTTCCCTTTTCCATCAACTGTTGATGCTCCGACCTACTAAGTTGTCCATTTTGCAGGGGTGTAAAAAATGGATAACAGATCCATGTTCTACCAACCTCCTTCATCATGATTTAGGTGTCATACACTTTCATATACTAGTTCTATAGTTATTTTTCCCGAGTTCTCTTCATTTCATATCATGTTAGTGACCTACTTAGGTCCTCTCCATGGTATATCGAGTCTTTTTATAAGACATTGGTATTTTATTCTTGGGATTGTCCCTCAAGGCCTCATATCATTCGAAATCATCATTCATACCTTATTCCATATTCATTTCAATTGTAGGGTCATGATCATCAAACCCTAGTATGTATTCTATCTTTTTCCTTGGTATTCATGTGCATTGTATCTCCTTTATCCAGTTCAAATTTTCTATCGAGAGATCTTTAACTACACTTTCTCAATCACCACGAAATTTTAAATATCTCTAATTCGAAGGGAGGCATAGATAATTTGAAATTATTATCCAAATTCATCCATGCAAATGAAATATAATGGAAGCCCTAATTCGAGCCTAAGAACAAAGAAATTGCTATAAAAACCAACTTACAAATTGTCAAGACTTGTAAAAACCATGGTTGTGTTCCTCATCACATGCATAAGCTCCCTATATTAACAATCAAGAGATCCTTAATATATAAATAACATTGAGGGTTTTATACCCAGCACCTTTCTCAACACAGTCCACTACAAAACATGCAAATTCATTTGAAACAAAAATATATTCTTTCTAGTAATCATTATACATCTTCATTCATGTTGAATATCCTCTCACAAAGCTTTCTTCCATGAATTTCTTCCTCTACTATATATTTTTTTACTTATTCTAACTCTTAAGAAACTCAACTAGTCCCTACTTTGACTGAATCTACCCTAGGAAAGCTCAACCATAATTCTAAACATAGCAAATGTGGATGATATTCATCCTAAACATCTCAAAACTCATTAAAAACCTTATTTTATGGTATTCATGACCTTATCAAGCTCATGAAAACTCATTTCTACCTATTCAACCTATCCTACTTGTAAAACTTGACAATTTACCTCTTATTACAATGATTTTCAGCTTCACTATTACAATGCATATACAAACTTGAATTTGAAAAATGATATAAGGAGGAAAAACTTTAACAACTCTTATTATATGCTCAATGCCTTTCAAAGGCTTATTCAAACTTTATTTCCCAATCAAGGCTACCATGATGATGCTCCTTTATCATGAATACATAATGAACTTACTAGAAACTCTTTGCACAACCTTGAAACATCTTGTCCATATCATACTTCATCAATTCTTGATTTTCATCCTTCTCGTTATTCATGCACTATACTTGTTTGACCACTTGACCATGCACCAATCACATCTTGCACCTATTGACTTGTTCTTCTCACTTCTCCATTTAACCTTTTTGCCATCAATGGCAACATCAATGAAAATGACAAAAGTTCAACATATCCATGACCTAGTCCTCGTGATCCTTCATCTAATGGATCCATATTGGACTCAATTCAATATTTACATGATTTATTTCAAGACAAATTTTAGGCTATGGAATCCACAATTATGTCTCTCAAATCTGAAATCCAATAGCTTAAGGACACTTCTCAAGCACATTTTTGTTCTCCTTCACATCTCACCTTCATTCTATGAATTCTACATGTTTTCATGTTGGTGAACCTCAAATATTTCTACTCACCACACCTTTCAAGTTTGCAATCAATGCTCAACAATAAGATATTATTAGTAAAACTCATAGTTCATCAATTAATAAGCTTGTCATCTACTCATTATTATCCTCCTTATCGGCTTGAAAATATCAAGGTATTCCATATTGAAATTATCATCAAATCAATGGACACACCGAGAATTATTTTTATGCTTTCCATGAAAGAATAAATCATCTTGAGTGTCAAGGTTTCATCTCATTCACCACACAATGTTATGTTACATGGTCCTCTCCACTTGTTACATCTCAATGGGTTCTTAAATCTGATTCATCTAATAAGGAAAGTCAAGAGCCACCTAAGAAACCACCTATGACATCACCAAGTCAACATAAGCAACCTCCTTTAACAATTAGTTCAACACCTCTTTCTCTCAAGTCATCCACAACATTACCAAGTCAAATTACGCAAACTCCTCTTAAGGTTGAGCTCACTCCTCCTCCATTAAAGGTATCTGTGACATCACAAGGTCATGCTCAACAACCACCTCCTATAGTTAAACTTGTAATTCCACCATCTGCTATAGACCATACCTATGTCGATGACTGGGACCAGATGAAGCTTACTATGATGATGAACCATTTGATGGTCACACACCTTTATCACCTCAACGTCCCATCACTTTTGTTAAGGAAACTACTCCTTACATTGATCCACTTAGTGTCTTTTGACTAGAATTCCATCACTTACATACTTGGGGGAATAACATTCACACATCCCCCATCTTAGTATCAACAAATTTATAATTCACGCATCATCATACATCAATTCCCTAGCATAGTCATCTATACTTTAGCATCAACCATTACTCTATGATGCACTCTTGTGCTTAAGTTCACACTTGAATGTTGAGGGCATACTACGAAGAACCCCACACAATGCATAGTAGTCACTACACATTAGGCACCACATATCATTACATCGTCCTACATCATATGTGTCTTTACATTATATTGCAATATAGACATTACACATCTTTGTACATTCTACATTTTCCAAACTACATCTTATCCTACATACATCACCTCATAGTTGTCATAAATTGCATTTTTACATCTAATGCATGTCCTCTTATATTATGTCTTACATCATTGTGCTACACATCTTAGGTCATTTACACATACTTTGCATTACACACTATTCCTCCTACCACACATAGTACGCATTTTTTATATTCACTAATACCCGAAGATGCACTCTAGTCTTGTGGTCCATATTGGAATTTTGAGGGTATACATTACAAATTGACCACATCATTCTCACACATACATCGTTTGATCATTCCTCATGTGACATTACTGAATTAGTGATATACACCTTGGACTATAGTGCCACTTATCCTAACATCATCTAGTGATAGGATACATAATCACTCTCACTTCCATTTTTAGTGGTATACACTTTAGAATAAATCACTTGCCTCCTTTCTATTCATCTTTTTGTGATTCACACTTAGGCTATGGGGTCACGCATAGTTCATCTCTATGTCACATATCATCACTACAAACTGCCACAACATGTTACATACACCATATATTTCAACCATTTCCCGATGACACACTCTCATTTTTGGTTCATTCTTGACTACCGAGGGCCATACTAAATGAACCTCACTACATATAATTACATTACCTTGGGGGCATGTGGACCTTAGGATCAAAAGTGCATTCCATTCCATCCATCCACAACATACTGCATTTTATGGTTGTATTTACTCTTGTTTGCACTTATTCATACATATTCACTTTATTACACATGTTAGATAGATCTCTTGTATGTCATTATCTTTACCATACACACATGTGTGTTCATGCCCTTTATAACTGTGATCACAGACACATAGCTTCTCCACATAGTACCGATGCTTCATAACTACCTACGGGGGCATCCATATTCGTAGACTAGAGGTGTTATTGTTTCATCACAGACCAATCTGACACTTTGATAATATTTCATCGAGAACTCCTCGTCTTTGCTATGATTATTTTAGTAATGCACAACTTTCGGTTTTGGTGGTAGTAATCTGAAACACAATATGGACATAACACAAGATACCACATACTATGACATAAAAGAATGATGAAAAATCTAAAATACAATCAAAATATATTATTAACATGAAATTGTTCTGATCTCACCCATGAATTACTCCAAGTGTTACCAAATCCATTTGTTTTCCAACAATAGTTATGGGAGAAAATTCACAATTACTCATCTTGATGGCTTCCTTAACACACCTTCACAATGAATCCTTTATTCATAAAATAATTATTATAACTTTATTCCATGATAAAAGAGAAGGGGTGGCCTCTCTATTTATAGAAATTCAATCTTATCCACCTTATCTCTAAAATAGGATAAGAATCAAAATGTTCTTAGTTGTAGCCATTGCTACCGATCGCTTCCACTCGATATCGAACAACAAAGGAAACTACCACTATCATTACAAGTTTCCCTTGACTTTAGTTGTTTTAGGCTCAAAATGGAAATGGAACATTGGTGTCATGTTCCCCACAAGGTAAAATTTCCACACGTGAACACTGAGAAGCAAACTGTATCGAAGTTCATACAACTGAATGGATCTTGCTATTTAGATCATGTTGCACATGGTCACCATTCCAAGTGAACGTATTCATAAGTAGACCATCTTCTAATGAAGTACGAAATTCATAGGATCATACCAGTCAAAGGATCACTAAAAGTCATTTTCGCTCCAACACAACTTTTTTCTAGTATCCACTAAACACCACACAAAGCAACAGGAACACAACATACTGAAGTACCCTAAAAAAACTGAAAATCCACACGGAAAAGTATATACTCACACTATATATATGCCACCACATCATTATGAGGCTTTGTCGTGGTGACAGATGAGAGGACGCTGCTTTTTCTCCATCCTCATGTGCCTCCATCCTTTAGTGGCACGCTAGTAACTTAGTTGGATGTGATCATGAAGCTCAAAACAATTAAAAATAAAATAACCTCCATAATTTGGATGTCGCATACAAACAAAAATGTGTCCAATTATTAAAAAGTGAGGAAAAAAATTATTTATTTATTTATTTTTCAGACTTTTTGACATTTTCCCACAATAAAATTGTGAGAAGACACTTAATAATGATACGTTTGAACAAGACAATGAATTTTTAATATAATTGGAGAACTAAAATGCTTTCCTAATACCATGTACTCCACATTCATATTAAGTAAACACTAATTATGAAGAAATGATAGATAACTCACAAATGTGATTCAATATGCTTGACACCACTATTTTTATCTTTGTTCTTCAAGACACGTGGATTCCATTTATTTGTACTAGTTTTGGATAGATTGCAATATGTAGCTACTTGTAATTGACCATCTCTTTGTCAATAAATTCATAACAGACCGCCGTGTAGAATCGTCGGTTGAGTTTTTGTTGGTGGATGTTGGGCTTACACTCATGCCTGCACAATGTTGGACATCTTCTTCCACGTTGAGACAATCGAATCATTATGCGGTGGGATATATTTTTGTTGAATGGATGGCCTTCCTCACTGGGTAAATATGAGGCCGATATCTGTCGATTCCTATCCTAGAATATGAAAGAATAAAGAACATCCGCTGAAATATTCAAAGTAAGTTATAACATGCATAAGAGTTCAAGAAACATGTTGGATCTCCTACACACTCTACGTAGATCATGTGACAAGGATGGATCATGAACCTAATCTATATGGATTGAATGAGATGGCGCTCAAATCATAGATAGTGCAAACACCCAAAATGCCAATGCTAGAAAACTGAATGTTTTGAGAGTTCCAAGAGAATAACTACGGGAAATTCCAAAAATTGCACAAGCAGTCAGCACATATCATGGACAAAACTTATCTTGATTACAAACTGACATTCATAGAAGAGATTATTGCACACTATGGAAAATTCCAACATCCAAAATTATATTTCCATGAATTCAAGTCCACAGGCTAATAAAATACGAACGCTCCTTTTGATATGCATATTATTCTAACACACGCTATCAACATCTTCCAAGCTTACATCCTCCTTCCACGTGAATCAAGAGAGCCAAACATAGTTTTAATTCGTGTGATATTCAAGACAATCACACAGGAAAAATATATGAAGCTCACACCCACGCTTCTCTAAAATAAAAAAATGAACTAATACTCTCATATAATAAGTGCACCATACACAGGGACAAAGCAGAGTACTAATGTACCTCATAAATCTTTAGGATTCCATTACTGTTCTAATACAACATAAAGTAGCAAGACCAGATTCATGGTGTATATAAGAATGTGCCACAATAATATCAAGATTTTGTATATGTCATTAGTCATGAAGGACAGGTTACGCATATATAGGAAATACAACAACTATAATTAGGGAGGTTGGTTTAGTAACTCTTCCCACAAGACTCTCTAACAAATTCTAATATACGTGAGTGGTTATTAACCACTACTAATACTAAACTAAGTTGTTTATACAACAACTTAGTTGCACAACTATTAATTACACATAATAATTATTCCTGTAATTATTAATTATAATAATGTAAACACTATATAATTTCCTAGTAGGTATTATTGAAAAGAACTTGTAAAATTTCAAGAAAATGTAATAAATGGGGGTAAAGCTAGAGTCCACAACATTTGATATAAATTCAATAAGAGCTAACATTATCATGAGATTGAAATGGGAAAGTAAGTAAGAAAAGGTGGGAATAAATATGTACATGTCCCACACATACTACACAACTTATATTATTGCAACCCAAATAATATATGTAAACCGCACTCCAATTTTTCATCTCGATTTCTCTTGCATTTCTCACATGTGTGCAATTTTCCCTTAAAAGTCCAAAATAAAAACTTTGATGGGGTAAATATATATATAACATATATACACTACCTTTTTTGGATTTTTCACAATAGTTAAAGGGGATCATACTACTTATCTAGAAGATGAATTATTTATATGTGGATGGATATCATCATAGGACAGCATTTCCATGGTTTTGCAAAGGTTAGGTAAGGCATTTCTTATGTACGTAGAACCCATACAATTTTGAATATTCTAACTTTGATAATATATATATATATATATATATATATATATATATATATATATATATGTTTTCTAATTTTGATGGGTTGGATTTTGTATATATGTACATATTACTTATGTTTTGATTGATTTTGAGAGTTGATAAATTTGGGAAGATATCTAAAAAGTTGGATTAGAATATTTTATGTATTTTGAAAGTAAGAATGGAAATTTTGAAAGAAAATATTATCCTTAGAGGGTTGGATTTAATTTTATGTCCTAAACTTAGTTCACATCTCAAATTTTATGTATGTATCACATCTCTAGTACACCCATGTTCACCATATTATGTAATCATCATATAGCTCAAATAACCCTCCATGTTCCCATATATATATATACAATCTCATTTTCATGACTATCCCTTGGGGTTTTATATAGGTTTACATATATATATGTATGTAGGTTATATGTGTGTGTCGTATAGAACATATACTATAACTCATCATACAAACCTTTAGAAACTATTTCTACATGATGAAAAAAACATGACATACCTCATATAGTGATCTCGTGGTACATATATATATATATATACACACACACACACACATTTTCTACACCCATTAATCATATATTATATATTGGATGTATATAGCCAACTTGTGGCTATCATAACTTCTTATCATGATGTAGCTCTTTCATACATGTTATATTATCCTTAGTATATGTCGGATTTGGTGATTTCCATAGCATATACATATGTATATATATATAAATAATATATATATATATATATATATGCACATAGTGTGTGTGTGTGTGTGTTTGTTTGTTAGTTGGTATAGTTGATCATCATATTGAGCATTTGAGTCTTATTACATGGTTTGGATTTTCCCTCGAAATGGCTAAGTTGTTATACTTACATATTGTGATAATTTCTCTACAATATTCTATTCTTTGGTGTTTTCTTGTTGTTTATATTCTTATTTATCGAAGTAATTTCCTTCAAGTGGTATCGAGCTTGATCTTGGCAAGAAGCTGCGTCAAAACCTTAATTTCTAAGAACCATTCATATCTATAAATTGGTAGTGATTTTTTCGTAATGTTTATTGGGGTGTTGTGAAATAATTCAAGTTAGATCCTCTCCAAATTTTAAGATATTTTGATTAGTTTTGAAAAACTTACATCAATTTTAAGGTTTTGGATAAATTTGGTCTATCATTGTAATTTGTGGAATTTTTCCAAGTTCTTCACATTTCCAAAAAGAGGATAAAAAATTAGTTTGGGTTCATTCTTTAAGTTTTTTCATTTTTGGCCGAATTCATATCAAAATCCCAAACCCTAAATTTTGACCTTGATCTCTAAATCCTACCATTTTGGGGCATCATGGCGGGGCTTCCACAAGAGGAAAAAAGAATCCCATCACTCTAAGTAAAACCCCAGACAAGGATGAGGTAATATTTGAGGATTTAGAGTCAGAAGGGATAACTACAGAGTCCTCAGGCTAGGGTTTACTTGACAGGACCATAAGGTAAGCCAACTTGAGTTTGAGTTGCGAAACCTTGAGTTTAGAATGGCCCATAAAGAAGATGTAGAAAATATTGGAAAATGATTGGAGGATTTCATTCACTAATTTAGTTCAAATCTAACGAGGTCATCATGTTCTTCCTAATCAGCCACAAATCAATCATACTCATATCAACCAAGGCGGGTCTTCATGTCAAAGTAATAGACAAACTAGTCGGGGTAGATCTTGAGTATGACCAATCTAAATACAAAAACTCTATAAGCACGTAACTTGATTATGAAATTGGAAATGCATAAGTTTTATAGAAAGTATCCACTCAATTGGATTAACCAAATGGAGAATTTCTTCGATCTACATCATATTCTATAATGATAAAGGTTCTTATAACATCCTTGTATCTCAAACCGACCAATTTATTTGGTATCGATGGTTATGTACTCAAAGAAAAAAGAGTGGTCTCCATCTTACATGGACAATCTTCATCAAAGAGTTGTAATTGCACTATAGTTCTAGTGTGTCATATAATTGTTTCATCCAATTAGAAAAGTTAAGAAAAACAAGAGATCAGTCAAGGATTATATTCATCAATTCGAAAACCTTTCCTTGCTAGTGGAAAATATTACTGAAGAGAATCTGAATGAATTATTTCTTGGGGGTCTTAAGGAACACATTGAGAATGAGGTGTGTATGTTTAACCCTCATAAATTTTCAGATTCTATTATTATCGCATACGTAGGGTAGAGTTAAAATATTTTTCCAGCGGGAGACAAATTGTCGCCAATATTAAAGATCATAGCACCTTCCACCAACATTCCCTCGGCCCAGATTATATGACACCTCAAAAATTGAAGAAAATAGAGCCAAAGTGTTATGTTTTAATTGTGACATCAAATTTGGACAAAGACATGAGTGTTAAAAGAAAAAAATTCTACATAGAGGGTCTAATGAAGAAGAAAATAATGAAGAAGATGAAGAGGTAGAGCCGAAGAGGAATTAAGAGATCCCTAGCCAATGATAACATGTCATGCAATTTTAGGTATTAGCAATCCCCAAACTCTCAAAATGGTTGGATTATTAAAAATAGAGGCTAACGGTGTTAATTGATTCATGAAGTACTCACAAATTCATCAATCATTAGTTGGTGGCACGTTTGGCGTAAAAATTTCTATCCACTCTACAATTTCAAGTAATGATTGTTGATGAGGGAGCTGTTAGTTGTTTAAGAAAAAATCATAAAAATAATCTCACCATGTGAGATTACTCACTAATTATCCTGTGTATGTCATTTGCATGGGAGGAGTAGACATTGTGTTAGGATTTTAATGCCTTACCACCTTGGGAACCATTGAAATAAATTTCCAAGAGTTTTCATCATATTTCAGTCGAAGGAAGACTTTTAAACTAAAAATATCAAGGGAAAATTCACCATAGTTGGTGAGCTCTCACCAGATGTAAAATTTTCTTAGAAAAGGTGTAGAAGGGTTTGTGGCACAACTATTTTCACTAGAAGCACATCATTCAAGTAAATTTATGCCCTCGGAATATGCAAGTAGTTATAGATGAGCACTCAGTTGTGTTTGGAGATATGCCAAAGAGTTTACCTCCAAAAATATACCATGGCTATGCCATCCGGCTAATTACCCAGGGAGCCAACCACCCAACATCAGACCTTATAGGTACCCCTATATACAAAAGAGTGAGATTGATAAGATAGTACAAGAGATGTTAGAAGAAAGAATTATTCATCATAGTCATAGTGCTTACTCTTCTCCTATAGTGATGGTACGAAAAAAAGATGACAATTGGTGCATATGTCCAAATTACAGGGAACTCAAAAAGTACAACTGTTAAAGTTAAGTTTCATATTCCTATAATTGATTATTTTCTAGATAAGTTACATGGTGTTGTTTACTTTTAAAAACTTGATCTTCATTTTGAATATCAACATATTAGAATTAGGGATGAATATATTCATAAAACAACCTTCTAGACACATGAAGGCCATTATGAGTTCTTGGTAATGCCTTTTGGACTAAATAATGCACCCTCTACATTTCAAAGCTTGATGAATTCTATCTTTAAGCCATTTTTGCATAAGTTTGTTTTAGTGTTCTTTGATGATATATTAATCTATAGTAAAACATGGGAAGAACACTGCATCATGTAAATAAGGTGTTGGAAACTCTTGAAAAACATCAACTTTACGCAAAGCCTTCTAAGTGTTATTTTGGAGTCAAGGAGGTTAAATATTTGGGTCATATTGTCTCTTATGAAGGTGTTAAAGTGGATCCTAACATGATAAAAGCCTTTCTTGAATGGAAGGTTCCTAAAACCCTAAAAAAAAATTGAGGATTTTTGGGGCTTACAGCTTTGAGGCTTTTTAGGGCTTACAGGTTATTCTCGTAGATTTGTAAATAATTATGTAAGCATAACAACACCACTCAAAACTTTATTGAAGAATGACTCTTTCCATTGGAATATGTTAATAACTAAAAAATGATATTTTAAATGCACTCCATTTTCTTAAAATTCTCAAAATCCTTTTCAAAAAGTTTATTTTGTGCATATCATGATGGTATCAATGTAGCCCATGAAATCATATATACGAGAATCATATATTATCAACATGTTCCCATTGAATACATCAATCAACTATTGAAAGTGTTGTATATTTTACAATTTTACATATGAATGGTTGTTAAACTATGAACAATTAAGAGGGATTTCTACAACATGAAACTTTTTATGCTCATCACCATATGTGGTAAAATAGTGTAATGCCTTTGTAGACACCAAAATCAGGTCACCCTAATTCCTACATATGTGTATGCAACTTAGGAACCTCTTTATAATCTCACATGGCCATTTCACCTTTCTATTGACTTACATTTACCATTCTACCACCCATAATCAAGTTAGTAACCACATTTAACTACAAAACAAAAGTAAAATAAAACAAAAACAAATAAAAACCTAAACAACCTAGCCTCCCAAAAAAACTCCCCATGAGCTAAAAAAACCCAAACCGTCACATATGAAAATCTAAGTAAAGGAAATGGTTGAAACCAAATTCAACCATGTTCCTTATAATGGACCAAAATCAATGTAGTTTCCTACAATCAATGTCGATCGGTGTGGTTCTAGTTGAAACAACATCAATTCTATAAAGGGTAGCTCAAGCCACTGCCCAAGGATCTCGAATAATTTACGGTGTGACAGGACTAGCTTTTGAATCCGTGCATTGAGCATTTCATAGACATGAAGGGACCAAAACATCATGCTTTGCATTATTTTCTCTTTGGAGCAATCTTTTTCATCAACCGATCATCCAAAGTTCATCCCCACCCAAGGTATGTTATTTCACTTGAATCTGTAAACTATCATTCTTAAGTTCAATCATAGCTTCATCCACTTTATTTAAAGCATTAAATCCTAAATCACCCCTTTTATTTTGGCCTTCCCTCTAAAAATATTCTCTATTTAAACATTTGTAAATTCCAAAAACATGACCGTGATCCGGGTGATCTACATTGATCTACTATATCGACATCGATTCCTATCAAAATACCTTAAAATTCACATTTCTACTACTTTTTGACATATTTTCATAATATCATATAATCATGGCTAATTTATGTTGCATGTAATCTTGTGCCTCTATTAGATGACCATTCCGGGAGCAGATTATGAGCGAGACCATTTATGACCTACCCATAGTCCGTCAATGATTCTTTTGGGAGCAATCCGAAATCAAGCATGAGCTAAGTATATGCGTCATTGTCCTCACACCTAACCTAGATGACGTCCTTGAGTAGTTGGATATTCTCTTCGAATACGGTGACAAAGGCCAACCTCTTATGGGACACCATTTTTAACCCTCCTCAACCCATCATAGAGGACATTGATTAATTCTAGCATCTAAACATCACACATCCAAATTTTGTTATTTGTATCATCTAGTGTTACTTGTAATTTGTAATTTGTAATTCCCACTCCTCTTGACACTAATTGAACCACATTTTCAATTTCAAATTGTTTATAATATTAAACCTTGTTGTTGTATTCTAGTTAGCATACTAATAAGATGTGCGGGACATCATGATTACCATTGTGTTTTGATTATTATTTTGATTGGATGGTTGCATTGTGGACCTTGATGGGAATTTAAGGATATGATGATGATCTAGAATGGTTTCCTTATTACACACTAATTGTGATATCGTTACTATTTTTATATTGTTATGTCTCTGCTCACTCTGTATTGGATCCCTAGACCTTGATATCGTATTAGATATTAGACATTTCTAGATGGGCATTGATACACTTGTTTTACTTATTTGATAGACAATACAAATGTGTTAGACTTGTGACATGATGTGACTATTGCGATGAATTTTATATGCTTGATTCATATATCAATATTCGATGTTCTAATTGTTACTACTTTGTAATGACATATTGGACGTGATTTATGGATATTTCTAGATGATTTTGATGTTATGATCTTAGTACAAATTGATGGATTGGTAGAATCGAAATGTTAGAAAATTGAACAATTGGTGAATTACTTGATTCTAACATTGGTTTAATTATGATATTTGATGATGTAAATTTATATGTATACATGATTTTGTTTTATTATTTCGATGTCATTAATATGGCCACGAGGCCAGAAAGGTATTGTTTGATTTTGCAGGAAATTATAACACAACAAACTACGGGGGATAGGAGACCAACAACGAAGGAATGTGGGGTATTGGCAACAGTCACCTTGGCAACTAGTGTGTATGGTTGTTGTTTGGATGTTAGGAGGCCCCCATTAGGGGTGACCTCAAATATGACCTTGGGTATGTTTGTGATTTTGTCTTGTTGATTTTATTTAATTGTGAGTTGTATTTTTTTAGTATGTGGAGTCACTTTTATTATTTTGTTTAGCACCCCTCTTAAATTAATTTAAAAGTGTTTAACTTGTGCTTATTAGGATGTGACAAAAGGGGGGAAATAAATGTGAGTTGGTAGCCTTAATGTGTGTTGGATTGGAATGAATTTAATTTTTTTTGGAGTAGTGTGTACTCAATATTTCAAGTGAAATTCGGATTTTGACCTTCTAGGCAATTTTGGAGACTTGTGGGACAAGTTAAGCTTGTCCCACACCTCTTAAAGTCACCCACCCACTAGGCCTATGATGTGAGGGGCTTATTTTAGGTCCTATTTTATGTTTTTATGGAGGAAAAGAGCAATTAATTGAACTTTTATTACAAGGATATTTATTTGTGTCATTTAGGGGTGTGGGTTTGGGTTGAGTGTGTAAGAGGGTGGTCATTCCCTCAACCACCAATTTATTATGCTTTGGGGTTTGGGTTTGACCTTGGTGATGTGGAATGGAGGAGAAATGATGTGGCATCCTACATGGAGCCACATCATCTCTCTCTCCCTCTTTTCTATTTATTCCAATTTGTGTGGGGATTTGGGGGTTACTTGTTCATTTTTGGGGTGGATGCTTGTAATTTTGGAGAGCTTGCTTGAGAATGGTGATTTGAGCTTGGAATGGATGGTGCTTGCTTAGGATTTTGGAAGGCTTGGAACTTGTTTTTGTTTGATCCTCTTCATTTGTAAGGTAGATCTTCACCCTTGTTTTTACCTTGCTATTTTGTTGTACTCATATGTGTGGATGATGGTTGTTGTATTTCTTATGATTGTGGGAAATAGATTTGATCCTTAGGTTGTGGGAGAAATGGAAATGGGGGTAAAACTTGTGGGAGGCATAAGAGAAATGTTATTGGGTATTTTAGGAGGGAGTTGGGTTGGGATGTCACCTTGTTGATAAATATGATTTGTGTTTATCTTGTTATTTTCTTGAGGGAGGCATAAGAGTGAGGGAGGCATAAGAGTGGGTTGATTTCTTGAGGGAGGCATAAGAGTGGTGTATCTTCTTGGAGGGAGGCATAAGAGTTGTTGTGTATTGTGATGGAGTTTTTGGAGGCTCATAGGTGGACACCCAAACCCTTGGGAGGCATAAGAAGAACCCCCATGTTCCTTTCTCCTCCTTGGCTTTAGTATGGAACCTTTTGTTTGGAATCTTGTTGGTTTTGCGGTAACTTTGGAAATGTGTCATTGTGTTGAGTTTCTTGATTAAATGTGATTGTGGAAGCCACTTAGAGTTGCCAATGGTTGTCAAATACTCCATATTGCTTCCTTTTTGGGGCTCGGGGGCCAATGAGGAAGAAGGCTTCTCTCCCTCATTGGATAATTGGTTGGGTGGAGAGTGTTGCCTACTCCCCATTTTGATTTGATGAAAATGGTGGAGTTCGAGTGAAGATTGGTACATAGTTGCATTCAAGAAAATGAAGAAAGATCCCACCCTTATATTATTATGGTCATTTTATTTCCACCCAAAGTGGAAGGCTTATAAGCTTGTATTTTAAATGGGTTTGTTCCTTGTAAAATGTATTTATTAAACCTTGTATTATTTTAGTTGAAGTAAGGGCCATGAAATTGTTTGTAATGGAAATAGATTTTCTTTCAAAGTTGAATGTTATTCAAAGTTACATTATGTATTAAGTTGAAAAGAATGGAATCCTTGAATGGATAGTTAATGTTGATCTCCTTTTGTTGTATTATTGGAAAACTTGATTCGAAAAAAAAAAATGTAAGCTGTTAAGAAATGTGGATAACATTTTTAATTATGGTTAGCTGTTTTTTTTTAATGAATAAAATGGCGTTGAATGGGTGCTCTGGTTTGTTTGTTAAATTGTAATCTCTTCATACTTTGTTGTTGAATAAAGATAAATGAAAGGAAGGGATTTATGGGCATCCGTTTTACGATTTAATGGTTAGAAGATTATAGTTTGGTTGTAGTCTTGAGTTTTCTCAATATATATATATATATCGATGTATATAGAAAATCAAAATTTCATATGTTTATGGATGTTTCTATTATCCTCCCTATTGGCATGCCTTTATATATATATATATATAGAAAATCAATTTTTCAAATGTATATGGATGTTTCATTATCCTCCCCTATTAGTACGCTGCAAAACGCCTTTATCCGCCTCAATTGTCTCTGAGAGGTATGCGAGAAGAAGAAGAAGATTGAGATTAGGAAGCAGGATTTGTCTACTACTTGTGAGCACTGTGCACTCAATTCACGCGGTGGAAATTCCGTGGACATAAAAACCTAAAGGAACCACGATAGCGGTTTACATACGCATCGATCGCGTTCTTCCACGTTCGATAATTACCGAACCTAAAACCGCGATTGTGAACATCATCAACTTTGTAGCGTAAACTTTGCATCATTCTCACGGTACATGACGGCGATGTCCAACACTTGAAGGTTGGAAAGCGTTGTTAACTCATCGGGAAGCCCTCCAAAAAGGTTGTTGTGAGATAGGTAGAGAGAAACAAGCTTTGAAAGCTTTCCCACCAACAAGCAGCTATTTCAAATTTTACAGCATCTTCTGTTTTAGATTTCTACTGTTTTATGAGATTTTTGAAGTAACAACAGATTTTTAGCCAGGCTCATAACATGTATAAGTGCATGTCGACAAAATGGAAATATGGACCGCCTGAGACTGAAGCAACAGTCATTACATCCCTATTACCCATTGTCTTTTTGTACTTACATCATGTAATGATATTGCTATTCTGTTGGATTACTTTCACCAAACAATGCTCCTTGAACTTTCAGCCTTGGTGTGTCATCCGAAGATTTAATTTTTATCATTTAACCATAAATCATTACAAAAATTTGTAGATAAAGTCATCTGCTCACAGTATGATATGTATATTGTATAAATATATATAAAAAACACAACTGTAAAAATGTGTGAACTTAACAAAGGATGTCTTAGGATAATATCAAAGATTGTCAAAAGGGAAAGATTTTAATATACCAAGAATGAAATGTTAATTAGAGATTCACGGTTGGAATATGATAAATGGGTGAAAATAAGATCGCAACCACAGATTGATGTGTTGTATTCATGCATACATGTACAATACAGATAATATTGTTCCTCTTGTTTACAAATATAAAATGGATCAAGAATGACAACTCTTGTATTTCTGATAGTTGCGTGTAGTTCAAACAATGTTATGTTTAACTAGAGAGCATGCCTATCGATGTGGATTCTATTTCCGGCGTTGGAAACCCACTGCACATTGATCAAATTGGTGAATGAAGACGGTAGCGCCTTTTTCAACTCGTCATGGAACCCATGTTGTCCTTCCTACACGACACGACTCCTACCTCATCCTCAATGACACAAAGGAGAGGCGTACACGGTGGTGAAGCAGGATTTCACGCAACAAAATAAACAACCCAGATTTATCAGAAGTCGACGATACGGTGCATAAAGTCGACGGTCTCGATTTTGGCTTGATATCTGACTGTGTCAAAGGGGGGGCATGTTTCTACCAGAGAACACGCCTTTCGGCATAATTAACATAATCATTAGATCAAGAACATGGTTTTGTGTGACATGATTTTGATATATTTTTGTAAGAATATTTATGAGAACACTTGTACATCACAAATAGACATATCCGTAAGTGTAGAAGTACAATATTATTGCGTGGTAGACATGAAATGGACATATCCCTAAATATGGGAGTAGAATATTATGGCGTGGTAGACGTGAATTGAAGCACGCATTGAGGTAGTAGCAATTAGCAAAGTTTATTGAGCGAGCCGTGGAATTACTGAAGAAGATAAGCGGCTACTAACCGTGACAGTTCTGGGAAGCGAAACCAAGTCTAGAGCCTGCCACGTCATACACAACCAGCAAATTCTGCTGCTGGTGGTTTCCTAATATGGAAAGATCCGAACTGCCGCCCGGAGGAAGAGCGAAAGCCAAGCAGAAGGCGGAGCCCTGCTCATCGGCACGAGTTATTGTGTTCTTTGCGGGCAGGGTTAAGTCCACATTGTTGTCAAAATGCAAGGTAATCTGAGGAACGTTTACCTGGGCGGAAGGAGTATTGTAACAGGTATCCAGAAAGTCGAGGCTATCTTCAACCATGGTCAGACTCGAGAGCTGACGGCGGAAGGAATCTCTCACAGGGTTGTAAGCAGGCCTCCACCAGCCGAGTGATGACAGTTCCCGAGTCTATGATGATTCCTCTTCCCGTGGATTCGTCATTCTCAAAAGTTCCGGCGGGGATGGAAACTCGCTCCTCTCCCACTGAGATTCCGTTTAACCCCAAGTAATAAAAAGAGGGTCTTGCAGCGTTTGATAGCAGCGGCGTGAATTGCAAGCCCGGCGCGGAAAGTGGGCCTTTACCCAGTTGCAGGGAGCCCGTGAAATCACGCGAGTTGCGGCTGGGAAGGCAGTAAGAAAATGTTCTGTCGTATAATTCGGCCGTCTGCGACACAAATGAGGTGGCGTCCCTCCCAAAGCCGACCAAACCCGGCGTCATTTTTAATGATTCCCCTGAAAGCATTCGCGCACCCAAAGAGGAATTCCGCTTGCGACTGCGAACCCACAGCGACCGTGTCCGACGACAACAATTCGTCAACCTCCGATCCGTCGCCGTAGCGCTGCGTACGGATACAATTCCCATTACAGCTGATGCCCAGATCCCGACACGGCTGTGAGTCGCAGCTCAGGTAGTTATACGTGGAAGACTGGGAAGGCTGGAACTTGACTCGGGCAATCGGAGCAGGGAGCGCAGGGAATCCAGGTGACATCGCTACCGGTGTCGAGGACCGTGTAGAAGCTCTGCCCGGGCGTGCCGAACGCCAACTTGATTATGTAGTTTCCGACATTGAGAGCCCTTCCCGAGGCCAAGGGGACGTCCGCGTCGTCGTCTGGATTGAGGAGCTTCTCCGTGTTTCCTCGCCGTGTTAATGCTTGGTAGCGATACGCATCGCCCTTGATTGCCTCCAATATCGTGGCGAACCACGTTGTATTGGGGAGGCGGAAAGGCGAGCACTTGCCTTGAGCGTGCATGAGAGCAAAGCTTGATTCTCCCAATTGAACAGAGGAACAGTTCTTTCCCTCTGCATCCCCATCCTTCCATCTCAGTGATGCAACATTCACTATATCCACCTTATAATTCTTATTCTTTTCGCCCAACACGCCAGCGCCGAGCAATAACAGAATGGGAAACACCACTAAAAATGCAACAACCTTTGCCATTCTCGATGCAGAGGATTAAGTGAATTGGTTTGGAAAAACAGCACACACACACAGATATATATATAGCACAAATGATCAGGGTGTTCTGAACGCTGCTGGGTTTGGTGTTTCGAATGTGAAAACAGTCGACTTGCTTGACTTCCAAATTTGCTTGACTTGAGAGCCCGTCTTCCACGCAATTGAAACTTTCTCTCTTCCGCGTGGAAGGAATATCACATCCCAAATTACTTCTCGACGTCGAGTTCGATCGAATTATTTTCACGATTACTTGGAAAGTTCGATATTTCACTTTGGGTTCATTTGACCCTAAATTTTAGGGAGGCTCAACCGCAGCATAATCTCTCAGCTAATTTCCTATTGTCGTAGGAAAGTCCTTATAAGTTAACAAATGCGCTAAACTAGCAATTGCTACTCAAGGTGCAATGGACACGTGAATAGGGGTGGATTAAAAATTTCAGGGAGAAGGTAATAATAATAATAATAATAATAGGTTTTACAGTCCATGATGCCGACAAGCGGCTTATAGCATATGGGACTACCTCGTACTCACATGCGGGAGGCAACTAACTTTGCTACAAAAGGCGTACATACCCTCCCCCTGGATTTGAACTTGTGACCTCTATTTCAAGAGCACATGTTCTTCACCATTAGAACTCAATAAGAGAAGAGATAAATACAATAGCTGGAAGGACACAATTTTTTTATTAAATGTGTTGTTGGAAGATTTAGTATTCTATTTTGTACGGTGTGAAAGAAATGGAAACCCATACAACTTTGGAAACACACTCCAAACAACAGGGAGAGATTGTATTGTTCCTTGTAAAAAACATTTAAAAGATTCTTCCAGGTACTCGATAGGCGCAGCCAAACTATTCTAGTTATGTACAATCAAAAGAAAGCAGTTGAAAAATACAGGGGAAACAATAAACGCCATTAAAGAAGTATTGACATCACAAGAACGCAGTCATTTCTAAATTGTGGTTAAAAGTGATGTTTCAACCCAAATCAAACCACAATTCACCTTACACAAAATACACAAAAAAATGGGACATTCCATTCTAAATGAAGAAGGTAGAAGAAAATTATATTACCAAGTTTTGATGAACCATATCTTGTCTTTGCTCAAGTCTTCACCAAAACAACATACTTGTAAAGCAAAAGGAGTCGTCACAATGTGTCTTTTAACATTTCTACTATTGTATAAGCAACAAAATGTACACATTATTATTTAAATAATTGGAGGGAAGGGGCTGTAAAATTGTGCAAATTAAACTCAAAAAACCACGTTGATGTGGTTAGCAGCAGCCACGTTGTTGTGGTTGTAAAACAAGTAATGTTTGCATTGCAAAAACTTGCAACACTTGCATCACATAAATAAAGAGCAGCAAATCAAAATAAATAAATAAATGACACCTTTGAAATTTGCTATTCTCTTTTGTTATTTACAAACTGAAAACAAAAAATAATTTTCAGAATTGAAACATTCGAAAATCAAAATATTAAATTAGAAGCACATAAAGTATTAACCCGTTTTTTCTCACCATATCTCTGCTTTACATAGCAGCGATCGATTTATTGTTAACATAAGCAACACCTTGTGTTAAGAATTAACCTTCGAGAGGAATATCCTGAGGGATGCCATAAACATCTTTTTATTGACTTTTTCAGGGATTCCATAAACATCTTTTTATTGAATTTTTCTTCATATTTGCTCTGTCTTCCAATCTCTTCATTTATGTGTTTTTCAAAATTTTAGTGTTTGATTTTATCGTTTCTGGACATAGCAAAATGGATTAATACCAGTAAGATGGCTTCTCTTCGATGCGTCACATCAAACACCACCACTGCCTGTTAGTTTTCCAACAGATTGTATATTATCATTCTTTAACTGGCATGGACCCCTGAATTGGGACTTGAAATTAGTGAAGCTTCTGAATCAGCTTCTGGTCAAACCCCTGCCATATACCATGCAATTTTACTATGTTAACTCTCCCTGGGGCGGCATTTACTTTCAATGTATTTGAAGTTCAAATATTTTCGATTTATACATACCTAGGCTATAATTGGCAAGAGATCAGCGGCTTCAACCTAGATATAATGAAATACATCAAATCTTAAATTAAGAAAATAAGGAATCTCTTTCAGACATGGACATTATGATGATGGTAATATTTTAAATATTATATGACAGTTATTTCAAAATTTAAGTGGAAGGGGTTACCTCAGTTTGATTCAGGGTTGCTTGGTCTAACAGTGGACAGAGATTGGGATGGCTACGATGTAATGTGCAGGGACATTGACACTACAGATTGATCTACACCATCCATGTTTTTATTATAGTGGGAGACTTTAAAATCTCTCCCGATCTCGCAACTCCTCTTCGGCACAGGTCACAGTTGATCTTTCTCGGTGAAGCTCTCACTCTTCGGCCATATTACCGTTTCCAGCACCTCAACTACCACATCTTGCCCAAAATTAGCCCCCTCCAGCCACAGCGAGACGACCTCGTCCAACCCGAGAATCTAAGCAGGGTTATATGTTGGGCATCCAAGCATCTAGACTAATACGTACAAGAATATGCAAATCCTTTGATGTCATCTAATTGATGACCTTGATGCCATAAAATAGAGTAAAATTTAAAAAAATAACAAAATTTGATCGATAGATAAAGTCTACTTGTCGTTCATATGGCCTATTGTTGGAGGGGCTCAATTGTCAATAATTTTGTGCATTGCATGTTTTCTTGCAACTACTCAAGCTTAAAATTGAAAAGGGGACCTACAAACTACTACAAAAAATAAGCAATGTGGTTGGGTTTTGAATCTTTGACATATTGGGCTCATGTGAATAGCGTAAGTGAGATTGAGACGATAAAGTGGAGCATCTATAGTAGATATTTTTACGTAAGGACATTTTGAGTCATGGAATAGGTGTGGGACATGCATGTATTTAATTCCCACCTTTGTATTTCTAACATTTCATTCATGTCTTCATCTTATCTAACAAATCAAACTCCATCGAGTTAATTTAAGTAACATGGAAAAAAAAATTAGTAAAATAGAAAATCTCATTTCATATTAGTGGTCACCGATGGAACCTCTTCCGAGAATGGTTATCCTCCCTACCAATCAAACTATAGATAGTGCCCATGGATAAAATACATGGGCTCCATTTCTCCCAAGCCGAAATAAAGAACAATTTTTTTGTATTCAAATGGTTGGGTTTCAAACTTGGAACCTATTGGATTTTCCCCATTTTTTGGACCCCTTTAAGCACAAATTGCACTCATGTGAAAAATGCAAGTGAGATGGAGATGAAAATGTGGAGTGCAGACATCAAATATTATTTGATTCTTGCATTATCATTTCCAACTTTCCATTCATTTCTTCGTTTTATCTAACAAACTATTAATGTCATCCAATCAAAAGCCTTGACGTAATAAAATATAAAAAATAACAAAGTGCATTTTATGTCGCTAGTCGTAGATGTATGACACCATCAATATTGTTGATAAGGAAACCCTATTCATTACCCTAATATCTAGAGAGCCTCCCTGATTGTAAATGTACATGAATTTGCTACCCTACGATGCTAGGTCCACTACATAAATCACTATCTCTAAAATGTTCCATGAGATGTTGAATTGAATTCCCCTTACATTTACATGTCTTCGAACTACAAAAAAACAAGGAAAAATTACAAATAACTACTAAGATTGGTAATACTTATCGACCACTCCTTGCTTTTGGAGATATCTCCAAAATATGTTGCCTTGATGCCTAACGCATGACACCATTTTCTTCTTCTAACAATTGACAAAAAAAAATATGTGGTTGTAAGAAAGAAGAGTTTCACATTGGTTACCTCATTATTTCCTTCCCTTTGAATCCGCCTCCCTCAAACTCCTTCTTTAACACCTCTCTTCCTCTCCCATTGTTTCAGATCATTTAGTTTCACATCCTCGATGCATTCCCTTTGGTATTTCCATCACACATTTCACTATGTGATTGCTAGTTATAACAATGTCATGATTGTTGGAGTTGCAAGTTGTGGTGAAATGTATATTAGCTTAAAATTGTTTTAATTTTGTGTGATGTACAACTTCAACACCCAATAAAACACACTTCCTATTTTTCCTTGATAAATGTTCATACCGTACTAGAAATCTCTTATTTTCCATGGCTTGTGACTATGCTAGAAAAGCTTAGTTGATCGGGTTGACTATCTATTTGTAGAATTTGGTGAAATAGTTTCAATGGCTCTTTGAGATGACTATGTTGAAATATTCCTAACACTATTAGTCACCGATTATCTGAAATATTATAAAGAAGGTAATAAATTATTAATTATGTATAGTTAAAAACACATAAAAACGTGTAAATGGAAATCAATGTTAAAAATGGTATGGAGTCATGACCATAAACTTTCCCTCACTTTGGACATATTGAATGATAAATCTAAAAAAAATCTCCCACCAACAAAGATATCGTAGGGACATTAACAAATGTACCACCAACAATAATATGTCATAATTTTATTTAAAGGTTATAATAAACTCCAATCCAAAACAATAAAAATACGTCTTATTAGATTTGAAGAATTACCAAAAAAACACGAAAAGTGGAAAAGACAAACAAAAACATTAATGAGATTAATTCCCCCTTTGAATGCAATGCTCCATACCACTCCTTTGACATTTGTACACCTTGTTCAACATAGAAAACATTATCTTGCCACCAAACCAAGGGAAATTTCAGAGATAACTCCTAATTTTCTAATTTAGAAAACAC
Source organism: Taxus wallichiana var. yunnanensis (assembly GCA_018340775.1). Lineage (NCBI taxonomy): Eukaryota > Viridiplantae > Streptophyta > Pinopsida > Cupressales > Taxaceae > Taxus > Taxus wallichiana. Next base: position 63,217,186 of record CM031241.1, read on the forward strand.
ATTTCAAATGGAAAAAATAAAAGGCTTTTTCCACAACTCAAAACTATCTCTATGATGCACTCTAATCGATTGAAAATGATATTTCATAGATGCCCAAAATTCAAAACAAATCCTAGAGCTCGTACTACCAAAGATAATCCATAACTAGGTGCGAATGTTTTGCTTCGAAGTTTGAATTTTAATGCACATTGTTAATTTACTGAAACAAGACTATGGTTACAACTCTATATACCCAATTTTTGCATATCCCACGTTCAATATAGTTCAAGAGACCACACATATATCAGAGATTTTGTCTAACATTCACCTACTTTCACATTTTACAAATATATCTACCGAGGCATGTGCAAACTAAACATCTATTGAAATTTCTTTGTTTCATAATTCTTTTGCAGATGTTCACACCCTTTTTCAAGCTCTATTTTTGGCGCAAGATGGTAGCATGCTTACAAAGTTAAACTAATCACATTGGAAAAATGTTTCCTAAGTTTTTGAAACACCCTCAATGCTCCAAGACATGGGAAGGTAGTCCCATCTACTAACAACAAAAGAGATTTATGGGCGCATGTATTCTTGTGAGGGGTTGAAAGACTTTAGCGAGCAACGTATTTTTGAAAATAACTTGTAAATTTTCAAGAAAATGGAATCGATGGGGTAAAACTAGAGTCCATAACCTTTGATACAAATTGAAGAAGAGCTAACGTTATTATGAGATTTAAATGGGAAAGCAAGTAAGAAAAGATAGGAATTAAATATGTACATGTCCCACACCTATTACACAACTTAGATTATTACAACCTAAATAATATATGAATACTATACTCCAATTTGTTATCTTGATCTCTCTTGCATTGTTCATGTGCATTGCAATTTTTTCCATTAAAGGGCCAAAATTAAAAATAGGGAAAATCCAATAACATTACCCTTTTCACAATAGCTAAATGGGCTCTACTACTTCTCTAGAAGATAAAATTATTTATATGTGGATGGATAGGATGACCTTTCCACATGGTTTACAATAGTTTAGGTATTTCCTATGTATGTAGAACCTAGACACTTTTGAATATTCTAACTTTGATGGGTTGGATTTGTTTTATATTTTTTTATGTTTCCTTCAATTTTGAGAGGTGATAAATTTGGGAAGATATCTAAAAGGGTTGATTAAAATATTTTTGTATCAAAGGTAAGAATGGAAAGCTTGAAATAAAAGGTGGTAATTTAATATTGTATGTCCCACACCTAATCCATGACTCAAATGTTTCCTACCCAAATAGTATCTACAATCTACAATCCACTTTATCGTCTCATTTTTGTTTGTATTATTCATGCAGAGAAATTTTGCTTAAAAGGGCCAAAATAAAAAATGGATAAAACAGAATAGTTCTAGGTTCAAAACCCAACTTTTGGTTGTGTGATAGGAAGGAACGAACAACGTAGTACAACTATAAAATATGATAAAAAAAAGGTACTTCTAATTTTGCCTTGATGGATGTCCATACCTTTTTGCAAAAACTCTTATTTTTCCATGGCTTAGGAGTATTTTGACAAAGGTGAGCTGATCGAATTGAATATATATTTATTGCGAGATAGTGAAACAATCTCAATAATTCTTGAGAATGATGATGTCTAAATATTCTGACACCATTTTTCACTTTGATCAATAAGAAAATTATAACTAAAACTATGAAATTATTAATCATTTATCTTTCACGTATTTACATTTAATTATAAATTACATTGCAACATGGTTATGCTATTATGGGGTATGCACAACATATGCAAAAGGACTGCATAGTGTGGAGGGTTCTCCAGACATGTCTCACATGGCCCCTACAAACTGTTCGATGCATTATGCACACAAATATGGTTGTTAGATGGTTGATGAAACAAAAAATTAGCCTTTAGCTGCCACAAAATGAATCATAAATCTAGAGAGAAAGTGTTTAATTATTAATCAATTCCCTTATTAATAAAATAAATGTGTGCAACTACTTCAAGCTTTAGCGTTCGGGGAAGATTGTTTGGCTCTGCATTTTGAAGAGAACGTGTTTTTTTATTACTGGTGGTTTTGAGTATCAGGTGGTTTTCCAGTAGCCAATCGAGTATCAGGGATGTAATTGGTGTATTCCATGAATATATTCATTACTCGGTTGAACCTCTCCATTTCACGGAACTCTTTTTGTGGATATGATTTTGAGTCTGATCGGCTCCATTTCACATAAATCTTTTTGTGGGAATACCATATACGTGAGTTTAGAGTGTGATCCAAAGCACACTCTAGTCATGACGCTTGTTATGATATTCTTACGTCATACACGAGTTCAATGTCTTACTCTCACAAAGACAATGAGGCGATAGATCCTTATTCTAGTGGCCCCAATAATCAGGTTATCCATTCCACGAATGATACATATCAAGTATGTGTTGAACCACACAACAAGTTCTTCAATGATGTAATAAATACTTTATTGTTTTAGTTTTCTCTTTGAATAATTTACAAGTCAAATCTAATTGGGAGAAAACGTGCAATAGGGTTTACCAACCCTATGAATTTTTGAGATGCTTTCCCAATATTGTTGCATCCATTACGGTATGTTTCATAACTCGGGCATTAGTTTTCACAAAGGCTACTCAATGTTAAGAATCACTCATGCAAATCGGTTGTCAAGTGAGTTCCACAAGTAGGGTCCTAGGGCATACCCAAATGGCATGGGTTACTCCCACATAATCCTCTTTTTTATGTTGACCTCAACCGCCATACTACCAATAGTTCCTCTAATACTCAAGTCTAATATCTAATATGGGTGAAAATCCATTTAGTCGGTTTTCACAACAATATTATCATATGGTGGCTCCAGGAAGTGTAGTCACAAAATCACACACTTTAGACATTATTTAGTCTTGATTTCATAATACTATTCATATGGTTTTTGAATGAAAAAAGTACTAATTAGCCCCCGTCTTTTGGCCATTTTACTTTTCTTTCCGTCATCGTTACTCCCAACCTCTCGCACATGCATGCCCAGTCTATTTTTGTTGTTCCATCTTGTTACGCATTTGGTAGGGCACCGACAAGCACCCTAGTCCTAGTCGGGGCACCCTGATCCTCTTTCCACTTTCCCGCCACTTTTTGGAACTTTCTAACCAGTTTGAACATTTCATATTTCTTGTGGTCAGCCTTTTCGGGGTTAATTACGAAATTAGAACAAGAGAACCATATAAATATAAAGTTATGAAACCATAATGAGGGACCAAGCACTAGTCACTACTATCATCACCTAAGGTTGCATCCATCAAAGGCTCCATTTGCATCCATCTAGCTCCATCACAAGGCACAAGGTTGGTTCATCTGCATCACACAAGCATAGGAGGGAAGTTTATTCTATTCCATCCACCATTCTATTACATTTTCTACACATAGTTATTACTTGCTACTTCCAAAAGTGCGACTGACACAAGAGCACCTAGGGCAAGATTGCACACATTTGTGCATATAACTACATCGGGTCTGAGATGTAGTGCACCGCTCGGTAAGTCCACCATTGTGGCAGCTAAGGTCAGTTTGACCCCTTCATGTGCATTTTTTTTAGGGTTTTGATGTTTGTCTTGGGTTTCACAGTCTATTCTTCATTATTGATTACAAGTGGCATACAACGCGGTCAAAGGCAAAGTTAGTGTGACAAGTGGTGAAGGATTCACATCATATATCAACCCTACAAATATGGGTTTTAGACCTCTTGCACGAGACCGGGCGCCTAGAATGCAGACTAAGGCACCCACATGCACCCTCATACTCTCCCAGGCGCCCCGGTTCCACTCATATTGCTCGTATATGCAAGTTTACGGACTTTCGCATAGTCATTTCATCCTCCTATTTCTCTAGTCATCTCTGCGACACAGTCCAATAAGTTCATCAAATTAGATAAGGTCTTTCCAACCCTTCTTTGCATATTAGGGTTTTTATTTTCATTAGCCTAGTTGCTTAGGCGACTTTTTATATTCATTTAGTTATTATTTACATCATTTTAGTATTGTTATTTATTGTTGTTCCTAGTTAGATTAACTACTATTTATTCACATTTTAGTTAATTATTTTGGTGAACTTGACCTCCATCTTCATGCCTATAGGATCCTCACTCTTTATCATCCTAAAGCTTTAGTCATCATGAACATCTCCAATATTGATTATTTTCTTACGCATCCTGATGTATGGTATAGAGTCCAACATCTTCTAGCTACTACCCACATTCATGTTGATATGCATCCTGAATCAGTATATCAAACTTTTGTAGATGCATTCTCTCAACACTTATCATTCAAATCTAATCTTCCCACTAATTTCAACACTTTTGATAATGACCCACCCTTGCATATTATGATTCACATTCTCAATATGGGTATTAAGTGCACTTTAATTGATAACGGTTTGAACTCAACCTATGTCCCATGTCATTCCTTCAACACCTCGGTCTTTCAGCTTGTGACATTAGTCCATCTTGTCTTTCATTGCGTGCTTATGATGGTTCTATTCATCCATGTGTTGGTCACATTACACTACCTATCATTGTAGGGCCCAAAACAATCCCCACTATGTTTTTCGTCATTGATTTCCCAGTCTCTTATAACTGTCTACTCGGTAGGCCATGGCTTCATGCCATGCAAGTCATCGCATCTACTATGCATCATTGTGTTAAATTCCTCCATGAAGGCATTGAATATACTATTCTTTGTGACCACGACCCATTCCAATATTGTGTTCATGATCCTAATACTAGTCTTCATATTCCACGTATTGATACTACAGATGATCCTCAACCTATGGATGAACAACCTCATTTACCACCACTTGAAGGTGCCATTTGTGTGATAGACACGGTTTCTTATACGTCACCTACTACTACTGCTATTATGATTACTTATCGGGGCCTAACCAATCTATGGACGCGTCACTCTATCACCTATACCTTCACATGTCCCACCCACATTAGCACGCCCACCATTTACTTGCACACTCTTCATGAATGATTCATATTGGGAACATATCCCATTTGATCCTACTTGTGATGTCACTATATGTTCACATGATGGTCTAGCTTGACTTGGTTTCACTTTCAAGGACCTTTATCCTCCTACTCATGATCCTCATCTATATTATGGCTTCATCACTATTATTGTTGCTTATGGTTTACGTGTCTTTCATCTTATGGTCTATCTATCATGCACTCCTCGCTCTTCTCCACTCACATTAGGAGATTCTTGGCTTACTTATATAGGGGGCACATTGGATCTTGATCATATTGATATTTCATTTCCTATGCCCTTCGGTCGCATATTCATTTGCAATAGTTCCTTTCTTGGCTATACGAAAAATCTCACTTGTTGGTATGCACATGGTTGTCCACTTCCTCCATTTACCGATGAGGAATATGCCATGGTATGTACCATTTACGCCTTAATGGTTCATTACATGATCAACCAACACTATTGCTTATCAAGTCTCTAATGCCTATCCATATGACTTTGACCTTGACACTGACGATCTCTTAGATGGCATTACAAGATCCATCCTTCATCTTCCACACTTGGGGGCATAGTATCTAACACCTCTACTCCCACACCTAGTACCATTGTACATCACAACATATCCTACTTCTATCATATGCGTCTCGTATCCTTGTCACATTGCATGCTCATCACACTTATACCAATATCGTCACCACCTAATGACACACTCATATTCTTATGGTTCTTATATGACTGTTGAGGGGTATATTACAATAAATAACCTAGTCTCATCTTACATTAACATATCTATCTATTACATGATCACTCATACATACATACATCTACAATCATCTATCCCTCATCACGCATACCATACAATCTCTTATTATTCATCCCATAATTGAATCAATCTTACAAAATCTATGATACTTCACCACCTTCATACATCACTTCTCTATTTGTTGTTCAACATCATTTATAGGAAAATGCATGCATAACCACATACACAGGGGCATAACATCTGACACATTCCCCCACCATATTAGCGTTAGCGCATCTATCATCATATTTGCATTATCATACATCAATATCCTATCTTAGATGTATTCACCACATGTTTTAGTGTTGAGCATTTCTTGATGACACACTTTTGTGCTTCGGTTCACACTTGACTATTGAGGGCATACCACACATGAACCCCACACACACACAATAGTTACTACACATTGCTTCTATTCACACATTGTGCATCTTACATCACACACTCTATAGTTAGTTTACATCACTTTTACATTTACACATATACATGTTGAATACATCATACAAGTATTCATCATACATCTGTCATTTGCATCTACCATTACATACTACTCATCATACACATCACATAGCATGCATTTCACACTATTAGTCTATCTATACATTTTTTTCATTTCATCCTATACATGGCATATCACACATTCTACACATCATATGGTTGTCTATTATCATCACACATACTACATTATATTTTGCACACTACACTCACTACCCTTCCTCGGTCCATACTCGATTGTCGATGGTTTACCAATCAAATGGACCTTATCATGCACACACATTATTCTATCATGCTACACTACCAGGTTAGTGACATATGCTATAGGCTAGTTGGTCACCTATTCCTTCATTTGTAGTGATATACGCTTTAGGCTACATCATCACTCTTTTGATCATCTTGTCGTCATACACGTTTCGACTATAGGGTTGATGACACATCATTTTTAGGTCGCATCTCATCAATATACATACACAGTCATCATAACGCGTTAGACACAACACATACTTGATCCTTTCCTATGACGCACTCTCGTTTACGGTTCATTATTGACTGGTGAGGGAGAAAATTAAATGAACCTCACTGCATACAAATCCATCCACTCGGGGGCACATGGATCCTATCATCCATCTTACATTCCATTCCATCCATCCACAACATATTGTATATCTTGGTTGCTTTTACTCTTGCTTAAATTTTCTTGCTTTATTACACATGCTAGTTAGATCTCTTTTATGTCATTTATCTATACCATACGCACATGCGCGTTTATGCCTTTTTTAGTTTGATCGTAGATATAGGTCTTTTGCATGTAGCATGGATGCTCACCTTCTACCCATCCTACATTGGTCATTGGGGGCATCCACATTCGTCTCTCACAGGTGTTATTGTTTCATTTTGTACTTAGCACTTTACATTACTTGCTTATACATGCTTTTGACATATGAGTTATTTTTCTAACATGCTAATGGTTTCTTCATGTGCAACATTTGTTTTGTAGGATTATTTTCTTCCATGGCTATCTGTTATTTGTACTTGTTTATTTTGTTTGTTATTGTATGTGGGTCTTTCCCTTTGTTTGGTGTGCACACTTGTTTGTTGTATGCGGCCATGATGGCCTTGTGTGTCTTGCGACATCGTGAGTGATGTCCCATGTTTACAACCCACTTTATGTAGCTTACTTTTCTTCTTACATGTTTACATTACTACATTTCTTAGTAGCTTACACATTGTTTGTGTAGCTTACACATGGTCTTATATATGCATGTTTGTTCGTACTAACACTTATCTTTGGCTAGCCCTCTTTTTTGCACGCCTTGGTTTATACTAAGTGCATTCCTTTCCCCCTGCATGGGAGAGTTATAGAGTTCATGCGGTTGGTCCTCATTTTAGGCCATATTTTCCTATTAGCGACGTCTCATGCGCCCTAAAGAGGGGGTATCATTTTGGGTTTTACATACTACACAACGCTTCTACACCGGTTCAATTCAGTTCAATTTCCACCCTTGGCATTGTGGGTTATACATCGAGTGGGTTCAGACTAGTCTACAAACCCCATACACAATGGATTTTATAGGACATGGTTGTCCTTAGCATTTTGGGGAGCAGTTACATGTTAGAGGATACAACAAACTTCCTCTCTACACTACTTCATCCAGTGGCATCGGATCGCCCAAAAAACCAAGCAGTACATAGATCTCTTCACACATATTCAGGGAAGCAATTACAAGTTGGAGGATACAGTGGAATTCCTCCCTACACTTTTTCAGCCTATGTCATCTAAAATCACAAAAACTCATGACAAGATATCCTCTTTCTACACCCTTTCTCTCATCACGGATCAGGTGCACATGTTCCTTTTACACTTTTCATAATTTTATTTCATTCTTTTCATTACATATACATGCCTTTTTGACATATATACATGCAAATTTGACTTCTTGATTGTCTTTGCCTTACAGGTCCAACCGTATGAGAAGCAAGTAGTCAGAAACAACAACTACAACAATGGGGGCAATAACAACAACATTTTTGGCAGCACACATCATACTAACCATGTAGGTACATCACACACATTGGAAACTACACATGTGTTTCCACCCTAGGTTCACTCTCATCACTTTTTTTTAGCACTTTTGCATCTTAAGTTTCCACGCTCTATCATTTCTTTCACTCCACGCTTTGTCTAGTCCTTTAGCACATTTCTACATCACTCTACATGGATTTATCAAGTACGCATCTATATTTACTTTATGATACCTATATTTATTTTCATCAACATAAAGTGGAGTCTAATGTAGTCACAAAATCACACACTTTAGACATTATTTAGTCTTGGTCTCATACTATTATTCATATGGTTTTTCAGTGAAGAAATTACTAATTAACCCTCGTCTTTGAGTCATTTTATTTTGCTTTCTGTCATTAATGTTGACCTCTCACACATGCATGCCCAGTCGGTTTCTATTATGTTGTGATGTTTTAAAATTAATGGGTTTCCGGCTAGTACTAGGGCTCTGACATGCGCCCTGGCCCCAATCGGGGCACCCTGATCCTCTTTCCACTTTCCTGCCACTTTTTGGGCACTTTCTAGCCATTTGAACATTTCATATTTCTTGTGGTCATCTTTTTTGAGGTTAATTACGAAATTAGAACAAGAGAACCATATAAATATAAAGTTATGAAACCATAATGAGGACCAAGCACTAGTTACTATTAACATAAGGTTGCATCCATCAAAGGTTCCATTTACATCCATCTACTTCCATCATAAGGCACAAGGATGGTTAATCTACATCACACAAGCATAAGAGGGAAGTTTATTCTATTCCATCCATATTCTATTACATTTTCTACACATAGTTATTTCTCACTACTTTCACAAAGTGCGATTGGAACAAGAGCACCTAGGGCATGATTGCACACACTTGCACATAGAATTACATCGGGTTTGAGATGTAGTGCAGTGCTTAGTTAGTAAGTCCACAATTGTGGCGAGATGAGGTCATTCGACCCCTTCATATGCATATTTATTTTTAGGTTTTTCATGTTTGTCTTGGGGTTTCGTAGGTTCGTTCTTCATTATTGATTACCAGTGACATACAACATAGTGTAGCAAGTTAGTGTGATAGGTGGTGAAGGATTCGAGATCATATAACAACCTACAAATCTGGTTTTGGACCTCTTACACGACCAAGGCTTGAAGAACGCAGACTAGGGCACCCAAAACGTAGACTAGGGCGCCCACAGGCACCCTGATACTCTCCTAGGCACCCCAGTCCACTCAGATTGCCTGAATCTACAAGTTTCTGGACTTCGGCATAGTCATTTCCTCCTCCTGTTTCTCTAGTCATCTTTGTGACACAGTCCAGCAAGTTCTTTGAATTAGCTAAGCTCTTTCCAACCCTTCTTTGCATATTAGGGTTTCTATTTTCATTAGCCTAGTTGTTTGGGTCACTTTTTTATATTCATTTGGCTATTATTTACATCATTTTAGTACTTTTATTTACTATTGTTCCTTTTAGATTAACTACCATTTATCATCATTCGGTTAAACAAGAAGCAACCAACCTCAAACCACTAGTAAAGAAGGGAATGAATCATCTACCTCCCTCTTATGACAAAGCTTGTGTTCCTCTAATACTAGGAAGATATGGTCTACCACACATGTATTACATTATTATTAGCTTTCTTGGTTTGATGCTTTCCTAGGGTGAAGGTTACAATATAAGGTTTGACAATATTTTAGTATGATATAACATACATGACAAGAACCACATCCTCATATCCATTTCAAATAACAAGTCTTAATTAGTGGCCTTTGGTTCAAATTACGGATTTTTATATATGTACTAACATGAGGGTCCCACCTCACTCTATTATTTACTAGTGCTTTCTTGATAACTTTCAATGTCATTTTTTTTCTTTTTATTTTCATTCACTCTAAAATTTCACCCACAAACCATGTACTACATTATTTAGTTACCTCCATGATAACTTTGTTTTCCAAATTCCAATTCCATTCAATTTTGTTGATTACACACTTTTACTCCGCATATTTTTAAATGTTAAACCATACCATTTGACAATTTGTCTTTTACATACATTCAAATACGTAGTAATAGGATTCTAGGGAATACACATGATGACATTAACCATATACATCTCTCCAAAGTAAATTGTGGGTCATTTAGTGAGGGTGATCGATAACACAAATCCCTCTTACTTGTGTCATTTTTGTATAGCCATCCTTTCTTGGATTTTTTTACGAAGGATGACATATGGTTAACACGTGTTCTAAATAAATCCATCACAAGGTTTACTAGGGAGAGGGGCTAGTAGTGGTACACCCTAAGTTAAGGGGTCCATAAAATAAATTGTTTATCATATGAGATTGTAATTTTTTCACTAATCTGTAGTTTAGATTTGTATTAGCTTATATTTTTTCTTTGGAATGTTCAATTGGAGGGAAACCCATATTTTGAATTGATTTAAAATACTAACTTGAGTTACACTACAACCATGGTGGAAACCAATACTTGAATATGTGTGAAATTGGTTGAACATTGACTTTTTTGTACTTGTACATGGGTGAGAGGTCTTACATGTCATGATGTGATTTGCTACTCTACATAATTATTATGTCAAAAAAAAACTACTACATAGTACTATGACAACTATTGGGTATTGTGTGATCAATAGTCATATCAACTATTGGACCTTGTTCACCTATTGGCCCCTCTCCCTAAGTTATGGTCCTTGTGTTGTCTTTTAGAATTATCCTCCTCGCAACATTTAACAATCAAATAAATATTAATATTTAATTCTTATTATCTCTACGGTAGTTGGTGCTAACATGTGATAATGCCAATAAGATTGATCCTACAACTTTCATTTTCTATATACGATGATGAAAGTTGAAAGTATTGACTATCCATATAAGAATATTCCCTTTTTTCTCGTTTCTTACCATTATTTATTTTTCTTAGTTCTCTAATGGCTCATAGATCACAAAATGAATATGTCCACCATATAACCATTGAAATTTTTATACAATAACGTGCTCATTTCAGTTAAGTAATATGACTACAACATTATCCATAAGTAACATACAAGTTCTATACCAAGCACATGCAGATACAACTCAGCAACATATCCAAACAAGTATTGTTATCATTTTGTCACAAAAAGCACTAATATTTTATCTTTCTTAATACAATAATGGTATTTTATCAGTCCACATCTAAGTAATGTTACTATTTCCAATTTACAAATGTATTCATCTCAATGGGTACATGTTATCATAACATAATAAGAATTTTATTGATTCCTTTTGTCTAGGGTACCTGCAACCAAAATAACGATAAACCTAAATAGATGGAATGACAATCTCCTACTATCTAGCACATTTCATGATTGCATATTTTCCATTCACAACAATATCAAACCTTTTTGCATGCGATTCAATGGGTTATAAGAAATACATGTTCAATTTAAATTACGTTTTCAACTTTAGAGAGAGAGAAGAGAGAGAAAACACCATATTTCCCACAAGCAAATTTCTCAATATAAGTAACAAATAGAGGTTTAATAAAATCATGCGATGGTGTCTTAATGTCTCTCAACCATTATTAAGATTTTAGGAGGTCCCCCATTAGTTTTCTAATTATTGTTACAAGTTTACAAAAGAGACCAATTTAGCCAAAGTGGCTATGAAACAAAGCTCGAAAATCAATATCTAAAACTTTTACACACATTTTGTCAATTTTTACACACTCCCCAATATATAGAGAAACCCTCGGAATTGATGGAACACATTTATGACAAGTGGCCTATAAAACCCGCTTGCAAAAATTTTCCCAAAATAGTTTTCTCAAAACTAAAATTTGTCTACAATTATCATGGTGAAATTTTAGAGGTATGTGGTGGTGGAAATCCATTTCCCCACACTGATCCCCAAACCACAAGCCACCTCCAAAATGAATTTCTAACTTTTGACATCTATCCCAAGTTGCAAAATAGCCAATTGGGCTTAGAAACACATGTTATTAAATGATCAAATGAACATCAAAAGAAGGTTTAAGGGTTGATGTGATACTCCATGTCACTAGTGAACACCGTCAAATGTTGACATCTCCTCTACGAGTCGGGAAGTTGTTTTACACTTCATTGTAAAGCGTGTGTTATTAAGTTTTGTAAGGTTTTTAATGATAGAGTGTTTGTATGGAAACTGCATTCAACTTACAACTAATGGTTTCACTTTCCAAATCTACTCGTCTAAGTTTTTAATTAGTTTCTAACATATTTTATGAGTAGGGGTACACACTCTAAACCAATCACTCTTGACGATTAAAACAACAAAATTCATTTTATTAAAACCAAAAACATATTCATCATTTGATTTTAAATTTGATGCAATTATGAAGAGAAAATAAACAATACAAAATGCAAGCTAGAAAGAAAAGGAAAAATATGCTTGGAAGCATTCAAGTTGAATTGGATGCAACCACTCTGGTAGTGGCAATGCAAGAATAGAATTGTTCTAGTTGATTCCAGCAACATTAGGTGTCTTTCAACAAAAATCATCCCTCAAGTTTATAACTCTATTGAAATATTCTCAGGATCATTTGGTTCTTCCAAACTTCCAACTCTCCCAAAATACCACGCTCTTGATCTCGTGGTAAATCCATCGATTTGGGCATCACCAAACCATTTACTTGTGAAATTTTCTATCCAAACACTAATAAACACAACTCGGATTATTTTTCTATTGCTTTGACAAGAAATGTTTTCACACTCCAAATTATTTTTCTATTTGTGGTTAGGGTCAAGTTGTTTCAACCCTACAAACAAAACTATTCAACTTACTTGTAGCACTAATGGCATACAAAATTATTTCTTATGTGAATGGGGTTTTCTTTCCCATTTTATTTTAAGAAAGGCTTGGGGTTCCTTTAGTATTTAGTGAAATTATTCGCCGATAGGCCTTACTAGAGGCACTTTCTTGATCCGCTATTTTGATTGTCTTCGTCATTATATTTATTTAAAATTCTTAATATTGTTTTACATGATTTTTGATGCGTTGGATAAGGAAATGGTTCGATGGCATATTTCATTTGGTTATCATGGATTGTTCACCTTTCACCTCTGGTTGCTTCATTTGTTGTCTGTTGTTGTCCTATTTCCCATTGCCTCTCTAAATTGTTCACAATTACAATACTGTCTAATATTATCTCAGTATTGCAAACCGGATCCTTGCAAAACATCAAACCATGTTCAATGAACATCCTTCTCGGTTCTCTTTGACATCTCCTCAGACACTAAATCGGTGGTGAAGACATTGATCCTCCATCCACAATGTCCAAAGAATATCTTTAGAGATTTTAGACACCACACCAACTTAGCAGCACCATGGAAAGTGAGGCGAGGAGAGGACCTTCATACTATAAAAAATTCTCTAAAATCATCATTCTCACCGGTCTGCAATATTTTCACGTGAGAGATACAATTGACAAATTTTGCCCAGGTGTGGCCCATAAGATCCTTCCTGATCTATAGTAGAAAATTTTCTTTTTAAAATCAGTTCATGAAGTCTCATATGATTCCTTTCATAGCTCCTCCAAATTTATCCTCGAGTAGAAAATGCCACAGGAGCCTACACAACCCCCGCCCAGTGTTCCTCATCATGAGCTCAGATAACCCAAATTCTTCTTCTTCTTCTTTTTCTTCATTTTTGTCCATGAAATTGTCGAGCAAGGTTTCAAGCGTCATGGTAGCGATTTAGATCATGTTTGGTAGCTCCAAGGTGGAGGAATGGAACGACAACATGCTTTAGACGGGAAACGTGGTCGAGGAATTGATGAGTGGAAGTTATGTTACTCTCACTTCACCCTTTAAGGGCGATAAGGGCAGCCTTAAGAAGGAGTTGCACAAGTGTTATAAGTGGAATGATATGTTGGTCCTAGTTTGAGTCCGTAGGGGCGGGGTCATAGTGGAGCTATAGGCTTGTGTTATGCCCAATGAGGGGGCCAATAAGTTGTAGTGCCACTCCTCTTTTACATTGATATTACTCGATTTTGCTTATTTTGGATTGGATTCATAGACATTATTATCATATTGATCTTTAGACATTGATAGATGGACATTGTTATATTTGATTAGCTTATTTGATAGACAAGTATGGATGTTTTAGATTTATGACATGATGTGATTTATAGGATGGATTATATACATGGATTGACATATTAGTATTTGATGATCTTGAGATACTATCAGATCTTGACACATTGGATTTGATATATAGATGTTGCTAGATGATTTAGTTGGTTTTGTGATCTTATTGCTAATTGATAAATTGATAAAATCGAAATATTTAGAATTGTGAACAATTGGTGAATTACTTGATTTTAGCGATGGTTTAGTTATGATATTGATGATGTGAATTGATATGTATATGTATGCATTTTATTATCTCGATGTCATTAATATGGCCACGAGGCTAGAAAGGTATTGTTTTGATTTTTGCAGGCATTTGCAACACAACAAACAAAAGGGGATAGGAGACCAACAATGAAGGAATTTGGGGTATTGGAAACAAGTCACCTTGGAAACTAGTGTAAATGTATGATGTTATTGTTGTTAGATTGTTAGGAGGTCCCCATTGGGGGTGGCCTCAAATGTGACCTTAGGGTAAATTGTGGTTTTCCTTTTTTAGTTTTATTTATTTGTGAGTAATTGTATTATTTTAGTATTTTGTGTCACCTTTATTATGGTTTGTTAAGTACTCCTTTTAAGTTAATTAAACTTGATTAATTAGTGTAATTTAGGATGTGACAAAAAGGGGTTAATTAATGTGAGTAGGTAGTTCTTGGTTTGTGTTGGATTTGAAAGAATTTAATTACTTTTGAGTGTTGTGCACTCAACCTTACATGCAAATTTCGGATTTTGAATTTCAAGCCAATTTTGGAGGCTTGTGGGACAAGTTAAGCTTGTCCCACACCTCTTAAAGCAACCCACCCACTATGCCTATGATGTGAGGGGATTATTTTAGGCCTTTTTTGTGTTTTAATGGAGAAAAAGAGCAATTAATTGCACTTTTCTTACAAGAGTCTTTAATTGTGTCCTTTAGGGGTTTGGGTTTGGGTTTGAGTGTGTAAGAGGTTTTCATTCCCTCAACCACCAATTTATTATGATTTAGGGTTTAGGTTTGACCTTGTGATGTGGAATGGAGGAGAAATTATGTGGCATCCTACATGGAGCCACATCACATCTCTCTCCTCTCTTTTCTATTTATTCTAAATTGTTTGAGAATTTGAGGGTTACTTGTTTTGTTTTAGAACTTTTACTTTTGGAGGACCTTTCTTTTGAGAGTGTTGTTTGGAGCTTGGAGTTGGATTGTGCATGTTTGGACTTGGAAAAATTCTTGTATCTTGCTTGTGGATTGGATACTCTTGCTATGGCAAGGTAGGGTCTTCACCCCATGTTTTTCTTTTGTTATTTTGTTGTGTATATGTTGTGAATGAATGTTTGTTGCATGTTGTGATTTTGGGAAGTAGAATGGCCTTTAGGTTGTGTAGGAGAAAATGGAAATGGGGATATTTTGGAGGGATGCATAAGAGTTTTTATTGGGCATTTTAGGAGGGAGTTGGGTTGGGGTGTCCCACCTTGTGATAAGTAAAATTTGTGTTTATCTTGTTATAAGAGTGAGGAGGCATAAGTGTTTTTTTTCTTGGAGGGTGTGATTGAGTTTCTTGGAGGTTTTAAGGTGGGCACCCAAACCCTTGGGAGGCATAAGTAGATTCCTCATGTTCCTTTCTCTTTCTTGGCTTGAGTTTAGAGCCTTTGTGTTGGGAACTTGTGTGTGTTGATGTGATTTTGTTGTTATCTTTTAATGTGAATATTTTTATTGAGTGTAATTATGGAAGCCTTGTTAAGTTGCCAATGGTTGCCTTATACCCCTCATTGCTTCATTGTTGGGGTTGGGAGGAAATGAGGAAGAAGGATTCTCTTCCTCATTGGATTATTGGTTGGGTGGAGAGTGTTGCCTACTCCCTATTTTGGTTGTTGTGTTTGAAATTTGGGAAGAAGGTGGAGCTCAAGTGAAGAATGGTCTTAGTAGCACTTGGAGAAAAGAAGCAAGATCCCTCTTTGTAAAAAAATATTTACACTTTGTTGTCTTCATTTGAATGGAGGGCTTGTTGTTATGTTTGTGGAGCCTATTTTTATGTTAGAGTGTGGTACACCTTCTATGTGTTACACTCGGGTATTTTGTGATGGTCCCTTACATGGTGAGCGGAGTCGAGGGTTCGGGGCGAAAATCCCGAAAGCAAATTTTCATGGGTGGTTTATTAACCCATGGGTAATGGGTAACCGTTATGGGCTGTTTTTGGGCCCATGGTTTTTTCGGTACCCATTGTTTTGTAAAATCGCCTCTTCACTACCCATAGGTTTATGGGATGGTTTTGTTTTTGCCCATTGTTTGATACCCATGGTTTTGTAAAACTACTTAAGTAGTTGTCTATTTATATGGTTTTATGCATATGATAGAAAGACAAGCAAATGTATTGCAGATGTGTTTTGAATTCGGGTGTGAATTCTGTAGAGTTTGTTGAGCATAGCTCCAAACGGATCTGGGTATTGTATTGAGAGAGTGGAGGCTTGTAATAAAATCTAAGCAAGTGATTCTTGGTGGACGTAGCCCAAATTGGGTAACCACATTAAATCTTGTCTCTTTGTATTGTGTTATTTATTCTCCTACGCACTTTTATTTGAGATCTGTAATATTTTACGCATATTAGTTTCTCTTTGTTGTGATTCTGTAAGGGATTATTCCGCATATTTTATCCCTTATTTCCAAACACTTGTAACTTGCATTTTTAAGAATTTCAATCTCTTGTAAATATGTTGAGAAATAGTTGATTTGTATTGAGATCTCAAAATGTATGTGTGTTGGAAAGTAAGCAAAAGAATTTGTATTTGCTACTATGAATATTACTTCATTTTGTAAACTTTACTAAGAATGTATTGAATGAAAACTTGTATTTTAAATATGTTGTTCTTGTAAAATGAAAGGCTTGTATTAGTAAGATGAAATAAGAACTTTGAAATGGCTTGGAAATGCAAATGAAGTTTTCTCCATCCAAGCTTGCATACAACTTAAATCTTTTCCTTAAAAGTGTGATAAAATCATTCTAAGAGGATTGGTAGTATTGTTGAAAATACACTTGTATTGAAAATGGTTGTCATTTACTTATTATGTTGAAGAAAGGAAATAGTTTCTTATTCCTTATTGAAAAGAAATATATTTTGGGAAATATGGAAGTTTTTGTTACATTTCTTGTTATATTGAAGGAAAGAATAGAGAATGAGTTGATGTTATGTAATTTGAGTATGAAACTAGAAATGTTATCAATCTAGCAATAATGAATGGAAGACACCTTAGTTCAATTTATTATTGCTTTAAAAACCAACTTAAGTTAAATTGTTAAAAAGAAAAGCATTGTTTGAAGGTTCTATTTTCGGAGAACAAAACTGCCGCCATGTGTAGAGCGGTGGTTTCAGAACCGCTGCCCAACACAGAGAGGCGGTCGACGAACCACCCCCTTAGGGGCGGTGGCGATCGACAAACCGCGGACCGCTGACCTGCGTAGGGTGTCAGTTTCGTCACTTTCAAAGAAAAAATAAAATCCATCTATTAAAAAAATTAGATTTAAAATTAAATGAAATCTAAGCTTAAGACCATTAAAAGGAAACCTCCAGCAACTAGAAATGAATTGAATTTAAGTGTTTAATCTCTCCAATCTCTTTATGGCACCCACATGTGTAAAATTGTAGATTTAATGAAATGGGGTTTTCCCCAATTGTTGAACTCAAAAAAAAATGTTTCCATTAAATAACAAAACAGATCCATTGTAGGATCTCTACATTAAACAAATGAGCAATATTACAATAGTAAAATCTTTTCAACTAAAACAAAGAAATTTTTTCCATGGTTGCACTTCTTGCTCTCATGGCTCCTCCTCCTCCCAAAACCTGCAAAACAAAAATGAGCAAATAAGCCAAAGGAATGAATAAGAACACTCCATAAAGATGATTAGGGTTAGTTTGAAATCCCTAAGATCCTAGGGCCCATATTAAATCCATCTAAGGGTTGTGATTCATCCCTACAAAAGTTAGGTGAGAATTAGGTGGGAATATGTTTTAAAGGAAATGTATGTATAACTTGTGAATGGGGCCTCTCAAGGGGGTGTTAGAGAGAGATTAAAATGTAACCTTGGGGTGTTAGTTTAGTGATTTTCTTTAAGACCTTGACTTTTTAATTATTTTAAATTAAATTGTATACCAAGATAACTAAACAATGTGTATTATAGAGACCTAATTTATTTGATCTTAATTTTATGGGAGGGTAAGTTTAGACTTAGCCCTAGAATAATAAATTAATAAATGACATTAGAACTATATTACTAAATTAAATAAAGATTGTAACAAGGGGATTTTAAGCCCGAATTATGGAATTAAATAATATTAATTAATTGTTAATTAAAACGAATAAATTATTAACTAAGAAAATATTTAATTCTAGTTGGAGGTTACCCCATTGCAACCGGTTTTAACAAGAAAAATTATTCCATAGATTTTCAAATCTAACTATTGGGTTGTCTTGGGTTTTGTGTAGGAAATTTGTGGGCATTACATAAGCATTATACGTTGAGGGATTTCAATGACCCCAATTATGTCATGGGATTTGTGGATTATATCTTTGAAGAAGAGTGCAAGGCCCTCCAAGGTAGAATATTTCAATTTTAAGTCATTCCTTCACTTTTATTTATTTACATAATTCACAAAATTGAATCTTCCAAGGAATAGATGACTTAAGATCATAGAACGAAATCCAAATGAATTCAAAGGAATATATATTTTAAGATCATATAATAGACTTTGAGGGAAGTGGAAACTAGATGATTCAAAGGAATATGTATCTTAAGATTATATGATTGAAGCCAAGTGAACTTGACAAAATACACAACAACCGAATTGAGAAAATAAATATCTTAAGATCGTAGATTTGAACCTAAATGAATACAAGGGAAATTTACCTTCAAATATCATATAATCGAAGCCAAATGAATGATCACATAATCTAGGTGAAATGAATTCAAGGAATATATAGCGTTAGATCATATGTAATCAAAGGCAAAGGCTTTCTGCTCCTTATAGAAATGGATTTACCTTCTTTAGTTTTCCTGTGTAAATTTGAGTAATATATTGCATCCAATTTAATGCAAGTTTCAGGGGTTTTTTAACAGAAAATATACCTCAAGGGTGTGGTGTTGGAGCCAAAGGTTTTATACTACACCATATTTTCTCGAGAATATATTGCATCTTTCAAACACATGAAGTGCTCTCCTACTCCTACATGCATCCGAGGCCAACCCTGCACTGCCATATTGGGAACATTTGGGTGCTAAGAAGCTCACGTACCATATTTGTGAGGTTGTGTATGTTACCCGACACATAACTCACTCTCAAAATTCTTCTATGTCAAGATTTCAAAAATAATTTTAAGCCCTACCTAGAACTAAGAATTTTATATAATGGATTTCTATATATAATCACTTAGATTACATGTTATAATATAGCAAACATAAAAAATATTGTGCTTTTGCAATTATTGTGGCAGGTTTGTAATAGTAGTTATCTTGAAATTATATGTCAGATTTTATGGAAGTTGTCCAAAATATATATTGAAACAAGTGCCACAAGTGGTTTTTCTCATTCGCGTTGAAGCATAGAAAAACAAAAAAATGTTGAATGTGGTTGTGGGAATTCAACTCTCTGGTTTTGGATATGATGATCAATACTTATATGAAGTTGAATTGACAAGAGATGATAAAATTTCCTTTCTTTTATGAAAGATTGTGTGTCTAAAGTTTCGATTTGAACATATAAAAAGGATTTTAGACACAGGTGAACACTTCCGGTTTATGCTAAAATAAAGCTTTATAAAAGCATATAAATATCAATCAAATCATAATCAAATCTGGAATTTTTAGATATTTTTACTATATGAAAACAAGTGAAATCTTTGTGGAATTTTTAGTGAAATACCCTTTTAAATAGATATGGGATCTTGGAATACATTATGATTGTGTCATATGCTAAAAATGGTGTTAAGAAAAATCTTTAAATATTGTAAAATAAATGTATTTCTCATGGATTGTTGTCTCTTAAAAACATATGACAAATTGGAAACTCTACAAAAATGTATATTCATGCATCACACTATATTTCTTTAATATTGTGAAGTTTCAAGTGCCATACTACGAGTGCATGGAAAATGTGGAAACATATAAATCCATGGAATTTAAAAGCAAGTATTTACTCTCTATTAATACTTCACAATTCTTTATTTTTGTAAAATCAAGTAAATCATTGTTTAATATTAATTACTACCTTTAAATACACTTTTATGACATAACCTTGCTTTGTAGAATCCAAATTATCAAAAACACTACTATTATTATTAACATATTTTCATAAATTCATTCATGATCTATATCATTAAGTGTGTTCTTTTTTGTGCATTATTTATTTTACATTAATAAATATTTTTGTATTTGCCTACCACAAGCACTAATGGATGATGTTGTTATGAATAAATAATTATTTTTCTACTTGTAAATCCATTGTCACAAATGAATGAATCAATCCATAGTAGCTACAATTATGTGTTTATAATAAAATTGAATTCAAATTTTGACTATTGACTCAATGGTGAAGATGTTTGGCTCTTAAAGAGCCCACCAGTGGTTCAATTCTCATTGCTGCAAGCAAAGCCGGAGATTCACCATAATAAGGGACTAGGTTGGGATCATGCCCGTGAATTTGAAGAAATATTCCCACTTCATCATGTGGGGAAGGCGATCCACGGACTGCCGATTTCAATCAAAAAATTTGATTTAATAAAGTACATATTAAGTAATAAATCTTTTTATGTGCCTATTGGCCTCTCACAAGCACATATGGATGCTTTTGCTAGTTATCTACATGGGGGAAATATGTCATGGACACGGTAACTAGATATGCCCTTCTAAGTTTTACGCCTGCAAATGACATGTATTTGCTTTTATAGTGTGGGATTAACAAATGACATGTATTAGCTCAAAATATTTCCTAGGCTACTCCATTAAACCCATTTGCATATCAATCAATCAAATAAAATAAAATAAACATTTATTTACAAAATAAAATTGCTCTCCATTAAGCTAAAATAGGGAGATTCGTGGGAGAGGTAGGTTCAAGCAAGGTTTAAATTCAACTTGAAGATAATGTAATGTGTGTCACCATAATGTGCCAATAAAGTAGAATGAATACAAAACCACCCACCACACTCACCTCCACGGATTTCCTTCAAAGCCTTACCACCTACCATAATACATGCATTTTTGATATTTTATTTAATATTTCATTTTTTAAATTTATTTTATTTTTAGTATTCCCATTTTATTTTATTTATTTTGTATTATCTCATTTTATCATTATTTTTAAATTATAATTTTTGATATTCTATTTTATTATTTACTACGATTGACACTTTACTAACTATCAAGACGACATGTTCGGAGTAGGGATTATGATGCCACTTGTTTGACGTTCATGGCCACAAATTATAATCATAACTAGATAGCCATTACACATCCAACATGGAAATGATCAACAAGATAAAAAGTGTTCATCATGTAAATGCTTGCAGTAGCCAGCTAAGTGGCTCTTCCTAGACTTGAACTTGTGACAACACACCAAACTAATTGCTTATTTGTGTTTCCAAATAAATCCATTCTATCTCACAAGTGGAGGATTATACACATTTTATATATTCACATCATCACCAAAAGTGGGAAGCAGACTTGGCCACACCATGGCACCGGACTAAAGTCCTTGTAGAATGCGGGGTTAAGCAAGGCAGCAATAGGAGAGGCACTACATGGTGTAAGGGTTTTTTTAAATTACAAATTTTAGTGAAATCTATATGTTAAAGGAGGACATGGCATTGGCTTCTTATATCAAGAACTAACATTCAAAAACACAAACATAGTACCATTAAAGATGTGTAAAGCGATGGCCCTCTAAGTGGATAGTGATCACTCTGCCTTCTACGATTGTGTATTTCTCGGCACCAATACAGCCTCTACTCCCACATATTACGCCAATACTACCATAACTATACACAATCGAGGAACCCATAACTTCATTTTCAGAATTGGCACCATCACTTTGCACAAATGTTCCATCCGCACGGCCCCGCGTTAGCTCAAGTCAAAATACAATGAAAATGACCCCAACACGGCATAAGATCGTCATTTTATACACGCCTTGACATACATATTAACTTTCTAACATAAAATATATGTTATATTATACACACTGGATATACATTTTATCATATTATACACACCTTGACATATGCCGACCCCAATACTATATCGGATTATACATGCCTTGACATACATTTTATCTTTCTAACATGCTAACAGGTACTTCATGTGTAACATTTGATTTATAGGTCTATTTTCTACCATGGTTGTATGTTATATTTCTTGCTTTTGTCGGCATTGTTTGTAGGCTTTTCCTATGTATTGTTTGTTCTCTCGATTACTTGCGGTCATTACGGCCTTGTTTGTCTTGCGACATTGTGAGTGATGTCCCATGTTTGAAACCCACTTTTCATGGTCTACATTGTCTTCTTGTGTATTGTTTTCTTGTGTATTACCTTACACATTGTCTTCTTATTTGCTATCTTACATTCTTACATGTTTTTTTCTTTTTTTACTAACACTTGTTTCCTAGCCACTTTATTTGTGTGTGCCTTGGTTTCTACAAAACACACTCCCTTCCTCCCTACAGGAAAATTTTCAACACGTCGGTTGGTCCTCCTTTGGGCCGCATACTTATCAGCGATGTCATATGAACCCCAAATGAGGGGGCATAATTTGTGTGAATCAATCCCCCATACAAAGATCTTAAAGTCATCACACAACATATTTCACTACCAAGACAACACGGATTTCAGTCCCAAACAAGGCTCAAAATTTGACTTGGGTCCTTAATATAACACAAAACCAGCACCCAAACCCAGAAAGTAGCATTTGGGATCCTAGGGCGATTACATAGCATCTTTCAAAGTGCATCATAATTTACATCACTTCACACAAAGTGGCTTTTACAGGGTATATAATCCTTAAGCACTCAACACATACATATGCTACATAGCATTTTCTACTTTATAATTGGATCGGAATTGGTCAAAATAGATCATAGTTTTACACACCATCTACAGCAATGTTCCATACTTTAGGAAGCAATTAAAGGTTGGAGGATGACACCATAATTTTCTCCCTACACTTCTTATAGTTTTTAGCGTAAGATCGCTTGAAAAACTCACATTTAGCACAACTGGCATGAGATTGCCCAAAAATGTGTTCTTCTACAATATGTTTTAGATCCTTTCTATCTCTTTTTCTCATCATGGATCAGGTGCACATGTTCCTTTTTTATTTTTACATACTTCTTACTCATTTTGATTGGATTGTTCATATACGCATATTTGACTACTTGTTTTGTTCTTCTCTTTTACAGGTTTGTCCTTATAGGAAGCGGTAGTCACATCACCACACATCATCGCACATCAACAACACAATCAAGAAAAATCAATAACAAGTACAACATGGAATATACACATACACTCTTTCCCTAGGGTCTTCTTCATCATTTTTTTCACTTCCTCTTCTTTAGTTTCCACGCTTCACATTTTTATCACTCCATACTTTTCCTTGTCTCTCGTAATGCTTTTCACCATCGATCTACATGGTTATCGGTACACACCGCTTATCTACTTTATGTTATCGAGCATTTTCTCAACAACATAAAGTGGGGGTAAATGTAGACACTAAATCACACACTTTGGGTATCTATCTAGTCTTGATTACATACTACTATTCATATGATTCCTAAGCGAGAAAAGTACTAATTGATCATTGTTTTTGGCCACATTTACTTGTTCTTTGTTTCCTCTTTTGGTCTTACACTCCTTCCAACCCAAAGATTTCTTTTCATACTTTGTATTTCTCACCCTAGACACCGATGCCTAGCCAAGGACTCCAGCCCCCATCCCCTTTGGGCACCCCCGAACTCTTTGTACTTTACTCACATCTTTTGGGTCCTTTCTAGCTATTTGGGCATCTTATTTTCTTACTAGTCAACATTTTAGTGATTAATTACAAAATTTAACCAAGGGAATCATATAAATATAAATTCATGTGATCATAATAAAGGATGGAAGCATTGAACACTAACTATTAGCACCTAAGGTTGCATATGAAAGGTTATTCAAGAGCATTCAAGCATCCATCTAGCATGCATTCAATGGCAAGGGAATACATTCTTCTGCATACACTTCATAGGAGGGGAATTTCATTCTATTCCATGCACACATCTACGCATATCTCTTACATATAGTTATTATTCGCTATCAAGTGTGACACACACAAGAGCCACCTAGGGCACAATTCCGCACACACACACCTAGAACTACATTGGGTCTAAAATGTAGTGCAGCAATCAATAGTAAATTCACTCATTTGATAACTAAGGAGATTCGACCCCTCATTTGCATTTTTTTGGGGGTTTTATGCACTCTTAAGGGTTTTACATCTCATTCCTTCATTGTAGAGTTATCGGTGACATCAATGATCATTATGCAAAGTACTAGAGAAAGAAGAAGTGAAGGAGAGCGAACATCTCACGACCTTGTGAAGGAGGTTTCCTAAGGGTTTGATTATTCATGAGAACCCAGAGAAAGTCGGTGGTGCTGCAGGCACCCCTAACCCATTCCAGGTGCCCCAGTCTAGGAAGATCCTTTGTTCACACATTTTTTTGAGGTTTTGTGTGACACTTCTCCCTCTCTATTCATCAAGTCATCACCGCGACACATTCCATATTTGATTGTGAATCAACTAATTAATTTTATCTCCTCTTTGCAACTAGGGTTTCATAATTTCTAGCTTAATTTGCTTGGGTTTATTTTGAACTTAGTTTGAATATTATTTACTGCTAAATTCTATATTTTCTTAATCACTGAGTGCAAAAGGAGTGTGAAGGATCAAAGTGGAGTCCAAAGATGGAGATGCATGAAAAAGTAGCCAATTGTAGTTGACAAATTTGAGTTTTAATCTTGATATAAAGAAGTTAAATCAAGATTATTTGAGGAAGCGCCATGTTGTGTATTAGAATTATTAGGTTACATGATGGGAGAGGTAGTAGTGGGGATGGAGGAAGGAATATGAAGAGGTTAGGTGGATTCCATGGCATCCGAGGAAGAATAGACAAGAGGATTTGAAGAAGCATCACAAGAGTTTTTAATAGTAATCAAAGCATGAAGAATATGCGAAAGATGGGTAGGATTATCATGCAAAGCTTGATGAAAGTTTGTGAGTTTGTCTAATTGTTCTTGATCAACATTTGTGTCTTCATCATAGGATTGCTCACTATCATTTGCTTCAATGTTTTTAAGAGGAACTTGTTGAGAGTTAGCAAATGGATTATTAGTTTCAGCCATTGATTTAGAATCCCTACGGGAAAATGGAGGAAGCTCGATATGCTCAAAATACCCAAAATGACCACTACATGTGACAGGCATAAGAAGAAAAACCCTAGATAGAAGGTGAGAATCGAGAAATGGATTCACCAAATCATTAAGAAAATGTAGAAATAAATAGATGTTAAATCTAAAATATGTACCAAAGATAATGATATAAATAATTAAATACAAATTTGACACAAACAAGGAAGTTAGAAATATAAAATCCTAGTTGTAAATGAAGGACATAAAATACTTAGTTGATTTGCACTAATGTCGAAGTTGTGCCGATTGGGAAAATTGATGGAGCAGAGAGCGGGATGTTGCACTCATACCCAGAAAATTGCAAAAGTATCAAAAATTTTAGGACCATGGTTCCTCCGAATTCTTAGAATATGTGAAAACCTAATTTCGCAGGTCACAATATGTTCATTGGTTTTCACCTTTTATCACATGTATGTCACCGCACTTCCTTAATATTCTCCTAAAACCTGCAATAAGAAAGAATCACTTGTAAAACCCCAAAACACATCAAATTCTAAAAAGAAAAAGATGCAAATAGGAGTCATACTAACCTCGGTAGTCACCCAACCGAGTGAACTTATGATCTGGGTGTTGCACTAAATTTTAGACTCCATATATTTTTGTGTGTGTGTAGAAAACGTGCCTGGGTGGCTCTTGTGTAGGTCACATTTGATAGTGAGCAATAGCTAGATATAGAAAATATAGATAGATGTGTGCATGGAAAAATTAACTTCCCATCCTATGAAGTGTATGTAGAAGAATTCAGTCCCTTGTCCCTTAAATGGATGCTAGATGGATGCTTGAATGCTCTTGTAATGCCTTTGGTTGCAACCTTAGGTGGTGATAGATAATTCTTAGTGTTTGGTCCTTTAATATGATCACATAGATTTGTATTTATATGATTCCCTTGGTTGAATTTTGTAATTAACCACTAAAAGGCCAACTAGTAAAGATAAAAAAGGCTAGAAAATACCCAAAGGATGCGAGAAAAATACAAAGAGGTTGGGGTTTCCTAGAGGGGACGAGGGCGCGCGGTCGCGTGTCCAGAGATAGAAATGTCGAAGTATGAAAGGATATACTGGGAAAGAAGGAGTGTAATACCAAGAGAGAAAATAGAAATCAAGAAAATAGGCCAAAGATAGTGGTCGATTAGTACTTTTCTCACTTAGGAATCATATGAATTGTGGTATGTGATAAGGACTAGAAATATACGCAGAGTGCGTGATTTAGTGTCTACAAAAAGTAATTTGTTTGTTTTCTTATACTCGCCACTAATATTTTCCAATTTTTAATTCGGACAAGCTTTGAGACACCAAGGTGCACAAGTGCACAAAGAACACAAGGGCCCACATGTATTCATTTTTTGTAACTATTGGCCCAAAAATAAGCAGGTGCTTATTTTGACAACAATGATCATGAAATTCATAGTTTTTAATTTTCATCATTATTTCATGGATTTTCTTATTCCTTTTAATGTTGTAGGCTTGTAAAACACCTAGAATATTTTATAGTAGAATATAAAATATAACTACATAAAGACCCAACCTCGGACTCCACAATCCATTGATTATATTTACTGGAAATATTCCAAGGTGTTTTCAAAACCCATTTTGTCTATATCCCGCAATTCATTGCATTTGGTGAAATGACGTCAATGTTTCACGAGGATGCTCATGTCTTATGTTAACCATAAATAAAGGTGAAATTTTTGGAAAAAAGGTTGGAAAAAATTTTGATAAAATGAACGTCGAAAAAACGATGACTCTTGAAAAAGTGTGCCCGTATAAAATGAATCCAACATAAATATACCAATGGTACGTGAATTGTTTGACAAAATTTTCTAAATAAATTTTTAATTAAAAACTCCATAAATATATCAATCTTTAATTCAAAAACATATACATTAATTTTATATCTGAAATACTCTTTTTTCTACATTTATCACGTTTTAAAAATGAGTTGTATTTCTTCCATATTGATCTCACAAACAAAAAATACGTTAGCTTGGGCTCGCACGCGTCAAACACTAAATATCGAGTAATATTGGCCCCCTCATCTTCAATAGGTATGCCAATAAAAATGCTAGCATAAATATCTTAGATATGTCTATCTAGAAGACACCGAGAGAGTAAATAACTATATTAATTTGAAGATAACTATATTAGTTTTATTTTAGTTTTTACTTTTAAATTTATTTTCACTTTTAGGTTAGTTTTATTTTAGTTTTTAATTTTAGATGTATTTTTACTTTTAGGTTAGTTTTATTTTAGTTTTTACTTTTAGATGTGTTTTATAAATAAAACATATAAATAAATGTTTTATATTTGTAATTAAAATTTAACTAGCATAGATATCTTAAATACATCTATCTAAAAGACACCGAGAGATATCAATCTCGAGGGATATCTCTCAGTGTCTTCTAGATAGATGTATTTAAGATATCTCTGCTAGTTAGATTTTAATTACAAATATAAAATATTTATTTAGATTTTTTTTTTATAAAACATATCTAAAAGTAAAAAGTAAAGTAAAACTAATCTAAAAGTAAAAATACATCTAAAATTAACAACTAAAATAAAACTAACCTAAAATAAAAACTAAAATAAAACTAATATAATTATCTTCAAATTAATATAGTTACTTACATGTGAAACTAAAAAATACATCCAAAAGTTAAAAACTAAAAACTAAAAATAATATAAATCAATACAATAATATTATTGTTACTTATCATATTTATTATTTACTCCACACTAATTATCTTCCAATAAAAATTAATATCCCCGCACTAATTATCTTGAATTTCCTCAAGCACAAGAATATTCATATTAACACTTGTTATCTTTCACACTTTAAAATAACTTACATTTCTATGTATAAATACATAATCATATATTTATTTTATTTATTAAACATTGAGTTGGCATTAAAAATAAATTATTTTAACCATTAAATATTAGTCGATAAATAAAAAGTTTTTTCAATCAACGCACGCCATTACACTCCTTGTTTGCCACTATAGGAACACCTCTCGGTGTAATAAAAATAATTTTTAAAAAAACTGACTTAATTTCAATGGATCTTAAACTAGCAACTGTATGTGTGCAATGCAATGTGAATGCGTTGACGATGTATGTTATTTCAATTAGAGGGATAGTTATTACTTTTGTAGTTGATGTTGATTGTAGTGCCCAGAAAAAAATTAATATTAAAATAAAATTAAAAAAACGGGGATGTATTGTGAAGTGACGTGGATTTGGGTAGTCATCAAGGCACGTGGGCAGGGCATGGTGATGGCAGTGAGTGTGAAAGGGGATTGTCAGTGTTGCAGATGCATTTTCAGACCTATCCCTTTTCCTTGCAAAACAATACAAGCACTTAATTTGAGATCCAAAGGCAATAATCATGTTAAACCCAAGGAAACGTGTAAATTTAATAGTATTTAAAAAGTTACAGCGATGGTAGAAGACATAGGTTTCCTCATGGACAGTCACTCTGTTTCACCTATGCAACAAACAAGTCTCCAACCTGACCAGCTTACTTTCCTACATGCTCCCTGCTTGGGCCAAGATATGGAACAGGGTATGGACATCAATCTAAGCATAAAAGATAGTGGGATTTTTTTAAATGTTGTACTTGCACATGCTCTGGTAGACACGTATGTAAATGTGGAACCTTGCACAAGGAAGGCAAACTGTTTGACAGAATGTAAACAAAAAAACAAACGTGGGTTTTGTGGACAACATTGACTACAGGATATGCACAAAATGGGTTCGTTGAAAAGGCTTAGAAAATTTTAAGAAAATGCAGATGAAGAAATCATGCTTCTTGAGATGGGTGCCATCATTTTTTCCTATTTTCCACTTTCCAACTCGATTGTGTTTGAGCCATTCAGATTTGCGTTGTTTGGAGATTTGTATTGTTTTCTTTCGCTCAAATATGTTGATCTTTGCTTCATTCACAAGCTCGTGATTTCCTATCACTTCTGTGTGTGTTCCAAATTCATGGTTTCATTGAGCCTTTATTTCTTTTAAGGAGGGCTCAACATTGATTTATCCCTATGCTCATTTAACCCACCATTGGAATGCCTTCGAGCTTCTCATACTTATTATCGTGTTAAGACCAGGATGGAGATGATCTACGTGTACCGCTTTGATTTTGTTTATGTAGATTCTGATGGAAATAGCGAGGTCAATAATACAAGACTTATATGGTCAAAGGCAAGATGGTGTGTCTTTAATCCATTACCAAAGGCCTCTTCAAAGTGCAGATGTAAAATTTGACGTCTCCGTGAATGCCACTGATAATATGAGTGTGATTTGGGCTTTGGGTTTAATGAGGCCACCAGATAGTCTCCACCATGTACCTACCTCAAAATCATGGAGGTTCTCTACTTGTTACATATGGTCATACCACATTCAGGGTTGTGGATGATGTAAACAAATGTTTGGGACCATTAGATTGGCAGTAAATGACATTGCATGGAATCGACATTGTTGAGTATAAATGGAGTATGGACTCCCACCTAACCACAATGGAGAAGGATGGGGATTTGTAGATGTCATGGTGCAAGTAAACTGGAGGGAATGAATGGGAAAAAATGAATCTTAGGAAACCCCATGAACCATTTAATGAAATTCCTATTTGAGATGCAGAATAGAATCCCACAATTTCAACCGGCTCATGGAACACCAAAACCGCTTATCTTCTATCGTCAATCAATTCTAGGCATGGTTCATCTCTCCTTATCTTTCATAATTTTGTTCTTTAGTTTCTCTTTTGCAATGAAATAAAATTTTAAACTATAGGATTATCATAGATTTGATTGTTTTAAATAAACTTGTTTTCAAAACAATAAGACGACATATCGTAACTTACGCAATTCAAATATTCCTTGGTAGACAACCATGAACTCAAACCCTCATTTGTGATGATCTAGCAAACTTCCTGACCAAACTAGATTGCTATAGTACCCATTTTTATTGACAGGCTGAAGTTGAGTTCCCTATAAATATGTTGACTATTTCCTTATTAAAACAAATAAATCATGAATTTCGAGACTTTCAAAACTACCTTCGTAAATCCGGAAAAGAGATGTTAAGTTTCTTTTGTGTTCCTTGTTATGTGAGGAGTCACTTCAAAACATAGATCGACCTTGATTGATCATTTGTGCTCTTTTCGACGCTCCTCTAGGAGCCATGTTACCTCGTGTTGCACTTTTAGAAGTAAAAATTAAAAAAATTAGTTCGTATCGGCTCGCCGTTCAACCCCGATCAACGAAATGCTTATCCGACTTCGCAAACCTCTAGTATTTTTACTAGACAATTTCCTGGAACCTTTAGTTTGGGGAAAACACTCTTTTTGATAGTTTGGAAAAGGCATTTTGTAGGCCTCCTGGTCACAATTTGACTAGGTCAAATTGGACTAATTACGACCAAGAACTCCAAAAACGTGTCGTTGTTTGAAAACTATTAGCTAGTTCTTAGTCTCATCAACTCTGGTGAATTATCCATATATAGGGGAACTTGTTGGAATTTTATCGCTTTGCATTCATCCATTAAACATCGGTTTTGGACGTGGTTTTCTAAGCCCTCGAGCTAACTTTTGATCATTTAAAACTAGGTCAATTTTGACCGTTGGCCTCAAAACTGACCACCACTCGTAAACCGTTTGTCATTTTTGAATTCTGTCAATCCCTATGGATTCTTGGTATATAGGTGAGCATGTAGGAATTTTCCCGTTGTGAATTTACTTATCAGAAGATAGTTTTATAACACACTTTCTTAGCCTTCAAGTCTAAATTGAACATTTTTACAACTAGCAGGAAAACGTAAAAAGAAAGTTGTAAGACCCTTTTCTAGTTACCAAACCACCGTGGAAAATTGTTGACACTTGTAAATAACTATTTCGAACTCTATCTTGTGGCTTGTGGTGTAAAATTTAACTTTTGGGAAAATAGTGTTTCTCTCCTCCCAACCTCTTTCTCTCTCCTTAGTTAAGAAATGGAGTGAAATGAAATGAAATAAATATGTGTCTCTAACCCTCTCCTTTTGAATTCAATTTATTATTATTATGTAAATGGGAAGCTAAAAAATTGTAAATATGATAGATCTAGGTGAATGTCATGCCAATGATTTATCACTGATTTCATGCTCACATGGTTTTGCAGGATATGAGTAAGATGGCGAAACAACATGGTTGAAACTCATTTTTTATTATTGTAACTTATGTATGATGATGGAAAAATATATATATACTGTTATGTTACAGTAAGGACTCATTATTGAAATTTGGTAATATGAATGAGATGCTAGTTTTAGGGGTGCTTTGGGAATTGTGCATTTAACTATAGGTGTTATTTTGATTCAAATTTACATATGGTAAAAATGGTGTAGGATATATGTGTTAAGTGAAATTGTATAGGATATTTCAACATTTTTCAAAGCATCGAAAGGTTTATTAGTGAATATTTTTATCATTTTTAAGATGTTAGTGTTTAAGGGAAATATTCATCTAAACATGGGTGTTATTTGATTCTAAAATTTGTATTATAAAAATTGGATAAATGTGTTAAATGAAATTGAAATTAATAGTTTATAGTGTAATTCCAGTGTGCAATTGATGATTAAATAATTGGTGTGTTGTGTTTCTTACCTTAAAATGTAATAAAGAGATCTAAACAAAACAATCCACCCTATTTTAAACTTCATGTATAACTACCCTTCCTATGTGATTCTTTGTAGCATAGAAAACTAAAACCTTAGGACGAACTAAAATCCTTATGCTCGATAACACCTTCTAGATTAAATAAATAATATCACAAGTTTGATTTTATCGTCATAGCTTGTATGTTGAGCGACATTTTCGTGAACCCAACAACTAGGAATGACATGGTCAAACATTATCTTGAGTATGTAATTTCCCTCCTAGGTTTGGTAATCATGTGTGTATTAAGGAGAATGTGTTCTCCTAGGGTAGTTCCCCGTGGGAAACCAATATTAAATTGGTGTAAATCCTCTCAAACCGACATACATGTTGAATGGCGAAGATCGTGGAATTCACCTTTAAGAGTTGGGATCATAGATGAACTCAATACCCAATCTCAATTTACATTTAGGTTCTATGATACAATACGAAAATTTTATTGTGAAACTTAACAATAGTTGTGTGTATGATTAGTTTTTGTAAACGTAACCAATTGATGATGTCTTTGGATGAAGGTGAAATTTAGATCGTTTTCATATCATGTTTAAACCATCTTGTGGTGAGAAGTGAAACCCACATTGTGCCAATCTAATGTGAACCTTAACCCTTTAAGAAATGGACTATTACATCTTATCCTCCCACTTTTCCTTCTATGTAATGGATGTATGATGTGAAATTGTGACCATGTTATTAGAGATAAATCCCCTAAGACAGGGACTAGTGGTTCCCGAGGATTCAAATTACCCTAATAGAAAATAGGTTACACACTTCATTAAGAAAGGCATATGAACCTAGTTAGGGAAAACCCTCTTGTTGGACGTAAATGATACTTAGGAAACCTAATCTAGAAACAAAAATAAGGAAGTATGTTACAGTTTTAAGAGCCTCTTCATCCTTAATTAATTGTTGGAGCATAACTCTAGTAAAACTATAATTTACGCTTGGCCTTGGGGAGTGTAATCATGGGATGTCATCCCATAGGTAAAGTAAAACATGATTTTCCTCAGTGTGATTAATTTCTCTTGTTGTGAATTACTTTGTATATAATACTTATTGTGTACTAAATCAATAATCATTATGAATAAAGAACCTACTTTGTATATAATACTTTTGTGTAATAAATTTGGGCATTAGAAGAGTCTTGAGTTTAAATTTGATGAATAATGTAATGACTTACTACACTGCAACTAGGATTATCAATGAAATTTAGGTGAGTGAAAGGTCATAGAAGAAATGACTACTACTTGAAAATAACCACTAAAGAAAAGACTTAATAATCCAACAAAGTGCAATATCTAAATAAATATTAATCACTCCCTTCAGAAAGTCAATTCAGAGGAAATTGAAATAAATTCTAACGAAATCAACAACATCCATATCAAAACAGAAATTGTTTGCAGATCTGTTTGGGTTGTGTAATACTATTGTGTATAATTTTAGCTATGTATCGTTCAAATCATCCAAAGGCATTTACAAAAGGCTCTACAAATAAAATGGAGCAAGGTGATATAACTTACATGGCTAGACATGATTTCATATTGTATAGATTATCAGACAACAAATCATAAAGCAATATCTTATTAGAATTTCTTTATTAACACATCTATTTGTTACATTTAGGTTCTCAAGGTTGATCGAATGTTCCAACTAAGAAGAAAACAAAACAAAATGCAAGTTCAATCTTTGCAAAATATTGAATCGGATCTCCTCCTCAGTTTTGATGTTGGATGAAACTTGAAAAGGTTTTGCAATGAAGTGATGGCCAATAGAATGAAGAGGCTGATACCCCAGATGGTCTAGGAGGCACAAGGAAGTGTTGCGGAAGGAATGCAGATTCTTTATGCAATTCCCATAGCATATGAGGCCATATAACAAAGACCTAGAACATTTGGTAGGCCCGGGAAGATGAAAAGTTCACCAAAGTTCAAATTTTCAAAAAGATTCCTAAAGGTTCAAATCTGTATAACATACAAAATTATACACAAACACAAAAATATAATATGTATTGATATGGCATAGATATTCCCAGTACCATTGTTGTCCAAGAGCACAATTGTGATGCTCAGATGGAATTAGAATTAGAAGCTTTCAAGTGACTTTGAGGTATATCCAATCAGCTATATTGGGGCTTATAGGGTAAATTAACTGAAAGTTTGGTCGACCATTACGAAAAAGGTGAACAATCATCTAGCTTTTGTTAACGTAGGATGAGAGAAATGCTGTAGTAAAATTAGAGTGGGGGTATCATTTTAAGTAAGATATTTTTTAGTGTAATCAGAAACCCCAAACGATTGTTAGATATTTTGATAACGATGACCTTTAGTGAGGCACACATCTAGTTGTTAAACATAATAAAGATGTAAATCCTGAAAGTTATGATTAGCTTGTTCATTTTATGTTTTTCATGATGAAAATCCTGTGTATCTGACATATTGAAGAATCATTTTTTGAAACTGTAGCTTAACTACATGAACAAAGTGTCCTATACTGGATTGAAGTTATTTTTTCTAGTCTAAGCACTAGACGATATGCACAGAAACAATTGACATAGAATTGTGTTGTCTATTTTTGGACACGCAATCTGACTGTAATTTACTGATGTATAAAATTTGTATGGTCGTTGGGATTCTTATCACACACTTGTGATTTCCAGGTATAAGATGGATGTTGTTCTCTCATACTCTTCTAACACTTCCTGAATAAGATCTGAGAGGATATGAAGAGTAGGACAAAAGTAGAACCAAATTGACAGTTTAGAACAGAAAGAATAAGAAAATTGGATGGCATTCAATGTAGTATTCTTTAGGGTATTTTGTCAAGAAATTCATGTCCATACCAAATTTAAAAAATTTGGTTACAAATTTCACTTCAATCCCTAACCACGTCATGTAATTGTAGACAGTAGAAAATGTAAGTGATTTTGTTATGCTTATAAGTGGATTAATGCAAGAAATAAATTCTGTCTAATTAATCTAGTGTAGTCTAGTTAAGAAAAACAGGGATTGCTAGGGCTGAAACACTTGTTATACCAAATCAGATAAGTCTACGTTAAAATGAAGGGTGATATAATAATTAATTTCCTGTTAGTAGCATATTTCAGGGTTTAGATTCAGATTTTATAGTAAAAAATATGGATTGTAGGTACATAAGTCTACAATTGTAACAATAGATTTTGTGAGGGGCATAGCATAATAGCTAATTTCCTGTTACTAGCATATTCCAAGGTTTAGATTTAGATTTTATAGCACAAAATTTGAATTTTAGGTACATAATTCTACAAATTGTAACAAAAAAATTTGTCAGGGGCATAACAGAGGCTAGATTTCCTATTTCTTCCCAAAACTTTGTTTTAAGGGATGAATATTTAATGAAAGGATAAAGAGTGCAACCAAAAACAAGAAAGAATTGTTGAATCCTAAGCAGGATGACTAAAACGGGCTCAAGAAAAATGGACAACAAAACAGGGGTAAAAATAAAAAAAAAATACGCTCTTCGTGTAGAAATAACTATAAATGAGCAAAGACAAGCTTGAGATACCCAAATTCAAATGCATGAAAACATAGCTCAACAAAATGATCTATGACATAATAATAAGCCATAATATAACCCACAACACCAAATTGGGGGATGGGTTACAAGTAGCATGATATAATGCAGAGAAAAATATTAATAAAATTATAAACCACGAGCTCAAAACATAGCTCGACCAATAATAAAATGCATAGCAATTTCCGACTCGCAAAATAGGGTTTAAAAGTAAGACGTTTACCTCATTATAATGGCAGCACCAAACAAAAGAAAGAGTTGAGTGGCTCGCTAAAACCCCAACACGCTTTGCAAATGTCACACGAGCCCACATTAAACAACATGTCAAAGTAAAGATTGAGGAACCGAGCAGTAAAGGATGAAATGAGCTAATCTTCAATACAATGGAGAGCTAACAGAGCAGAGTCAAGCAACACAAGAAATGGGAGTTCTAATTAGTGAGCAAGGCACACCCATAAACCATAATCATCTAACAAATCACTTGGATCCAAACTCGATGCCAATGGCAAGAAAATGGTGAGTTGAACTCATGCACTAAAACCACACTCGAGTCGTGAATGAAAACAAACACAGGACTATGTGGAGAATAAATTCACCCAACTCCAAAATACGCAAAGATGGTTATCCCTAAACACCATAGGTGAACCAACCCAAAACATGCAACTTTACTAATTTTACCAAAAGTGTCCACACCTGTAACATACGCAATCGCCGCATTTGAATGCAACTTCCGAATGGCTAAAAACAGCAGATTAAAACGCCTTACCGCCATCAAAACACCCATCAAATTTAACCTAATGTCATGAATGACCGTAGACTCTTTAACATAGGGGGAACACCTTTTTGGCTTAAATATTAAAATACAAAACATGTGAAAGAGTGATAAAGCATGGATGACAAGGATTGATTACTTCATTTAGAAATGCTTATCGATATAATAAGCAAAACCACTTTCCACACCTACAAATGGACGCAGCGGGGTTACGAGTACCACGACCTAATGTGGGGAGAGGATTTCTCTCAATCGCTTTTGGACATAAAATAATTCAAAGTAAGTATACCCATGGGCAATCAATGTTCTTTCCGCTCCCATTCTAAAGGAAAAGTTGCACTGCGCACGTGAAAATCGTAATATCTGCAACGCAGGACAAAAAAAATTCAGTACAAGATGGGTTGTAATCTACCAATTATAATCAACACATGGAAAACACAGAAGCTTACCCTTTTCCATGGATCCGCATAGAATATATTGTAGTGCCCACTTCCCTTCGACACCTTTTTTATTGATTATGATACTGTTGATTATACTTATGGACATTATTGTAGCTTTTAGTTTGATATGATGTTAGATGTTAGAGATCATGGACTGTGGTTGATTTTGATTCATATATGATGCATGTGGATTATTAGAGACATTTTATATTGATGTTGATACACTGCTTGGCATGGTTTGTGTGTGTGTGTGTGTGTGTGTGTGTGTGTGTGTGTGTGTGTTTCGTACATGTGATATTTTGTCATATTGAGTAAACCTAGAAAATTGAACTAATTTTATGATCATATGGTTATTGAGGAAATTTTAAATGACATTGTTATTTTCCTTGATGATGCTTGATTTATATATAGATAATTTTAGATCCATATTTGATATTTATTTTGGATGTTTTGATGCAGCCACGAGGTCAAGGAGGTATTGTGTTTTGCAGAAAACATGTCACAACAAACATCGGGGGATTGGAGACCAACCACATTGGAATTCTAGGTGAATTCAACAAGGGTCACCATGGCAATGTGTATTTGTTTTGTTTTTGTGTGTGCTTGTTGTTAGGGGTTCCCATGGGGGGAGTCACCTTTAAATGTGACCAAGGGTTATGTGTATTCTTTTATTTAGTTTCTTTTGTTTAAAGTTTAGTATGTGATTTTAGTGATGTATTTTCCCCTTTATTATTTAGTTAATTTGTGTTTAGATTTGTGAGTAATCATGTTGTTAAATTTATTAATTGGGTCAAAAGAATGCATTTATTAGAGTTGATGGCTCTTGGATTAAGTTTTGTAAGTAATGTGTAAGTAATTTTGAGTGTGAAACACTCCACCTTCCTTTTGAAATTCGGATCTTTCCTTAGGGGCTGATTTTGGAGGCTTTTGGGACAAGTTAAACTTGTCCCACACCTCTTAAATTTGTATACCAACCCTACCTATGGGTTGGGGAGTCAAAATTATGCCTCATTATGTATTTTGGGAAGGCAAGTTGTAAGTTTTATTGCACTATCTTACATTAAATTAATTTTGATCCTTGGGGTGTGGACTTGGATTGTGTGTGTAAGTAATTTGTCATTTTATTCACCCACCTTTTTAATTGTGCTTTGGAGTTTGAAGTCGATTTGTGAGGTGGAGTTGAGGATGAGTGATGTGGCATCCTACTTGGAGCCACCTCATCCTCCTCTCTCCCTTTTCTATTTATTTGAATTTTTTTGCTATTTTGGGGGTTATTTCAGGGGGTTACTTCATGGTGACTTTATTTTTGGTTACTCTTTTGGTTTTGAGCTCTGGTAATTTTGAAGAGAGTTAGAGATTTTTGTGGAATGCTTGTGGATTGTTGGAGCTTTTGGACTGTTTGGATTGGAAAAAGCTTGTTGTTGAACTTTTGGAGCAAACTCTACCATGGAGAGGTAGGAGCTTGGCTCTTTAAAATTTTCTTCTTTTATTTATGCATATATGAATGCTTTGAATATTTTGGTATGTTGTTGGTTGGTTGGGTAGATTGCCTAGGTATGGTGTAGGAAAATACTATGGGGATCTCTTATGGGGAGGCATAAGATTTTTGGGGAGGTATAATTGTTATTGTGGAGGGAGTTTAGGATTGGGTTCCACCTTGTAAAATAAATAGCTTGTATTTCTTTACTCATTATGGGGTGTCATAAGAGTGTGGGGATGCATAAGAGAATGGGAGGTATAAGGGGTACTTGGGGGAGGCATAAGGGCATGTAGAGGTTTTGAAATGATATATCTATATATATTGGTGGGTTTATCTTAAGGTGGACACTCGTTTCCCCTTTGGGAGGTATAAACAGCTTTCCACATAGGTCTTGCTCCTTTGGCTTGTGCATGATGAAGCCTGAGTATTGTTTGTTGTTCTTCCTATGGTTGCAAACTGTAGTATGTATTTGACTGTGTTTTGTATGTGAAATTTTTTTGTGTTGTGGAAGCTTGTTTGTTTCCATGATTTGAAATACATCTCTTATTGCTTTTGGTTGGGGCTTGGGGGCCAATGAGGAGGACGACTTCTCCTCTTCATTAGAATTCTTGGTTGGGTGGAGAGCGTTGCCTCTCCTCCTTTTTTGTTGTGATCAAAAGATATATGGTGAATCTTCTTGTTGTTTTTCAGAGCTGAGGATGAAGACAAATTTTGTAGTTTCTCCTTTGGTTCCTTATTGTGAAATTTTCCCACTTCAAGTGGATGGCGTTTAATAATATTTTTGGTGGAAATTTTCTCTGTTTTGAAATGGAACCTACATTTGAACGTGAGAGATGTATATTCTGTAAGTTGTACTTGATGAATGAAAAAGGAAGTTGTAAAATAATCATTGGAGTTCAATAGAAGTTGCTTTAGTTACCAAAAATGGTATGGTTTTCATTTGAAATCATGTGTTTGAAATATATTGTGAAATCTCTGTTTGAAAATTGGAAAAAGAAATACGTATGAAGAAATATTACATTTCTCTATTTCATTCAAAGTGCATGATTTGAAAGTAGAACTACATTTTGGGTTTTCACGCATGGATTGAAGTAAAGTTAAACATTGTAAAATTGGAATGGAATGAACTTAGATATTTAAAG
Organism: Taxus wallichiana var. yunnanensis; assembly: GCA_018340775.1. Lineage (NCBI taxonomy): Eukaryota > Viridiplantae > Streptophyta > Pinopsida > Cupressales > Taxaceae > Taxus > Taxus wallichiana. The sequence goes on from CM031241.1 coordinate 63,257,247, forward strand.
TATGGTAAATGAAAATAGATCAATTCAGATTTAAGTATGATTTCTATTTTTGATTCACTATAAAACTACAAATAAATATCAAAAAACATAAAGATTACCCTAAAACAATGAAAGACAAGATAAAATATTAAAACGAACTAAGGATGATCAAAACACTTTCCAAAATAGTTTGTATTGGCCTTACAATTTACACAGTTCATCTTTAATTGGGTAAGAGGCAAAATAATGCAAATTCACATAAAAGAAAGGAAATTCATTTTGAATACTCAACCATTGATATTTTATCCTTGCAATCTATTTGAAATCCTTCAAGTGCAACTCTCCATGTTTGTTTGGCAAGTTGAAGAAGAAAGAATGGCGGATCAAATCAAGTCTGGTTGTTGAGAAGGTTTAATTCACATTTTAATGGCAGAAAGAATTTTTGTCAAATTCACCCACTTAAGTTCATCAAAAATGAATTTTGATGTTTCCTATGCAAAGTGGAGTTCCATCCCTTTCCAAAAAGTCCTCATTTTCCCAAATCCAAGCTTCTAGTCGAAAGTTATGGCCTTCTGAAGTTTTTACTTCACTTAGTTTGAAAAAAAAGAGGGAAATTTTTGTAATCAGACCCATGGGCCCAAAAATTACTTAGGGAACTTTTTGCAAAAAAAAAAAGTCACAAATTCCTCCATGGCCTGCAACCCCGCCCATTTTGTTTTTGGAAAAACACCTCCGTGGGTTCGTAGGCCCGCACTTTCAAACTTTACCTTTTAGAAAAAGGTGAAAAATCTTAAGTCTCCCCACTAGTCCGCTCCCCCACTGGAAATCTTGGGCATGACACATGGCGTTGATGGGTGTCGGTGGAGGCACGGGGTTTTTGAACCTTTTTGCCTTTTTAAACAAAAAGAGTTAAAATCTAAATTACCTCCAACGACCCGCCTTCCCACGTGGGCTTAACAATGTGCCATGTGTCCCTTGCGCCTTTAAATAAAAATTTTCTTCTTCCCGGCCCATGCCCGTAGGCCTATCTTTAGGGAAAATTTTCTTCCCGGGTCCGCAGGCCCACCTTTAGGGAAAATTTTTCCCGTCCCACAACCCGCTCTTGGGAAAATTTTCCTCCCCAGGCCCGTCGGCCTGTAACTTAAGAAATATGAGGAGTAAGGAGGACTTCTTTATATCATTGGAAAGGGGAAGAAATTATCTATCTAATGGATATATTTTCAAGAAAACCTAAGTACATTAAATATGTGAAAAATCAGGTTGAAGTGCAAAGATGAATATGAGAGTGGGTAAGTGGGAAATCACCCCTTTTTAACTTACATGTTTAACTCTAAAGCATGGGTTGACCTTTTTTAAGGGTCACGTTAGGGGATAAGAGAATGATTTTATATCCCATGTAAATAAGAACCTTGTCTATTGTTTAGACCTGGTGGAATTAAATACCTTGGGTATTTAATTTCTTTGGCCCCTTTGACCCTCTAAAATTAATTAAGAAATATTTAACTATAGTGTAAATTTAATGGTTTATTAAATTAACACCTAGGAGAAATTTAACTATATTGGTTTAATTACACTCATTAATTTTGTAATGTGGATCTAATGTTTGCTACAATGGGAAAATTTCATTTATTAAATTATAATGGACTTGAATCTTTGTTTTGCACAATTGTTGCTTGAAGCCTGGTTGTGGTCATGCTTTTCAAAAAAAATTATTCCATAATTTTTCTATCTAAACCTAGGTTGTTCTTGGGTCTCAAGTGGTCATTTTAGCGAGCGTTACACTTGGTATCAGAGCCGTGGGTTCAAATCTTGGACCCTTGGGAACACTAGAAAACTTGAGACATGAACACTAAATCTAGAGCAATATTAAACCTAACACACTTTAAAATATAGAAAACAACTTTGTTTGAAAATTGCATATTCTAGTAAACATGGAAAACTGAATAAAACCCAAAATAATGAGCTAACTCTCACCTTGGTCTCAACAGTGCGGGAGGTGTGGACAAGATGAGGGGTCCTTTCACATCATATTATAGCAACCATCCTACCACATATTTTACAAACACTTCAGGATGTTAATGTCGCTTTACACGGAGGGTCCATAGGAGGACATGATAGGGTGACATCCATGGAGGCTCATGCATCTCCTCAACATAGCGAGGAGCATAGAGGAGAGAACTCCCACGTGGAGTCATCTAGAGCAGAGTCACCGTAGAGGGGACAGGGAGACCGGGTTTTAGGACACAGGGATAGGTCTCGAGCCCTGGGCTTAGAGATGAGCATGCAGGGAGGCCTAGGGGTCGCTAGACTATAGCTGCAGACCATATCAAGGAGATCCTGAAGCTACAACCATCACATTATTCTCGGTGACACGGTGGATTTCAAGCGAGGCCTTGTTGGTGAGCTTCGAGTGGTTACTTCAAGCTATGCCATTGTTCTAAAGAACATAAAATATCGTGTTGCTATCCATCTTCTTAGGTATGGAGCAGTGTGTTCAGTGGAGGACCAAGGAGTAGAAGATCCACCTTGATTCCAGTCGCTTACACTGGGAGCTCTTTGAGGAGTGATTCAGGATCGCACTTATCACGAGGTTCACACTGCTGGTACCCAAATTTAATCTCCTTCAAAGGCCAAGCAACATCATGGATTTGACAAGACACTCAAAGGTAGATAGATGATTATGTATGTCGTTTTGTAGTCGGGAAGTAGTTTATCTAACTTTTCAACACTGTGATCTTATCCTAACTATTTTAGGTTGTGCCTTTCAACCAAGGTAAGAGAACCTATTTTGTAACCTTTGTTATTGAAGAATGTTGGTAAATCCTTCTTTTGCACAAATTTTATAGAGAAGACCTTGGGAAAATATGATCAACACACCAAATATGACTCTCACGAGTTGTCACTTCCAGATTATGGAGATATTTTCAAAACAAGGAAAAGGTTACTAAAGACATTGGGAATCTTGATTGTTTCTGCATGTTTTGGTGGTAGAAATTATGCATTTGCACACACACAGACAAACAAGGGTAGTACAGGTAGGATTGGTTGTTTTTAAATGAATTTTTGGTGGGAGGTGAGGAATGAACTTGATTTTCCAGATCTTTGAGAGTTTTTTACAAAATGGGGAGCTTACACAACAGAATGCTTCAAGATAGCTAAAATGTTCCTTTAACCAAAATGTGTGCTTCAATGGAGGCCCAAATCAACACATTTTCACACAAACTATGAGATTCTAACACAAAGGCTCAAGTTAGAAGACTCAATAAAACATCAAAATCTAAGATCAATCACACCTGAGGTACACCCAGAGGCTTACAAACAATCTCTGTCAACAGATGAAAGAAAAGTGATTTTAAATCATTTATTTCATTCCCAGATGAAAGCTCTTCTAAAAATGAAATTATAGATGCCACTAAACTATCACAAGGATTGAGATCTATGTGATTGAGAGGGATTTTGATACAAGATTGCAACGGAACAAGAAAAACCATTTGCAGACATTCAAAAATGAAAGCAGACACAATTTTTCCCAGAGTCAACACAGAATAACTCAAATTTGATTAAACTTATCAGCAGGGGAAAGTTTCTAGAACAATCTCGAGCTTTCAATGGTTATACACTCATAACCACCTTGACACGATCAAGTTTAACACAAAAGAGATATACAGGTTTCTCAAACAATCCCTCAGGGAGATGGGCTCTATCAAGATTTTCTCTTAGAAAATCAGTTTTGACCCCTTACACTCCAACCATTTGCATGATAAATTCATGCAATTTATAACATTTTACAACATATTTTTCCCCACAAAATCCAAACATTGAGTGTACACCATTGCCATGTCCCGATCTGATTCCTAGAATCAGATTTGTAAAAAAATTGTCAGGTGTGCAGAGGGAAAATCTCTCCAAATATTTCTCCATATTCAATTCTTCACCTAGTAGAACACTCTTCCCTCATTCACCACCTACTTCCACCCCTAATCTATCAAATCTGGTTCTTTGCGTGCCCAGGAAGAGAGACTGGAAAATCATATCGAACCCGATAGCCACATTTCATCTTAATGGTAAAAGACATCTCCAGATCTTCCTCACCAAACTTAGATATCAAATTAACTCCCTTCCCTATTTTGCGTGCAAGAAATATCGAGAAATCATGAAGACTCACATCTCTAGGAGCTCTAGAGTAAAATGGTGGAAAAATCAGATACAAGATGCACAGTTGCCATTGATTTCTATTTTGAATTTGGACCATCCACGTGGGAGATCCACTTTAAAATGGGCTTGGGTTCCTTTTTTCCTTTTACAACTTTTTGGAAAAATGTAAAATTTTCACATTTTTCTCCGCACCTCCACCCTTTGAGAAATGAGCTTGACACGTGTCCTAAGGTGGGTCCCAAAGGAACCATGGCCAAATTCTACTATTTCACCTCCTTTTTGAAAAGGGAAATTTTCCAAGTTTTCCCCATAGCTCCGCCCTTCCGCTTTTAGTTTCTGATGTGGGTCCCAACGGAACCACGCTTCCTTTTTACACTTTTAACTCCTTTTTCACAAAAGGAAAATTTTCCAAATTTCCCAAAAAGTCCGCACCTCCACCATTGACTGGAACAAAATTTTGACTATCCTTTGTCAGGGCCTGTGGGCCATTTTGATGTTTTAATCCTTTTGATGACAAGAGGTAAAAATCCAAGTTTCCTCCGATGGTCCGCTTCCCCACCCTTTGAATTTTCAAAGCCAACCTTGACCTCCTTCTTATCGGGCTTGTGGGCCATTTTGATATTTTAATCCTTTAGAGGAAAAAAATCCAAGTTTCCCCCGATGGTCCACCCCCCACCTTTTGACTTTTCAAACTACCACGCATCACAATGGCACATCTTGAGATGGTCCCCAAAAGTTGAGACCTTGAATGAGTGCGGGCTCACCACGTGTCTTGGCCCGAAAAAATTTTTTGAAGGCTTAAAGCTCAAATGGAAGGCACCATGTGTCAGGGTCCGAGGAAATCTCCTTTGGCCATTGAAAAGTCCAAGAAAATGCAAAGTGAGCGGAGGCCTCCAAGTGTCCTCCTGGTGCTTCTTTAAAATAAAATTCAAGGGCGGTCCTCAAACATGTGTCGCTCCCTCCACATGTCCCAGGCCTCTCAAAACCTTTTGAAAAAATACTAAGTATGGGAAGACCCAGGGAAGCCTCCACGTGTCTTCATGGCACAATTTCAAAATGGTGCCCAAGAGCGAGAGACCTGAATGAGCATGGGCTCACCATGTGTCCTGTCCCCAAATAGTACTAGCTGCATAAAAAATTTTGTCTAAGTCTGGGAAGAGCAGCAGAAAACCTCCACGTGTCCTCCCTAACGCAACTCCAAGGCCAACCCAAAAAAAAATCTTCAAATGAGCATCGTTCTTCCACGTAGACAAGTTTTTTAAGTTGAGGTGATTCATAAAATTTTTAAGTACCTTGCTCGAGCCACATCCAACCAAAAGAGGCCATGTTTCTTGTTGATGCAAGGATGTAAATTTGACTGGAGAAACCCATCAAACCGTAAAATGTGGAAAAATGACCATTTGAGCCCGGAGATGAAATTTTCTCCAAGGACGGAGAATTTAGAAATGTTACAAGGCTCAAATACATTCCTCAAGCTACATCCATTCATTTTTCTTCAAGTATTTAGGAAAAAATGACAAGGACAACAAATCTCAACTATGGAAAATGGAAAGAATGGGACAACCCGAGTTTTACACCCAAATACAAACCTTTTCAGATGAACAGAGAAACGAGGAAACAATTTTGGATCTATACGTGATCCTCGGTCCAGAAAGGACTGATTATGGAAACAAAAGGAAGGTGGAGACTTTTCAGGCACAATACGGGAAGATAAAATGTGACAGAGACCGTAAATTGATAGATTTTTAATGGAAAAATGGGGCGAGACTATTTTGAGCACCAACATCGGCTCCGACTCGGGGATGGGCACTCCTGCGAGTGCCACAAGAAAAAAGGTAGACCAAGTGCCAAAAATATCCATTGGGAAAAGGAGTCATGCAGAGCATAAAACCAGAACCATCTCCCAAAAAATGAATAGAGAAACCAACAAAACTAGGCCACCAAGGACCAAACAAAAAAAAAAAAACAAAAAAGACAAAAAAAACCAATGAACTATACATATGTATATAGATGATGAGCATCCCCTTGATTCTGGGAATCAATCCAAGAAATGCTTCAGATGCCTACCATTAATAGGCAGTTTGAGAATTCCCCATCCAAGTCCTTCAAGAAGAAGGTATGTTCACCAATCCTAATATCAATGGAGTAAGGGCCCATCCATAATGCATCAAATTTTCCATGCTTTCCCTTATCTTCATGCTGTTCCCATAACAACACAAGATCTCCAACATTGAAAGCTCTTGGGAGTGACCTTCTTGTCAAATAACTTCTTCATCTTTTCTCTAAACTTTACATGCCTTTGGTGAGATGCCCTCCTTTCTTCATCAAGTTCAACAATCTGGTTAATGCGGGCATCATATGGACTTACTTCTTGATCTTCCAGTTGTTGAATGAACTGATATGAGGATAATTGCATATGCAGGGGCAGCAGGGCTTGAGTTCCATACACCAACTCAAATGGACTCTTTCCAGTGGCTCTTTTAATAGTAATTCAATCAGCCCAGACAAAAAACTTCAACTACTCACCCCATTTTCTCTTGTTCAGCTCCAAGGTTCTTCTGATAATCTTCAAGTTTTTATTACTTGGACTCATCTTGTCCATTTCCTTGGGGATTATAATTAGAAGCATATGTCAAATTGATCCCATATTCTTTGCACATTGCCACCAAGGGTTTAGCTCTAAAGCTCATGGCATTGTCGCAACAATTTTTGACTAGCACCCCAAACCTGCAGATGATATGGTTCAACATGAAGTCCATGACAATTTGGTGTGTTTCTCTCTTGGTGGGGATTTCCTCCACCCACTTGGTGAAGTAATCAGTGGCTACAAGAATCCACTTATGGCCAACACTTGAAGGGTCTGAAATCTCACCAATGAAATCCATTCCCCATTGCTTGAATGGGGCTTCAATTGATACAGGCTACAAAGGAAGGGAGCCTAAAGCTTTCAGTCTTCCAGAGAAGTGTTGGCAACTCTCACATCTTCTAACCAAAAGAGTTGCATCCTTGAAGAGAGTTGGCCACCAATAACCAACCCTCAGATCTTGTGTGTTGTGACTTTTCCAGCAAAATTCCCCCCCAAAAACTCCTCCATGGAGATCAAAATTATCTTGGGGCTTCATCTTCAGTAATGCACCTTAAGAGGACTCCCTCAGGGTTCTTCCAAGCTAACCCATAATCAATAATGACATATTTATGGGAAGCCAACTTAAGGGCCCTTTTCTGGTTCTTACTCAAATACTCAGGGCAGTATAAATGTCTGAGATAAAAAATCACATCCTTGTACCACTCATAACTCATCAATTTTTCAAAGACATCTACCCTTCCTTCTTCTACCTCATTCACCTCAATAGTTTTGCAAGTTTCTCTCAGCCATAAGCTTAGCCAAGCCCAAACCTCTCACCAACTTTGTGGTTTGGATATCCATGTCATATTCTTGCAACTTGTTCACCCATCTACATCTTTTGCTTGAGACCTCCATCTCTGATAAGATGTCTTTGACCATGGTGTGGGGAACATAAGCAAACAATTTTGAACTCAAAATGTAAGGCCTAAAAACCTTTGTTGCTTTCACCAAGGAAAATGCTTGTTTCTCCATAATAGTGTATTTCAGCTCAGCCCCCTGCAATGCCTTACTTGAAAAAGGAAATTGGCCTCTCATCCCCTTCATCATCCTTCTACAACAAGACAGATGCAACAATGTTTCTAAAGAAAAATAAAAATAGTTGGAAAGGCTTCTTATAATCTGGAGCTGCTAAAACAGGGGCATGCTTTAATGCCTCCTTGATCCCATTGAAAGCTTGAATGGCATCCTCCTCCCATTTAATAACCTAGTCCTTCTTTAGCATGGAAGTAATTGGAATGGTCAACTCAACAAAGTTTGATATGAACCTTCTATGAAAGTTTATCTACCCAAAGAAGGACTGAATTCCTTTCTTGGTTCTTGGAATTGGGACCTTGTTGATGGCCTCTACCCTTTCTAGATCAATCATCACCCCTCTTGTGACACAATGTGACCAAGCAATTTTTCTTTTGCACTCCAAAATGGCACTTCTTTGGATTGAGTGAAATGCCATATTCTCTACATCTTATCAACATTTTTCCAAGTGCAGCAAATGATCACCTCTCTTTCTAGAGAACACAGTTACATCATCTTGGTAAACAAAAATAAAATCATTGATGTAACCAAAAAAAACATCCATTTCTCTTTGAAAGGTTTCTCCAGCATTCATCAGACCAAAGGGCATCTGACATATACATAAGTCCCCCAAGGAGTGGTAAAGGTTATTTTAATTCTTTCTTATTCCTTCACCACAACTTGGTTATAACCAGAGAAACCATCCAGGGTAGAAAGTAGCTCAGAACTAGTCACTAGCTTGCAACATGTTTTCCATGTTTGGTAAAGGATAATTATCCTTCATTGATGCTCTGTTCAAATTTCTAAAGTCCACACACACTGATGTCACCATTCTTCTTTCTATCGGTACTAGGTTTGCAACCCAAGAAGAATACCTTGTAGGCTGAATAATCCCTCCATCCCTCAGTTTCTTCAGTTCCTCTTGCATTTTAAGAGATAGGAGTGGATTGATTGGCCTTTTTTCTTCTGAATGGTTTTGCATTAGATTCCAAGGGAATCTCATGTTGAAATAGATCCTCTCTATATGCCTTTAATTCAGAATAAGTCCAAGCCATGCAATCTTGATATTTTTTAGCAATTGGACATAAGACTATTTTCCTCCTTGCTTGAGATTGCTTCCCAACCAAATCTTCCTTGGTTTCTCCTTTGTGCCAAGGTCATGCTCCTCAACATCCCTTGAGGCTACTATGCATCTGTTAATAATGTGATCAACATTATCAAAGTTGGATTCAAGAGCAACCAGCCCTCTAGGAATGGTATTAGTCTTTAGTTGGATGATGCCTTTTCCAAACAAGGTTTCTTTACCCTCTGCTACACACACCATTGGCTCCCAATCAATATTTTGATCATCAAAAAATCCCCTTTGTTCTAAAAATCTTCTGACTTGAGCATCATCATCAAAAACTTGCCAATGCTTAATGTTGTCAGGGACATAAATGGCCTTGTCAATACTTCAACATCATATTCACAATATGGGGACATTGCACAATTATCAAACCGAGATCCCAATACTGCAAGTTTTTCTACCAAATCATTGAACTTCCTATCATGATGCACAATGTTGAATGAATCAAACATCTCAATGAAATCCCAAACTGCATGCTTGTATTGTTTCATTCATTGATTTTTTGTGGCATACAGTTTTCTGACTTGCTTGACAATTAATTTTGAATCTCCTTTGACAATGATGTCTTTAACACCATATTTCCAAGCAAATCCTCAGACCTAACAATAGTGCCTCATACTCAGCAATGTTATTAGTGCACTCAAAGTTGAGTTTGAAGGAAAAGACAAACTCTTCCTAGCCTGGAGAGATCAGAACAACACCAACACCATTTCCAAACTTGGAGCAAGCTCCATCAAACAATAAAGTCCAAGGAGAGCCTTCCTGTTCAAGACACTTGCATTCTTCAATCTTGTGCTCTTTTCCATCAGCAAATCCTACAAAGTTATCAACATCAACACTTGTGTACAATACTTCATAAGATGCATTGTTGGGATCTTCAATAAGGTGCAACATCTTCTTTTCTCCATACAACCTGACAAGGCTGCCCTCAATTGGGATGGTAGCATAGGACATGTCCATTTGAACACTCCCACCAACACTTGTAGCCCATTTTCTAGATAACAACATACCCCACTTGGTTGGGCAATCAACAATAACAACATCAAGCATCAGGTTTTTACCTGGGTAAGCTACAAGTTGCACCACTAGACCTTTCACACATCCCACCACTGGCACTTCTCTGGAGTCCATAGTAGTACACTTCCCATATGTTGTTGTTACTTTGATATCCAGCTCATTCATGACTTCTAGAGGCATAACATTGCATGATGCCCCTGAGTCAAACATACAGTTGTGTAGCAATCTATCTTTAATGATCAGAGTGGTGAAGAATGGATCCACATTTAGCTTGAGACTCCACCAAGGATGTCCCCAAATAAACCTCAGGTGGTTCACCTAGTTCCTCCAACACTGGTGGTGTCTCTAACTCTTCAATGACTGGTGGAGTCTCCACAATGTTTATATTTCTACCTAGGGCAGTCTTCTCCTCTTTCAGCCCCAAATACTCAAAAGCCCTTTTTTGTGCTCAGGAATCCTAAGCAACTCAACAATTGGAACTGAGATCTTGATCTGACTCAAGACTTGGGCAATATCATAAGGGACAGACTTTGGCAAGGAAACATTGGAAGGAAGGTTGACACACTCATTAGATGGCACAGGATTTTTGACAGCTTGGGCATGAGGAGGGGTATGATTTTTGTTTGGGACAACAAGGCCCTTGGCAGATGCATCTTTCTTAGGAGCCTCTTTAGGAATATTTGAAAGAAATGGAGTTTTTGGCTTGGCCTGAGGCCTATACCTTTGACAACCCTACTTCTTGTGTTGTATTCTTTTGAGCCACAACAACATTCATCAATAACTTCTATCCTCCTCAGATGGGATTCCTCCATCATACTTCTTTATCATTAAAGCTCTTAAATATTCAAATTCATTATTGGGAAATTCAAAATCTTGTACAATATCTACTTCTAAAGTATGAGAGGGAGGAAGAATAGGTACCCGGTGGATGCAATCCCAAAAATCAACAGTAGTTCTAGCACTTATTACCTCAGTTGAAGTTTCCCCTTGTTGTGAGCTCATGGAGCAACCCATCATGCAAACATCATCATCATTATCATCATCAAGCTTCTTTTCTTCTTCTTCTTGATCTTCCTCACATGGAGCATGGGGCATGAAACATCTGTCACACCAATCAATGACATTTGTCTCCTCCACAACAACAACTCTGGCAGCCAAAGGATCAGGTACCATTCTTTTTCCTGGCCTAGGACTATTTATTTCCAAATCCAATAGGTCCCTTTCCTCTATCATCAGATCTTTGATCATTTCTATGATGATTTGTAAACCTGTCTTGGCCTTGTTGCTTGTGTTGACCTTGTGAACTCTTCCCAATCCCTTTTTCTTCCCGGGCTAATTTGTATGATATTTCTTTGATAACCCCTACCAAAGTTTTCACAACTTCCTCCAAATCAAGCAACCTTACTTGTTTGAGGCTTTTCTAGGGTTAATTAGTTTTACACCCTCCCTTTTTGGAGGCTTTCCAATTGCCTTGATGTTATTCTCAATTTGCAGAGCCATGGTGAAGGCCTACCTCAAATTAGTAGGGTTTTTGTCCCTCAAGTAGTAAGCAACCTTTTTATCAAATGCATCTGAATATTTGATCAAACATGATTCATCACATGGCCTTAAGCTAACAGGAAATCTCCTCAAGGTCTTGTTAAACCTTGTGTTGAAATCATGTACTGACTCATTAGGATTCTTCTTGATGTTTTCAAATTCTGATAGAAGAAACCTAGGGTCAGTTCTATCACCATACTACAATCTAAATGCATTGTTCATCTCTGTCCAAGAATCAATGGAATTATCTGCAAAGCTTTATACTAGTCCCTTGCATCCTCTTCCAAAGTATGGATAAACAATTTGATATATACATCTTCATGTTCAATCTCAAAGTCTTCCATCATATTGATAAAAAGATTTAAATGTTGATCACCAGTTATAGCATTGTTTCCTTGGAACTTTGGTAATCTATTTCTTACATCTTGGGGAACTGCATTTGGATAACCAGCCATCCCTATAAAATTTATAGGACCAAAGGTGTTTACAAAAAAGGAGGTCTGGGTGGGGGCTGGGCCATGTTGTTTTGAGGAGGTGACCTTGGAGGGAGACAAATTGATAAGGGGCAGAGGGTCTTTGAAACACAGGAGTATAAACTTTCAAAATGGATATCCCCTAAAGGCCTTGTTTCTTGGAAAACCCTATCAACTTTTGAAAAAGATAGGGAAAATGAGAAGAAAACTTTTCAAAATCAAATGAAGGCCCCTCTCCAGATGGAGAATTTAATTCCACAAAAAGACTACCTGATTCAGAATCACTTGAATGGAAATCTTCAATGATAGGCCGATCACTTTCATCAATGGGGACTTCTTTTCTTGACTGCTGATCTCCAACAACTCTCCAAGATTTTCTTCCTTCTGACTTTGTTTTTCCTAGCTCTGGAAATAATGTCCTAGCAGGATCTCTAGCAAAGAAATATCTTCTTCCTTCCAGCTTTGCAAATATTAGTAACAAAACTCACTTGACAGAGGTTAAGACACTGGTACTCATCAAGAATCAGATCAACAGGGAGTCACCACTAAGGATTTCCACCTTAGTTGTGCAAATGCACTAAAATATGATCTGTCAAATGTCTGTCAATACTAGAAACTAGAAATGGGAAAGATCTGACTTTTTTACCCATATTTATCAATGAAAGCTAGTGCACTAGGTGTGGAAATTGAAATAATTACACACAACACTTGTAACTTTGAATACTTTTTACAGTCCTGAACACAAGATGATATTTGAAACAATGTATTAGCACTTAGAGCATTAAGAAATGTAGCATATAAGAAGTGTTTACTGAGGTCTTGAATATGAACTATAATCACTATGTCCCTGTCTCAAAAATGGCTAAGCCCCAAATGTGCTGATGTGCATGTTTGGTACCCAAATTTAATCTCCTTCAAAGGCCAAGAAGCATCATCACGGATTTGACAGGACACTCAGAGGTAGATAGATGATTATGTATGTCATTTTGTAGCCAGGGAAGCAATCTATCTAACTCTTTAGCACATAGGCTTTGGAAGGAGTGGGTAGCACCTTAAAAGGATGTGATCTTATCCTAACTATTTTAGGTTGTGCCTTTCAACCAAGGTAAGAGAACCTATTTTGTAACCTCTGTTATTGAAGAATGTTGGTAAATCCTTCTTTTGCACAAATTTTATAGAGAAGACCTTGGGAAAATATGATCAACACACCAAATCTGAACTCTCACGAGTTGTCACTTCCAGATTATGGAGATATTTTCAAAACAAGGAAAAGGTTACTAAAGACATTGGGAATCTTGATTGTTTCTACATGTTTTGGTGGTAGAAATTATGCATTTGCACACACATAGGACAAACAGGGGTAGTACAGGTAGGATTGGTTGTTTTTAAATGAATTTTTTTGTGGGAGGTGAGGTAGAATGAACTTGATTTGCCAAGATCTTTGAGATTTTTTACAAAATGGGAGCTTACACAACATAATGCTTCAAGATAGCTAAAATGTTCCTTTAACTAGAATGTGTGCTTCAATGGAGGCCCAAATCAACACGTTTTCACACAAACTATGAGATTCTAGCATGAAGGCTCGAGTTAGAAGACTCAATAAAACATCAAAATCTAAGATCAATCATGCCTGAGGTACACCCAGAGGCTTACAAACAATCTCTATCAATAGATGAAAGAAAAGTGATTTTAAATCATTTATTTCATTCCCAGATGAAAGCTCTTCTAAAAATGAAATTGTAGATGCCACTAAACTATCACAAGGATTGAGATCTATGTGATTGAGAGGGATTTTGATACAAGATTGCAATGGGAACAAGAAAAACCATTTGCAGACATTCAAAATGAAGCAAACACAATTTTTCCCAGAGTCAACACAAAATAACTCAAATTTGATTAAACTTATCAATAGGGAAAGTTTCTAGAACAATCTCAGAGCTTGTCAATGGTTGTACACTCAACCACCTTGACATGATCAAGTTTAACACAAAAGAGATATACAGTTTCTCAAATAGTCCCTCAGAGAGATGGGCTCTATCAAGCTTTTCTCTTAGAAAATCAGTTCTACCCCTTACACTCCAACCATTTGCATGATAAATTCATGCAATTTATAACATTTTACAACAAAGCCTTTTCCCCCCACAACAAAACATAGAAACATTAAAGTGCTCATGCATTGATCTGTTGTGACTCCCAAAATCAGATTTGTAAAAATTTCAGTGTGTGTGAGGGAAAATCTCTCCAAATATTTCCAACATTCAATTCTTCACCTAGTAGAACACTCTTCCCTCATTTTCCACCTACTTCCACCCTAATCTATCAAATCTGGTTCTTTGCGTGCCCAGGAAGAGAGACTAGAAAATCATATCGAACCCGATAGCCACATTTCATCTTAATGGTAAAAGACATCTCCAGATCTTCCTCACCAAACTTAGATATCAAATTAACTCCCCTTCCCTATTTGGCATGCAAGAAATATCAAGAAATCATGAAAACTCACATCTCTAGGAGCTTTAGAGTAAAAATGGTGGAAAAATTCAGATACAGATGCACAACCATTGATTTCTATTTTGAATTTGGACCATCCATGGGAGATCCACTTTAAAACAAGCCTATGGGTTCCTTTTTTCCTTTTACAACTTTTTGAAAAATGTAAAATTTTCACATTTTTCTCCACACCTCTACCCTTGAGAAATGAGCCTAACACATGTCCTAAGGTGGGTCCCAAAGGAACCACGGCCAAATTCTTCTATTTCACCTCCTTTTTATGGAAGGAAATTTTTCCAAGTTTTCCCCACAGCTCTGCCCTTCTACTTTTAGTTTCTGATGTGGGTCCCAATGGAACCCCGCTTCCTTTTACACTTTAGTTCCCTTTTTCATGAAAGGAAAATTTTCCAAATTTCCCCCAAAATTCCACCTCTCGCCATTGAATGGAACAAAATTTTGACTATCCTTTGTCGAGCCTTTGCTGGGCCATTTTGATGTTTTAATCCTTTTGATGACAAGAGGAAAAAAATCCAAGTTTCCTCCAATGGTCCGCTTCCCCCCTTTGAATTTTCAAAGCCAACCTTGACCTCCTCTCTTGTCGGGCTTGTAGGCCATTTTGATATTTTAATCCTTTAAGAGGCAAAAAATCAAGTTTCCCCGATGGTCCACTTCCCCACCCTTTTGACTTTTCAAACTACCACGTGTCACAATGGCGCATCTTGAGATGGTCCCCAAAAGTTGAGACCTTGAATGAGCATGGGCTCACCACGTGTCCTAGCCCAAAAAAATTTTTTTGAAGGCTTAAAGCTCAGTGGAAGGTGCCATGTGTGTGGTCCGAGGCAATCTCCTTTGGCCGTTGAAAATTCCAAGAAAATGCAAAGTGAGTGAGAGGCCTCCAAGTGTCCTCCTGGCTTCTTTAAAATAAAACTCAAGGGCCGGTCCTCAAACATGTGTGGTCCCTCCACGTGTCCCAGCCTCTCAAAACCTTTTGAAAAAAAAGACTAAGTATGGGAAGACCCAGCGGAAGCCTCCACGTGTCTTCATGGCGCAATTTCAAAATGGTGCCCAAGAGCGGAGACCCTGAATGAGCGTGGGCTCACCACATGTCCCTGTCCCACCAAATAGTATTGGCTACATAAAAAAAATTTTCTAAGTCTGGGAAAAGTAGTGGAAACCTCCACGTGTCTTCTCGACGCAACTCCAAGGCCAACCCAAAAAGAAAATCTTCAAATGAGCATCATTCTTCCACGTAGACAAGGTTTTTAAGTTGAGGTGATTCATAAAATTTTTGAAGTACCTCTTGAGCCACATCCAACCAAAAGAGGCCACATTTCCTATTGATGCAAGGATGTAAATTTGACCAGGGAGAAATGCATCAAAATAGTAAAATGTGGAAAAATGACCATTTGAGCTTGAGATGAAATTTTCTCCAAGGATAGAGAATTTAGAAATGTTACAAGGCTCAAATACATTCCTCCGAGCTACATCCATTCATTTTTCTTCAAGTATTTAGGGAAAAATGACAAGGACAACAAATCCCAACTATGGAAAATGGAAAGAATGGGACAACCCAAGTCCTGCGGTGTATCCACTATGCACGACTTTAGCCGAGGCCTTTGAAGGCATAGAGATATTTTATGCATATGAGGGGTTGGAGTATGGGGCCTCCTCCTAGGGGTCCCATTAGGACACATGGTGCACCTTTTATGCTAGAGATTTCGGTCGAGTAGGGGCTCCTCCTGCCAGCACCTAGAGCTCATGAGCTCCTTGGCAAACCATAGTCATCATCAGATCCACAAAGACAAACCTCTAGAGTACCAGTTGGACATACTACTCATGGGAGAGGATCGGGTGGTTGTTTTGGTTGTGGTGTTGCTGGAAATTTTAGAGAGACTACCCACAAAACCCTAGTAACAAGGGTAAGGTGCAAATCTCAAAGCCCATTGTTGGTAACATGGGGTGTAGTCATCGGATCTATGTAATAGTCAAGAACCACTAGGCTGAGCACCACAAGACCATGTGATTGAGACTACATGTAGCATTAATGGTATTCCTACCTCCATTCTGTTTGATTCTAGTTCTTTTGATTCTTTTATTGCACCATCTTTGGTAGAGCGATGTAGGCTAGTGGCAGTTAGGTAGGGTCTTAGTTGGGACATCGAGATGGCTTCTGAGAGCCAAGATCTTTGTAGACTCCTTAGTTAAGGAGTGTGTAGTGGATTTGGGACCTTTCACCACTACCTCAAATCTTCGTATCCTTCCATTGGGTTCATATGGAGTCATCTTGGGCATGGAATGGTTGTCTACACACAAAGCCAGAGTGGATTGTTACCATAAGATTATATCATGTGCAGATGATCTAGGAGTTGAGTCAGTGATAGTAGGGGTTAGGAGACCTGTTTCCATTTGCACCATCTCCACTATGTAGCTTAAGCGGTGTGTGCGATGGGGTTGTCAGATGTATGTTGTCATAGTTAGTGACCAATCGAGGATGAGTCTAGTGGACCATCGCTTGATGACCATCCCATCTTGAGAGAGTTTTTGATGTCTTTCTAGGGGAGCTACCAGGGGTTACCACCCCCACGTGAGATAGATTTTCACATAGACCTTGTTCTGGGAGTAGAGCCTATCTCACAAGCACCTTATCGATGACCACCCCTGAGCTCTGTGAGCTCAAGTTGTAGCTAGAGGGCCTTTTGGAGAAAGGCCTAATCCATCCTAGTGTATCCCCTTGGGGTGCACCGGTGATATTTGTAAAGAAGAAGATGGATCTCTCTATGGTTGTGTATTGATTACCACTAGCTAAACAAAGTAATGATCAAGAATCGTTATCCCCTTCTGCGCATTGATGATTTGTTTGACCAGATGAAGGGGGCCACAATTTTCTCCAAGATAGACCTTAAGTCAGGTTATCATCAGTTGAGGATTATGGAGGTAGACATTCATAAGACCACCTTCCGTATGAGATATGGCCACTACGAGTTCACCGTGGTGCCTTTTGGTTTGACGAATGCCCCCGCAGTGTTTATGAGCTTGATGAATGGGTGTTCAGGACATTCTTGGATCACTTTGTGCTCATCTTCCTTGATGAAATTTTGATTTACTCATGTACGCATAAGGAGCATGAGGGGCACCTTCGTTAAGTTCTTCAGTGTCTTCGTGAGCAGTAGCTTTATGAGAACTTGGAGAAGTGTGCATTCTTTCAACAGAGGTGTAGTATTTGGGCCACATCATTTCTGGGGAAGGTATCGCAGTTGATCCTTCCAAGATTTGAGCTATTATGGATTGTCCAACACCCACTAGTGTGACAGAGGTGCGCAACTTCATGGGTTTAGCAAGTTATTACAAGAGATTTATTCAGACTTCTCTCGGGTTTTGCACCCCCATCACTTCCCTTCATGGAAAGGGAAGAAGTTTATTTGGTCAGATAGATGTGAGTAGGCCTTTAAGACACTAAAGGAATGCCTCACAACAACACCTATTCTTGCAGTGCCAGATCCACAAGGTGAGTTTTTCGTATGCACGGATGCTTCTTTGGCAGGAGTTGGAGGTGTGTTGATGCAAGAGGGAAGATTTTTTTCTTTTGAGTCTCACAAACTCAAGGATTATGAGCTCAATTATCACTCATGATCTTGAGCTTGTGGCAGTTGTTCACGCCTTGGTTTGATGGAGACACTTCCTTCTTGGTTGAAGATTCACACTCAGGACTGATCACTTGAGTCTTCGCCACCTCTTCACGCAGCCCAATCTCAATGCTCGTCAGTGTGTTGGATGGAGTTTCTTTGTGAGTATGACATGGAGATAGAGCATGTGAAGGGGAAGGAGAATGTGGTTGCAGATGCTCTTAATAGGAGGAGACATGTGGTTATGGCCACTTTAGTGAGCACAGATTTACAGTAGGATTCTACAATAACTTCCTCATGACAGTTTCTACATTGCAGCTAGAGCGGAGATCAAGTCTCAGAGACCCCTTGAGGGGAAGTTTGATGGGTTTTCATTGGAGGAAGATGGCCTTCTTAGGCACAGAGGCTAGATTTATGTTCCCAGGACGAGAGGCTTGAGGTAGGACATCTTGACATAGAGGCACATCATGCACCCTATTCAACCCATCCCGGGTGAAGAAGATGCACGCCACTTTGAGACAGTTATATCATTGGAGGGGACTTCGTAGAGACATGGCTCAGTTTGTGTCATGTTGTTTAGAGTGTCAAAAAGTGAAGGCCGAGCATCAGCATCTAGTTGGCCTTCTCTTTCCTCATGTTATACCGGAGTGGAAGTGGGACACCATTTCCATGGACTTCATTGTTGGGCTACCGATGTCGAGATACCACCACGATGCCATCATGGTCACGGTGGATAAATTGATGAAAGTGGCTCATTTTTCTCCGGTGAAGACCACCTATACAGCTAGTGTAGTGGCACGGGTATATCTAGATGAGATTTTCAGATTGCATGGGATTTCACGGAAGATCATTTGTGACCGCGATCCTCTATATACTTCCCACTTTTGGACTACCATGCAACATGCCCTCGGGATGAAGATCAATTTCAGCACGACGTATCACCCTAAGACAGATGGATAGACTGAGTGGGTGAATCAGATCTTAGAGGACATGCTTAGGATGTATGTTATGGATCATCAGTCAAGATGGGAGGAGTATTTGTACTTGGTGGAGTTTTCCTACAATAATAGTTTTTAGAGTTTGATAGGCATGACCCTTTTTAGGATTTGTATGGCAGAGAGTGTAAGACACCTCTTAGTTGGGATAGGTTAGAGGACAGGTTTCTCTTGGGCCAGCTTTATTGTAGGACATGGAGCAGCAGTGGTTATGATCAGATAGAGACTACAGGAGGCACATGACAGACAAAAGAAGTATGCAGATCAACATAGGACCGACCATAGTTTTGATGTGGGCATGAAGGTTTTCCTTCGTGTCAAGCCACATAAGATCCCTATCCATTACGGAAAAGGTTCTAAGTTAGCTCCTAGATTTGTGGGCCCCTTTGAGATCTTGGAGTGTATCGGTCCTTTGGCCTACCATCTAGCATTTCCACCTAGCTTGTCTCGCATCCATGATGTGTTTCATGTTTCAAGTACTTAGGAGATATATTGCAGATCCTTCTCATGTGCTAGATTGGACCTCATGCAGTGCAAGGGATCAGGGGCAGGTGATGGTGGAGCCCATTCACATTATAGAGCACATGACCCTAGGGCCTTCGAGGTAGAGAGATTGACCAGTTCGAGTGCAATGGGACATATATGATGAGACTATGGCTACATGGGAGGATGCTACCTTTGCTACGAGTTCAGTTTCCACACCTATTCCAGTGACTTCCAGGAGGAAGTTCGAGTCTAAGGGGGGGGATGTAGTGCCCACTTCCCTTCGACACCTTTTTTATTGATTATGATATTGTTGATTATACTTATGGACATTATTGTAGCTTTTAGTTTGATATGATGTTAGATGTTAGAGATCATGGACTCATTGATTTTGATTCATATATGATGCATGTGGATTATTAGAGACATTTTATATTGATGTTGATACAATTCTTGGCATGGTTATATATATGTGTGTGTGTGTGTGTGTGTGTTATGTGTACATGTGATATTTTTCATATTGAGTAAACCTAGAAAATTGAACTAATTTTATGATCATATGGTTATTGAGGAAATTGTAAATGACATTGTTATTTGCCTTGATGATGCTTGATTTATATATAGATAATTTTAGAGTCCATATTTGATATTTATTTTGGATGTTTTGATGTGGCCACGAGGCCGAAGGAGGTATTGTGTTTTGTAGGAAAACATGTCACAACAAACATCGGGGATTGAGACCAACCACATTGGAATTCTAGGTGAATTCAACAAGGGTCACCATGGCAACGTGTATTTGTTTGTGTGTTTGTGTGTGCTTGTTGTTAGGGGTTCCCATGGGGGAGTCACCTTTAAATGTGACCAAGGGGTTATGTGTATTCTTTTATTTAGTTTCTTTTGTTTAAAGTTTAGTATGTGATTTTAGTGATGTATTTTCCCTTTATTATTTAGTTAATTTGTGTTTAGATTTGTGAGTAATCATGTTGTTAAATTTATTAATTGGGTCAAAAGAATGCATTTATTAGAGTTGATGGCTCTTGGATTAAGTGTTGTAAGTAATGTGTAAGTAATTTTGAGTGTGAAACACTCCACCTTCCTTTTGAAATTCGGATCTGTCCTTAGGGGCTGATTTTGGAGGCTTGTGGGACAAGTTAAACTTGTCCCACACCTCTTAAATTTGTATACCAACCCTACCTATGGGTTGGGAGTCAAAATTAGGCCTCATTATGTATTTTGGGAAGGCAAGTTGTAAGTTTTTATTGCACTATCTTACATGAAATTAATTTTGGTCCTTGGGGTGTGGACTTGGATTGTGTGTGTAAGTAATCTGTCATTTTATTCACCCACCTTTTTAATTGTGCTTTGGAGTTTGAAGTTGATTTGTGAGGTGGAGTTGAGGATGAGTGATGTGGCATCCTACATGGAGCCACCTCATCCTCCTCTCTCCCTTTTCTATTTATTTGAATTCTTTTTCTATTTTGGGGGTTTCTTTTCAGGGGTTACTTCATTTGGTGACTTCATTTTTGGTTACTTTTTGGTTTGAGCTCTTGTAATTTTGAAGAGAGTTAGAGATTTTTGTGGAATGCTTGTGGATTGCTTTGAGCTTTTGGACTATTTGGATTGGAAAAAAGCTTGTTGTTGAAATTTTGGAGAAAAATCTACCATGGAGAGGTAGGAGCTTGGCTCTTTAAAATGTTCTTCTTTTATTTATGCATATGTGAATGCTTTGAATATTTTGGTATGTTGTTGGCTGGTTGGGTAGATTGCCTAGGTATGGTGTAGGAGAAGACTATGGGGATCTCTTGTGGGGAGGCATAAGAGTTTTGGGGAGGTATAAGTGTTATTGTGGAGGGAGTTTGGGATTGGGTTCCACCTTGTAAAATAAATAGCTTGCATTTCTTTACTCGTTATGGGGTGCCATAAGAGTGTGGGGAGGCATAAGAGAATGGGAGGTATAAGGGGTACTTGGGGGAGGCATAAGGGCATGTAGGGGTTTTGAAATGATATATATATATATATATGGTAGGTTTATCTTAAGGTGGACACCCATTTCCCCATTGGGAGGTATAAAAGCTTCCCCCATAGGTCTTGCTCCTTTGGCTTGTGCATGATGAAGCTTGAGTATTGTTTGTTGTTCTTCCTATGGTTGCAAACTACAGTATGTATTTGGACTGTGTTCTATATGTGAAAATTGTTTTTGTGTTGTGGAAGCTTGTTTGTTGCCATGAGTTGAAATACATCTCTTATTGCTTTGTGGTTGGGGCTCGGGGGCCAATGAGGAGGATGAATTCTCCTCTTCATTGGAATTCTTGGTTGGGTGGAGAGTGTTGCCTCTCCTCCTTTTTGTTGTTGTGATCAAAATATATATGGTGGATCTTCTTGTTGTTGTTTTGGAGTTGAGGATGAAGAAAAATTTTGTAGTTTCTCCTTGGGTTCCTTATTGTGAAATTTTCCCACTTCAAGTGGATGGCATTGTAATAATATTTGTGGTGGAAAGTTGCTCTATTTTGGAAATGGAACCTACATTTGAATGTGAGAGATGTATATTTTGTAAGTTGTATTTGATGAATGAAAAAGGAAGTTGTAAAAGAATTATTGGAGTTCAATAGAAGTTGTTTTAGTTACCACAAATGATATGGTTTTCATTTGAAATATGTGTTTGAAATATATTGTGAAATCTCTATTTGAAAATTGGAAAAGAAATACGTATGAAGAAATATTACATTTCTCTATTTCATTTGAAGTGCATGATTTGAAAGTAGAACTACATTTTGGGTTTTCACGCATGGATTGAAGTAAAGTTAAACATTGTAAAATTGGAATGGAATGAACTTAAATATTTAAAGTATGGTAAATGAAAATAGATCAATTCGGGTTTAAGTATGATTTCTATTTTTGATTCACTGTAAAACTGCAAATAAATATCAGAAAAACATATAGAGTACCCTGCAACAATGAAAGACAAGATAAAATATTAAAATGAACTAAGGATGATCAAACACATTCCAAAATAGTTTGTATTGGCCTTGCAATTTACATAGTTCATCTTTAATTGGGCAAGAGGCAAAATAATGCAAATTCACATAAAGAAAGGAAATTCATTTTGAATACTCAACCATTGATATTTTATCCTTGCAATCCATTTGAAATCCTTCAAGTGCAACTCTCCATGTCTGTTTGGCAAGTTGAAGAAGAAAGAATGGCGGATCAAATCAAGTTTGGTTGTTGAGAAGGTTTAATTCACATTTTAATGGCAAGGAAAGACGTTTTTTTAAAATTCACCCACTTAAGTTCATCAAAAATGAATTTTTTGTTTCTATGCAAAGTGGAGTTCCAGCCCTTTCCAAAAATTCCTCATTTTCCCAAATCCGAGCTTCCAGTCAAAATTATGGCCTTTTGAAAAATTTTACTTCGCTTAGTTGAAAAAAAAAAAAAAGAGGAAATTTTTGTAAATCAAACCCACGGGCCCGAAAATTTACTTAGGGCACTTTTTGCAAAAAAAAAAAGTCACAAATTCCTTCATGGCCCCGCAGCCCCACCCATTTCATTTTTTTGGAAAAACACCTCCGCGGTTCGTGGGCCCACTTTCAAACTTTACCTTTTAGAAAAAGGGCAAAAAAGTCTTCTAAGTCTCCCCATCTCCCCTCCCCCTCCTTTTGGAAATCTTGGGCATGACACGTGGTGTCCCTGGGCATCGACGGAGGTGCGGGGGTTTTGAACCTTTTTTCCCTTTTAAACAAAAAGAGTTAAAATCCAAATTACCTCCAACGACCCGCCTTCCCGTGTGGGCTTAACAACGTGCCACATGTCCCTTGCGCCTTTAGGGAAAATTTTCTTCCCGGGGCCCACAGGCCCGCCTTTAGGAAAAATTTTCTTCTCAGGGCCTAGAGGCTTCCCTTTTTTTAGGGAAAATTTTCTTCTCATGGCCCATAGCCCACCTTTAGGAAAATTTTCTTCCCCAGGCCCATAGGCCCGCCTTTGGAAAAATTTTCTCCCCAGCCCACCGGCTGTAACTTAAGAAATATGAGGAGTTAGGAGGACTTCTTTATATCATTGGAAAGGGGAAGAAATTTCCTATCTAATGGAGATGTTTTTAGGAAAACCTAAGTATGTTAAATATGTGAAAAATAGGTTGAAGTGCAAAGATGAGTCTTGAGAGTGGGTAAGTGGGAAATCACCCCTTTTTAACTTACATGTTTAACTCTAAAGCATGGGTTGACCTTTTTAAGGGTCACGTTAGGGGATAAGAGAATGTTTTTATATCCCATGCAAATAAGAACCTTGTTTATTGTTTAGACCTGGTGGAATTAAATACCTTGGGTATTTAATTTCTTTTGGCCCCTTTGACCCTCTAAAATTAATTAAGAAATATTTAACTATAGTGTAAATTTAATGGTTTATTAAATTAACACCTATGAGAAATTAACTATATTGGTTTAATTACACTCATTAATTTTAATGTGGATCTAATGTTTGCTAATTTCATTTATTAAATTATAATGGACTTGAATCTTTGTTGTGACAATGTTTTGTTTGCGGGCATTACATATACTTCCATGTGTTCAAACTCCCTTACATGCAAAAAACTCCCAGATTTTTTTGTTTCGTGAATGAATCTTGTTGGTCCCAATGGTTGCTATATCGGTGGAGTTTTAGGTTTCGTAGTCCCTCTGAATATAGGATCCTTTTATTGCAGAAAATTTGTGGTTATGGATCTATCAAGACTCTGGTAAGTATTTGTTCATATGGTAATACTAATTGTTCAGAGAATCAGAAGAAGAATTGTGGTGGAAACAAAGCGATGAGGAGAAGAAAGGAGTCGCAATCTACGAAATGGTGGCTTCCAATATTTGGGTGGAGGCCTGATGAGAAATGGCCAGAGGAAGAAGAGTATTCGGCTAAAAACCCATAGAGAATGAAGAGGGAGGACATATGTGCAGAAAGTTTGTAGCTGGGAATTTCAAAGTAGAGAAGGCCAAACTATTGAGAAAAACCTTCGATCTACTGCAAGTTTTCATGACTTTATGTACTACTCAGCTATTGCTTCTCGTCTAGCTTCTGCAGTCTTTGTTTCTTCACAGGAGTGAAAGGTACAGAAATTATAGGTTAATACCATTAATGGTGTAAAATTTAATCTACACTTCAAAATTTGATGTTATTTTTGGCACTTCCCTTCTCATTAAGTTTGCATAACCAATGGAGAAATGGTTAACCGGGCATGAATCCAATAGTGAAACAAATACACGAGAAAAATTCAAATACATTCTTGCCTGGTTTCGATTCCCAAACTCTAATGAAATGCGAAAGTAAAGTATTTGTTCGATTTTGATACTGGAAGTTTTCATGGGCATTTGGATCACTAAAACGATTGTTTTGGGAGTAATTTATTTTTATTTGTGGGTTAAATAATGTTGAATTGATGATTAAATTTTCTTTTATAAAAGAGTGGATTTTTTAAAGACAATATTAAGCATTATGGAAGGGTATAGAATGGACTTGAAAATCAAACCAACATTCCATTTTTAAACCGAAGGTGTTTACACTTGGATTGAGGGTTCCTTTCTCGATAGTGGACAATGATGCAAATAGTTGGGATTTAATTTAGATGGACATTGATAGTACGTTACATGATATATTTTTCCACATCCCGATACAATGCACCAAGCCTCCATAAAAGACCCATGCACCCATTGATGCCACGAGGATTTTTGTAATTTTTTTGTTGTTGAAACAAGGATACAAATAGTTAGGATTTAATTTATATGGACGTTAACAATGACGTCACAATATATTTTTCCACATTGTAATAGAATGCACCAAGCCTCCATAAAAGACCCATGCACCCATTCAATGTCACGTGGTATTTTTGTAATTTTTTGGTTGTTGAAAACACGATAGAATGCACTAGGCCCCATAAAAACTCATGCACCCATCGATGGCACGTGGCGGGCGTGACCATACTTAGTTTTTTTGATATTTTAATTATTGAAAAACACATTGCATTTAGTTGCGGGATTCGAACTGGGTACCTACAAGATATGAGTGCACATTCCCACCAATCAAGTTGCAGCTTCATAGATGCAACCATACATTTTCAAACTCATATATTGTTACAAAATATGCCTATAATTATGCGAAGTGGACAAGTGAGGTGAGGCTCAAATGATACGGAGATTGATGAAAGATAGAGAAATTAAGAAGATCCTTGGATGTAGTTGGATTGAAGGCCATGAGACATCATAAATCATTGATTGCATCTACAGACAAAGATCTATGCAAATTTGGAGAAAAAGCAGAGATGAAGGCAACAAGTTATTTTTCATATTAAACACATTTACTTATTGATGTGGAAGTGGAGGAAAGAGAATTATTTCTCTGCCACCATAGTAAAAAGTTGGCAACTGCTTTGGAACAACTATTATAGTTGTCAAGAACCTTCAATTATGTGCTCATTGCCACACTACAAACGAAAATTAACTCCAAGATTGTTGCAAGAAATTGTTGTGAGAAATGGGAACCATTTCCTTCATTTTAAAAAGGGAGAATGTTCTTGTGGCGATTATTGGTGATGCTAAATGAAGCAATCTAAAAAAATAAGCTTGCACTATAATAATGTGCCATGTGCTTGATTATTCTTAGTTTCTAGAAAAAAATTGTTTAATTTTAAGTTTGCATACACTTCGCTATAAATTACAACTCCAACAAACTTAACATTGTTATCCTCTCGATGTAATTTGCAACTCATATGCAATTGCTACCTTTTAATTAAATAGGTTAAAACCTCACCGATCTACCTAGCTACACAACTATGTGGGGATCAAAGAAATCACTCTGAAGAAATAAATAGTTTATTTCTAAAACATCCATATACTAAACGACAAATTTCAAGCATATAACATGAGTGAGATATTTACAGCTCCAACAAACTTAACATTATTATCCTCTCTGGTGTAATTTTCAACTCATATGCAATTGCTAGTAATATCCATAGGTGTTTCTCGATGAAGTGAATTTATGTGTCTCGTAATTTGACATTTGTAATTACATCTTCATATAGAGCAATGATGGAAATTGGAATCAAGCTCTCACTCGCGCACATGCAAACATGGAGGGCACTCGAGGCACAATCTAACAGTTGTCAATGGGCATTTAGCCATACTTTACGTACATGAGGGTTACAACCCCGTCTGTTTAGACCTTTATTCTCCATAGATTGTACAATTTTTTAAAATAGTAATATTTGCGTGGCGAATGGGAAAAATAAATTAATTTGATCCGTCTCACAAAAATGTCAAAATCAGTAAGTATGTTTCCATATAGAACTCTTGACGAGCATGAGCAACAAATGAGGTCTCCTTGGAGGGCACACATTTATGGTCCGTGGGTACCCTCGAGCGTGCATTTTCTACTATTTTAGCCTCATGTCGGATGAGATTTGACGCCCATCCTAGACATTTTTGGCACTTGAAGATGTATTTTATAGTTTTGTAGCATGGAAAACCATTTTATAATACTTTTAATATATTTAGCAAACTGTCAAATTAACGTTGAGCAATATTAAGCAACCGTCATTTTTGCTAGTGTCTAATTTTATTCAAAAATTAAATAGGTAGTTGGACTTTGATTATATTAATATTTGTTCTTAAATATGTTGAAAAGAGTGACTTGTGAGGAGATTGAGGAGCCCCAGATTTATTATTTATTAATTCAAACTATCAAAAATTGATGTGAAATCTGGAAATTTCATATTTATTTCATATCTTTACATTTATTTCAAATCTTTCTCAAGTCCTGTATCAACAGTGGTATTGGTACTGGTTAAGTGGTAGTGGTTATTTCATCATAAATTCACTCGAGCCCCGATTTAGGTATTTCTTAAACAAGTTACAAAGATTTTTTTGTAAAATGCAGGCGAAGATTTTACAAGGGCTAGATGTTTTCTTCTCTGTGCTTGTACCAGTTCCATATTTTAGTGGGTTCAACTTTAACCATTCAGATTTCAGCCAGTGTCGTGGAATCCGGATATCATTCATATTTTTCCTATGCAAAGACAAAAGGGAGCAGCAACGGGCCAACAACAATGGAGTTTAGCAACAACAGTGGAATGAGGACAGTTACCCTATGCATAAATCTTGCTAATGCACAAAATCTTACTAATCCGTGAAGGTCAAAGATAATATTCTTTATTTACTAAATAATTTTTTTGCTGCACTATTATTTTTCTATTTCAAAATTATCTTCTTCTTATATTTAATATTTTGTAAATGTTAAGTTTTAGATTACCGTAATTATTCTAAATTGTTTTTGCAATGTAGATTCCAAATCTAATAAATAAACAATACTATGTAAAAAACATGTTAAAAAAGCATTGAGATTTTAAGGGTAAAATATAGCCGATTCTATTCATGGTAAAATTGTTTTAGCCTTTGGGTTTATTTGAGATTTAAATAAAAAATAAGGTATAGAGTAATATTTTGTTAGGGTTTTGAAAATTTTGTATTTCTATTTTCCAGAAGTCAATGTTATGCAAGGAAGAGCAAAGCCAATTTATTTTGAAAAGCATTTGCCAACTTCTGTGAGTAAGTTCTATAACTTTGTTATTGGTCTAGTTATATATATTTGATATTTTATCTAAACTTTAAAAATATTTAAACAGTAAATGTCATACTAGAAGTTTCATTTGTTTTTCAATTTTAATGTTTGAATTAGGAATTTAGGAAGAATACTTACATTTCTTTATCAAGTAGGATTTAGACATCATTTATGTTATATTTTTCATGTTGTTGTAATATAAGTAAGAACAATTTGAACTACAACTTTTTAATGTTAATCTAAAATGTTTCTACAAAATAATATGCAGATTAACCTATGAGAGTTTTGGGATTTCTAGAATGAGTGGAGTGCATGTTAAAAAAGTAGAAAACTCTCTTTCTTGTCTTGGAGAAATTTTATAATGTCACAGAAGAGAAAATCACAACTTACTATTGATGAAATATATGGGTTTAAAAGAGAACAGATTTCAAACACTCCCTCAAATACTCATTTGGAGGAGAAACATAATAAAAATAGAGATCCTAAGTTGAGGGAACATATTATGAAATTTTTGGAACCTCTTCCGACTCATCAGAGGATGAATTTGTTGAAGAGGTTAGCAACAAAAAGGAAAGTGCAACAAAAAAGAAAGTTTCACCATGAATGGCTAGATAAATTTCAATGGTTGAATTATTTTGTGCACAATGATAAAACATTCATGAAGTGTGACTATTGTGTAAAGTATCGAAAGGTTGGACCATGGGGTACGGGGATGGCTGCACTACAATACAAAAGGATGCTCTTATAACTCATCAGAAATTTGTTTCACATAAGGAAGCTGTTGCAGCGTGGGTAAGTGCCAAGGATAAAAATGTAAAGTCTATTCCAGAGCATGTTGCAGAGATTAAAGACAATAATAAAGAAAGAGTGCTCACTACAATGAAAACAACATATTTTATTTGTCAAGAAGATTTGTCACTATCTAAATATGAAAAGCTTTGCAAGTTTCTACAATATCTAGAAACACCTCACATTCCAAATTCCTTGGCATATGCTTCATACACAAATCGTTTTGCTGCAAATGAATTCTTATTTTGTATATCAAAATATCTTGAAAAAATGCAAGTTGAAAACATGTTGGATAGCCCTTTCTTTTCTCTAATGTTGGATGAAAGTACAGATCGTAGCCTTGAACAACATCTTGTTGTCTATGCTACATATATAGAGTCAAAAGGGCTTGGACCATCAACTTCCCAATTTATGATACTCAAGAATGTGGCTAATGGAAAAGGGAAAACTATTTATGAAAATGTGATTGCAGTAATAAATGATAGAGGTCTTTCAATGAAGAAATTGATAGTTGTTTCTACAAATGGGGCCTCAACGATGGTAGGACATGAAAATGGATTTATTTCATATTTGAGAAGAGATGTTCCAAAACTTATCACAACTCATTGTGTAGCTCATCGAGAGTCACTGGCAATAGCAGATGCTTCAAAGAGGGTGCCTGAATTGTTGTATGTGGAAAAGATTGCAAATAAGGTTTATTCATGGGTACAAAACTCTCCAAAAAGAAATAATGAATTAGCTTCATTACTTAGGGTCATGCAAATGGATGTTTTAGATGTCTTACAAATCCATGGAGTTAGATGGTTATCTAGAGGAGAGGTCATTCAAAGGTTAGTGAAACTCATGCCAACAATTTTAACTTTGTGGAAAAATGAAAGGAGCAGCTCATCTTGGTATGATAAGACAAGAATTTATTCAGTGCAGTTTTGTTTGCATATGCTTGCAGATGTTTTAGGTGAGTTGAATGTATTGAACAAAATATTTCAAGAAGATAATGTAGATATCACTATTCTTGGCATGTCTCTAGAGGTAACCATCACTAATTTAACAAGATGGCTCATGAGGAGAGATACATTTTTTGAAGGCACAACATATCTTACAAAATTCTTAGCTGACACTTCAGATGGGTTTATTGAAATCATGGAAAAATATGGTACAGATTAGTCATAGACATAACTTAATATATGTGTCTATTCCTGATGTTGAGGTTGGTTCTAGTGACACAAGGAAGCAAAGAATGAAACCTCCTATTAATGGAACACTAGAAAGTTGCAAGCAACTCACTGAAGAGTACATTCAAGATCTTATAGACTGCTTGAATGAAAGATTCCCTGATCTTCCTCTTTTCAATGTTGCTAAACTATTCAATCCTAATTATTATCAGCAAGACCGTAGAGGCCGAGACAAGTGTTCAGAACGTTGGTTAGACATGCTTCTCATGCATTTACAACCTACCAATCCAAATGATCAAATTGAGCTTGATCCATTATTTGATGCTAAAGCTTGTAGAAAAGAGTTGCATCCTTTTGTTGATTCACTAAATTTAAAGCACACTAAAATGTCCCACTTTTTGGTATGGTTTGTACCTTAGTAAACATGAATTTTCAGTTTAATTGATTTTCTAAAGGTAATAGCCACAAAACTGTACACATTCATGAAATTCCACAAACTAACGAAATGTTGTGTTTAGAGTGTAGAATACATGTATATTTTTTTTTAAATGGCAAAAATATAGTCTTTTTCTTAATTTTATTCATATGTTGTTTCTTATGTTATTAAAGAGGAATGACTGTCCCCCGATGGTTTTTTTAAATGAAAACTTATCTTTTCACTATGAAATTTTAGATATATATTCAAGATTATAATTTTGACGTGCTGTCAAATTTTCATATTTTTTTGACTTTTTTTTTTTTAATTAATTATTTAGTAACTATATTTTAAAATAAATGGCGTCCATATTTCTATGCCAATAACTTTTAATATTTATATCGAAATTTTTATTTTTTTCACAGGTAAGAAGAAGAATTCAACAAATACTAAGAATATTTTTTTCAATTTTTTTATATATTCTACTATTTTTTAAATTTGGTTGATTGTGTACTATTGATTGTCCTAAAATACCGTATGTTAATAAAAATTAAAAAATAAATAGCAAAACAGATTTTTAAAAAATGAAAATTACATTTTTAGAAATCTAATAAAAATATAAATTTTGTGTCAAAATTTTGTAATTTAACTAGTTCGTTTACCCTAATTACGTGGCACCCGAGTGGCAGATTTTGGCTCACAATTGTCCCCCAAAACGATTTGGAGCCAAAATGTGCCACTCGGTGCACCACGTCACCGCACTCCGGTGAAGTTCGTGTGAAAGGGTGTTTGCGTGAATATGGTTCATGCGAACCACATTCGCATGAACACCCTTTCGCGCGAACCCCTTCTGCACCACCAAAGTGCTGCCAAAACGTCTCCTTCTAAATTTAATGTTTCGCAATTGCATCTCCCCTTCTAAATTTAATGTTTTACAAGTTACTTATTTAATATTGTTCGCTTTTTATGTTTTAAATTTAGTTTTTTACATATTTTTGTGTTTTAAACTAAGTTTGTTTTTTTAAATTGTTTTTAACCAAAAATATGTAATATTAAATTAGAAAAGTTGTTTTACATATTAAATATAAATTCTATTAAAATTAGAAAAGTTGTTTTAAAGTTATAGAAAACTAAAATTAAAAATAACCTAATTTCTACTGAGATTTGTATATAAATAGAGTTGCATGCACATATAGTTTTGTATCGAGTTTACTCTTAGACATTCAGATCTATCACGATTTATGTGTGCAGGTGAAAATTATTGAAGTGGATGAATCATGGGAAATGCAAAGAATGAGAAACGAAAATATACCAAGGAAGAGAATGCAGAGAAGAATGCTAGAAGATTTGTTCGTAGGAGGGCACAAAGAGAGAGAGAGAGAAGACACAACAAGTGAAAGACAACACTGTAAAAATTGGTACATATGTATAGAAACCCTTGATAGATCCTATTTTTTTTTAGTTCTAAGGTTTAAATATGATAATTTATGTTTTTTAGATTGGGTAAAGGCAAGGGTTTTGATAGGATCCCATGTGTATGTTTATGGACACAGATCATGATGCGCATTATGCTGAAGTGATAACAAAAGTTATGGAATTACTTCCCAAGAAAATGTGAAACACTTGGTGAAGATGGATTTACAAAAATTAAAAGAATTTTCCCAACAAGAACCACTATCACGAAAGAAAATAGCAAAAAGTGTAGAGATAGTATATGGTGAATTTGTTAATTTGACTACAATTGCTAGAGCACATTTGTTGGTTACATTCTTGAATCATGTTGATATGAGGGAAACATTAGAATTGTTGGGTGTTGATTTTGGATGGAAAAATTCAAAACGTGTAGAAGAAGAATTTGTTGGGAATGTTTTTAAAGGAATAAGTTCTTTGGGTACAAAAACTAGGTCTGCTTAATAAGAGTATTTCTCGTAGAGAAATATTAACTTCATTGTAAGTGAAGATACAACAAAGAATCGTCATGTTACCCCTTTGCCAAGGCATTGGGTTTATCTAGAAAGACAAGCGAGGTATGCAAAGAGGAGGAAGACATTGGATGACTCTCTTGTGGAAGGAAATTGGGCACTAATGTGTAGAAATCCACGTCACGTTAAATAGATAAAATTGAGGATAATATTGTGAAGATAGTTTCTAATTTTTGGGTAGAGGACTCGTCCTTCTCCAAATGTGAGGGATGTTTTAAAACATAGGATAACTCGCAATAACTATGATGAACATATAAAACATTGGCTTGAAATAACTCAACATGAGATGTACATAAAGTTTATAGAAGAAAATTCAGATGTTAAGATTGGACAACGAATGTTTGAAAATTTGAAGCCTTGGTATGTGCGAGCTGATAAAGTCCTTGACACATGTTGTTTGTACTTATCGTTGAGTTTGATTAAATCTATCAAACAAAAAAATTATAGATTCAATGTATATATATTTTGAGGTGTGCTTTCATTTATATCTATATATTTAAAATTTGTTTAAATATCATTTTTTGAGATGTGATTTAAAATTAATGTATTTCAAAATCTATGTTTTTTCGGTATATAGAAATTTACGAGAAGAAATTGCCCCACCTACACATGTTAGTGAATTCATAACTTCAATTCTGATTGACTTGCATCAAAGGTGTCTGTATGTGGGACCGATGATCTATGGGCGGTTTTTGACCCATAGGTTTATGGGACGGGTTTTGCCCATGGTTTTGATACCCATGGTTTTGTAAAACTGCTTAAGCAGTTGTCTATTTATATGGTCTTATGCATATGATAGATGTACAAGCAAATGTATTGCAGATGTGTTTTGAATTCGGCTGTGAATTTTATAGAGTTTGTTGAGCATAGCTCCAAACGGATCTGGGTATTGTATTGAGAGAGCGGTGGCTTGTAATAAAATCTGAGCAAGTGATTCTTGGTGGACGTAGCCCAAATTGGGTGAACCACATTAAATAATGTCTCTTTGTGTTGTGTTATTTTATTCTGCAATTTTATTTGAGATCTGTAATAATTTCTGCATATTAGTTTCTACTGTTGCGATTCTGTGAGGGATTATTCCGCATATTTTATCCCTTATTTCCTAACAATTGGTATCAGAGCCTGGTTTGGTTTGCTGAAGTGTTGAATCATAGGGAAATTTTTAGCTTGAGTGGGAGCTATGGCAAATGAAGGAAGATCTAGGGTTGATAAATTCAACGGGTAGAATTTCAGTCTTTGGAAGATGCAGATGGAAGATTACCTTTATCAGAAGGATCTTTATACTCCGTTGTCTGAGAAGGTGAACAAACCCTCGAGTATGACAGATGCGAATGGGATTTGTTGGATCGGAAGGCACTTGGAACGATCCGGCTGAGTCTTGCATCTTCGGTATTATTTAATGTTTCAAAGGAAAAGACTACAAAAGATCTAATGGATGCATTAGGAAGTTGTATGAAAACCCTCTCGCCTAATAAGATATTTTTAATGAAAAAGTTGTTTAATATGAAGATGTCTGAGAATAGTTCAGTAGCAGATCATTTAAATGATTTCAATACGGTAGTGAATATGCTAGCTTCGGTTACAATAGAATTTGATGAAGAAGTTAGGGCTTTATTAATTCTGTGCTCTTTACCTGAGAGTTGGAATAGCCTGGTAATGGCGGTAAGTAACTCGGTTCCAAATAACTCAAGTTGAAGTTTGAGGATGTCAGTAGGGGTGATTCTAAGCGAGGAAATGCGAAGAAAAAGCTCTGGGGAATCTTCTACTTCAGGGAATGCTTGACAAAGGAAACTAGAGGGAGACAAAGAATAGAGGAAACCGTGGAAAATCAAAAGATCGGCAAGGTCAAAATCCAAGAACAAGATTGTATGTTGAAATTGTGGAAAGCCCGGCATGCAAAGAAGGACTGCTGGGAGCTTCGGATAAGAAGAAACAACAGGAAGAAAACAAGGAGGCAAATGTGGCAACGGGTAATGTATGTCAGGATGCTTTGATTCTTTCTTTGCACAATATTACTGAATCTTGGGTTTTAGATTCAGGGGCTTCTTTCCATGCTTCTCCACATAGGCATTATTTTGTTGATT
The DNA here is from genome assembly GCA_018340775.1 of Taxus wallichiana var. yunnanensis. NCBI lineage: Eukaryota > Viridiplantae > Streptophyta > Pinopsida > Cupressales > Taxaceae > Taxus > Taxus wallichiana. The sequence goes on from CM031241.1 coordinate 63,291,795, forward strand.
ATGTTCAAGGAGATTTTGGGCATGTTTTTCTTGGTGATGATGAGCCTTGCAACATAGTTGGAAAAGGTTCTGTTCAGGTTAAGATGCAGAATGGGAATACTTGGCTATTGAAGGATGTCAGATATGTGCCTACATTAAGATGAAATTTGATATCGGCAGGGCAATTGGGAAGTGATGGTTGTACTATGATATTTACAAAGCTCTTGGAAGGTTACCAAGGGTGCTCTTGTGGTGGCAAGAGGTAAGAAGGTTGGAACCTTGTATTTAACCACTGATAGTACTAATGATTGTAATCTTGTGGCTTCAGATGTAGATACAACATTATGGCACTATAGGCTCGGTCATATGAGCCATAAGGGCATGAACATCATAAAGAAGAATTTTCCTAGATATACAGAAACAAGTTTGGATTTCTGTGAGAACTGCATATATGGGAAACAAAAGTGAGTAAGGTTTCTCAAGGTTGGACCTACAAAGAAAGAGAGTAAGTTAGAGCTGGTGCATTCTGATGTGTGGGGGCCAGCTCAGGTATCATCTCTTGGGGGTTCAAGTTATTATGTTACTTTTATTGATGATGCAACAAGGAAAGTTTGGGTTTATTGTATTAGAAACAAATCTGATGTATTTGACACTTTTGTTAAATGGAAAGCCTTGGTAGAGAATGAAACAGTCTTAAGCTAAAATGTCTCAGTCGATAATGGAGGGGAGTATCAGAAAGAATGAATTTGATGATTATTGTTCTAAGAATGGAATCCATAGGTAAAATATGGTTCCAGAACTCCGCAGAGTAATGGGGTATCGTAAAGGATGAACAAAACAATAATGGAACGTGCTAGAGCATGAGGTTACATGCAGACTCGCCTCTTTCTTTTTGGGCGTATGTGAGTGACACAATGTGTACTTGATAAACAGAGGACCCTCAAGTGCCTCGATGGAGGCATACCCGAGGAGGCTTGGTATGGTAAGAAAGTTGATTATTCATTTCTTAGAGTCTTTGGATGTGAGGTGTTTGTTCACATAGACAAGGATGATAGGACTAAGCTAGAGGCTAAATCAAAAATGTACTTTCATTGGTTATGGTGGTGATGACTTTGGATATAAATGTTGGAGTATTAAGGACAAGAAAATCATTCGATCTAGGGATGTGGTCTTTAATGAGAAAGTCATGTATAAGCAGCAGTTGCAGGAAAACATGGAAGAATCCAAGAAAGAATATGCAACGGTAGAGGATCTTCCAGATGGGAAAGTGACACATGAATCAGTTCAGAACCCTCAACAGGAACCCCAAACTCCTATATTGAGGAGGTCTTCTAGGGTAAGAAGAGAACCTGAACGTTTTTCTCCTTCTCTTTATTATTTATTACTCACTGATAGTGGAGAACCAGAGAGCTTTGATGAAGCAATGCAGGTAGATGCCAGGAAGAAGTGGGAGCAAGCCATGGATGAGGAGCATCAGGCTCTCATGGAGAACCAGACATGGGATTTGGTAAAGCTACCCGAAGGAAAAGAGCATTACAAAATAAGTGGGTGTTTAGAGTCAAAGAGGAAGAAGGAGGCAAGAAAAGATACAAGGCCCGGTTGGTGGTCAAGGGGTTTGCATAGAAAAAAGGTATAGATTTTGATGAGATTTTTTCTCCTGTAGTAAAAATGACTTCTATCAAAACTGTTCTTAGAATAGTAGCAGCAGAAGACTTGCACTTAGAACAGTTAGATGTAAAGACTGCATTTCTCCATGGTGATTTGGAGGAGGAGCTATATATGCAGCAGCCAGAAGGATATGAAGTCAAAGGTAAAGAGGAGATGGTGTGCAAACTGAAGAAGAGCTTGTATGGCCTGAAACAAGCTCCACGTCAATGGTATAAGAAATTTGATAGCTTCATGATGGAGCAAGGTTATATTAGATGTCATTCTGACCATTGTGTGTATACAAAGAAATTTGAGGATGGAAGTTATATTATCCTGTGTTTGTATGTTGATGACATGTTGGTTGCAGGTAAAAACATGCAGGAAATAAAAGTACTCAAGAAGCAACTAAGTGAATCCTTTGCTATGAAGGATTTGGGTGCAGCCAAACAAATCCTTGGTATGAGGATATCTCGGGATAGGAAGGAATGGAAGTTGACTTTATCTCAGGAAGAGTACATTAAGAAGGTCTTGGAGAGGTTTAATATGCAGGATGCTAAACCGGTTGGGACTCCTTTGGCAAGCCATTTCAAGTTATCAAAGGAGCAATGTCCCAAGACAGAAAGCAGAGAAAAAACAAATGTCCAAGGTACCTTACTCATCAAGCTGGCGCTTTGATGTATGCCATGGTATGCACTAGGCCTCGATATTGCCCATGCAAAGGGGAGCCGTGAGTAGATTTATGAGTGATCCAGTAAAGAGCATCGGCAAGCAAGAAAGTGGATCCTTCGGTATTTGAGAGGGACCATGGGGACATTTTTGTGCTACAAAGGATCAAACACCACTTTACGTGGTTATGTAGATTCGATATGGCTGGAGATGTAGACAACAGAGGAGCACGACAGTTATATTTACACCGTAGGTGGGACAACAGTGAGTGGATTTCACGACTACGTGGCTAGGTGGCTTTGTCAACCACATAGGGCTTGAGTATGTTGCTGCCACAGAGGCAAGCAAAGAGATGATTTGGTTACAACAATTGCTTGAGGAGTCAGCATAAGCAGGAGGAATGTAAGCTGCATAGTGATAGTCAGAGTGCTATACACCTAGCTAAGAACTCGCTTTCCACTCTAGGACAAAGCATATACGCTTAAGGTACCATTTCATCAGACAACTTTGGAGGAAGAGAAGTTGAAGTTGAGAAGATTCATACCAAGTCAAGAATCCTCAGACATGATGACCAAGGTGGTCACAAGGGAAAACTAAAGTTGTGTTCAACTTTGGTTGGTCTTCACAAAAAACTAGTGAAGGGTCGAGAAGCTTGCTCGTAGGAAAACTAGTCTCCAAGTGGGAGATTGTTAGGTTGTGGGAGCCTATTTTTCATGTGTGAAAGTGTTGAAGACGTACACTAAGAGTACTCGTACACTTTTCATGTATCACTAAGCTATTTTTTTAGGCATAAAATTTTTTGGCCTTGAAAAATGCAAAATGCACCCGACATATCGGGAAACGTGCTTTTCTCATATGGGCAAGTTTTTTTGACCCATAGGTTTATGGGACGGGTTTTTCCCATGGTTTTGATACCCACGGTTTTGTAAAACTGCTTAAGCAGTTGTCTATTTATATGGTCTTATGCATATGATAGATGTACAAGCAAATGTATTGCAGATGTGTTTTGAATTCGGCTGTGAATTCTGTAGAGTTTGTTGAGCATAGCTCCAAACGGATCTGGGTATTGTATTGAGAGAGCGGTGGCTTGTAATAAAATCTGAGCAAGTGATTCTTGGTGGACGTAGCCCAAATTGGGTGAACCACGTTAAATACTGTCTCTTTGTGTTGTGTTATTTTATTCTGCAATTTTATTTGAGATCTGTAATATTCGCATATTATTTTCTCACTCATGTGATTCTCGTGAGGGATTATTCCGCATATTTTATCCCTTATTTCCTAACAAATACATGACAATTTGTCCATGTTATGAATTGATTTTATAGGTTCAAATACATAAAATATTCAACAAGGCTTGGAAAAGATGCAACTAGGTTGGATTTGGTAGAAGAGGAAATCCCCATTGCTACATTCATGCAAAGTTTTTGAAGTTTAATTAGTCCGTACATCAAACATTCTCACTATTCAAAGTGGCAGGCTACACAATTCAAGACTAATAGGGACACATTCCCTATTGGTTCCATATTGTCCGTGGTTGATTTTGCTGAGAATTACTCATTTTCTCATCAAAAAGAAATTCAAACATAGTATTATCATACTGACCAGGTTACTATCATGGTTCAAGTATTTTATAGGCATGCACAATTGGATTTGGATGGGGTTGAAAGTACATATGTGAAGCGAATGATCAAGAAGGAGTATCACTTCTATATAAGTGATGACAAGGAACATGACACCCACTTTGTGCAACATTGTTTTGGTTTGTTCTTTCAATATCTTCATCAGTGAGGAATACAAATAGATCAACATTTTGTTTGGTTAGATGGTTGCACATCACAATTCAAATCCTCTCGCCCTTTCTTTGCACTCAGTCGTTATCATCGTCATCACAAAATTCCTCATTTATGGAGTTTTTTTAGAGTGGTCATGGGAAGGGAGAACACGATGGTGTGGGTGCATGCATCAAATGTGCTCTAAAGAAACAAATCTTTGATTATGAGGGAGATCGATTGATTGATGCCCACACCGTTGTTGAATGGTGTAAGAAACATTTTACGTTCAGTTCAGGTTTCAACCTCATAGGCTTCAACATCACACACTTCAACCCCACAAGCTTCAACCCCACACAGAGTGTTTTGGGAGATAACAGGTACATGCACATTTAAAACATAGATATGTAGATCTTGATGTGATTTATTAAGTGAACTACAAGTTACTAACTTTAAATTTTTTTATTCTGATTTTTGTTGTTTGTTTTAAACTTTATTGATCTTTTGAGCATGATTAAATGAAGGTATTGATCGAAGGACAAAGTATGGATGTGAAAGGATTCCCAATTCTAGGTCTTTGCACTCTTTGATGACTATGGATAGTAATAACTGGACAATCTGTACAAGAGATTATTCTTGTTTTTGTTATGAATGCATGAACAAATCATATTCAGAGTGCAATAGTCAAAAACATGGGTATGTAGGTGAGTGGAAGCAAGTTCCTTTAGTTTTGGATGACACATATGGATCAGATCATGATGATAGTTTTGAAGATGTGCCATTAATTTCAACTGATTATGACCACATATCTAGACTGGTTAAACAAGGTATGTTTTATTTGAAAGGATCAAGTATAATTTGATAATTAAATATATATGTATATAATTTATACTATACATCCGATCATTGAATGTTTCTTTTCATTTTGTTGTAGGAGATGTATTTGCAGTCATTGCTTTGAAGAAGCCAATATTGAGAAAGTGGAGTACTACTTGTTGCGTTGCACAGAAGAGAGAACAAAGCTAACATGTGAAATAACAAGTGAAGTGACAACATTTTTTACTGGCTCGGTTGTAGTGCAGGGAACATACTTACAACAAGTGAAAGCCCTCCAAAGTGGGATTCACTTTGTTGATTACAAACCAGACAAAAAGGTGTATCATTACACCCATCACATAATTGCTACAGGGTTACAATTGCAGCAGGTGAAGACTACAAATAGTAAACGCAAAAAATGGAGACTAGATGTAGAAGACCATGAAAAACTTTTACAAGTCATTGAACAATGAGTAGAGCCACTTGGTATTATATAGAAGGACATGGAATAAATTACTAAACCTTGTTGGTAATAAACTATTAAGCTAGATAGCATTGTATTTTCTACTTGAAGGGACTATGGAGACCACTATACAATAAAGTTGTTTAATACTTGTGATTCTTACTTGTTGTGAGATGGTTTATGGTTTACTTTAAGTATTGTGATATGGTTGTTACATGGAAGTATGTATGGTATAAACATGATTTATGATGTGGATGTATGTTGCATTATTATTTTTAATGTGGAAATGTTAGTTGGGAATTCAAATGTACATAGTTTTTGATATATGTTATTTGTTTAGTTGTGAACCAAAAGGTTGTATATGGAGTACCCTTATCACTGTACAAGTTTATCATATTTCAATATGCTTGGAATTGTGTTGATTCATTAAGGATTCATTATGTCATAGAGAATGAGATAGGAGGGAAATAGATTGTAGAATATGTAATGGAACATAGATTGTGAGTAACTAGAAATACAAGGAGAGAAATCTCCTACAATCAGGTAGGGGGAATGTATCCTAAAAAAAATCCTAAACAAGGAAGTTACCATTTTTATGGTATATATGTAGAGCATGCTAACATGTGGGAGACATGGTTAAATAATACAAGAAATGTGAAACATGATAGTATTAGTCTTTCTGGGTATAGTTGATTAAGAAAGGGGAAATAAAATCTCTTAACTCCCTTATTTTCTCTCAAATGCCTTACAATATTTATAGTTAGAAAAATTTAGCTATAAAATATTGACTATAAAGAATAATGGTTAGAATTTATTTCATCTACCAAGCCGAGTGATCGTTGAAATTCCTCTATATGGACATGGTGCTAATAGTTAGACCAAGATATTCATACCATGTGATGTGGAACTAGGAAGATGTCACTTTGAAAGATGCATAGAAACCGAGAGTCTCCACATGGATTTTGAATCACATGTCTAGAAAATGTGTGGCATGTTTCAAGGTGTTTTGGAAGCACACAAGAGTGGTATGATTATGTGTGCTTAGCATGAGGTATTTTGGAGGAGTTAAGTGCTTCACATTTTTACAATGGTGCATCTTGGCACTAAAGAATAACAATGGTGAACAACGAATTTTTTTCATAAGGGTGCAATATGTCAATGATGGTGTGAGGCTTTAAAGGCTATGGGTAGAACAAATTGTTTTTCTAGTTTTATGATAAAACAAAAGAAGGTCCATAAAATTTTCAAGTGTAAGTCTTGCATGAGATTGCAAGAAGGCGTAATTTGACCAAGAGACATGCTTGTATGGACTAAGGATGTGTGAGTGTTGTAAAGAAAGTGGATGAATGTATAGTATAGGTTATAGATGTAATGAGCAGAGATTAATGGTGTTTTTAAAATATGTGAGAACTATGGATTAGTATGCACAAGATTGCAAAAAGTGTGAAGATTATTTGAGAATGATTTCAAATTTAACCCATCTTATTTCATAAGAATGTATATTATTAGCAATGCCTACTATGTTGGTTGAAGTTCAGAAATATATATCATCTTAGGTATAAAATTTGAGGCACGACACCTTTTATGTGTAAGAAGAGTTGCAAGAAGACATAGAGTTAGCTACCTTAGAAAGAGAGGAGGAGAAAGAGAGAATGTAATTAATATGGAAGGTTTTGATACAAGGATCAATTACGAAGAAAATTTAAATGGAACTCTCTAAGGAGAAAATGGACGAATTTCTCTTTTCTAAGTTTCTAAGAAACAAAATCCTTCCAATTGCAAAGATATTATATGATTTGGAATATATTTTAATGTAAAATGCAATTCGTGATGTTGTATTATTTGTTTGCAAGACTCTAAGTGGTTCACATGACCTATATGACATTTTATTCCTACATAAACAAAAATATATGTAGATTTATTCATAATTGCATGTGTCCAAAATGGGTGTGAGATGACTTTAAAATAGAAAGGATGTGTAAAAAATGATCTATTGCCCAAAATAACCCCCAAAAATGATCTATTACAATCTATGGTCATTATGAGTCTTATTTCAAGTTGTTAATTGAATGATCTATTGAACTTAAACTTTCATCATATATGATTCAAATAGTAACATAAGCCATTATACCATGGAATGTTTAATGTAACATAAAGTATTACTAAATTAGGTCTAAGCATTGAAAATAATTCAATATAGAATTTTAACGAAGTTTACAATGTTATATCACAAAAATGAAGGGCATTTAATATCTTATCTATCATTATATACCTATTATGATATCATCAAGAGACAAAAATGAAAGATAAGGGGGTGTCTTATATTCACATCCATAATTGTAAATACACGTGTCTAAGACATATATCAAAATATATTAATAATACACGTGTCTAAGACATATAGTTTAAAATTTTATAAAAAGATCACTGGCAGCTATCTGAGAAGAAAAAGGCGGATCAGAGCAAGAGAAGAACACATGAATCCATGAGAGAAACCAGAAAAATTTAATTAAGATCTTACAAAAGAAATCCAAAACATTTCCAAAAGTTTAAAGCTCTAGCGGAAGCGCTATAATCAAGCTTAAAAATGAGGGGGGCCCTCTTGCTCTTTCAAACACCAAGATGCATTCGATTGAGCAGCATTGACTTATCCTTGTGAGAGATGAGGCTGAAACAATGAAGTAGAAACCGCTTAGGATACCCTCTAGCACGAAGTCTGGTATAAAGAAGCCTCCTGAGATTGATGAAGCCTGTTGGATCAAATTCACGCAACATATATCTCTGAAGTTCGTTGACAATGAAAGCCTTTTTCTGATGCTGTGGATGCCAAGAATGAAAAGGAATGTATTGGTAGGCATTGAGAGGCTTTTGAAAGCATTTGGTACCAAGAATACCAATGTGAGAGAAATTAGCATCTTTGAAAAAAGTAATGTCCAGCAAATTGACAGAAGTAGAGGAGAAAGGAGGGAGTGATTTTAATTTCAGAATAGAAGCTTTGGTATTGCTCGAAAAATTCCAGCAAAGAAGCTTCATTCCCGGTCCAAATTCCCAAAGCATCATCAATATATCTCATGTAGAAAGCAAGAGGCGAAGTATCAAAATGAGCAACCAGCTTCTATTCCAAATGGCAAAGGAAAAAGCAAGCATACACCACAGTGAAATTGCTGCCCATAGCTGTACCTCTGATCTGCTTGTAGAAAGATCCATCAAAATAGAGATAGTGTTCTCGAAGCACAAGCTCAGCAAGGTTGAGCACTAAATCAATAAGACCAGCATTCAGATTATGCTCCAAAAAATAGTTTGAAACCATCACACGAAGAGCAATGAGACCCTCAGTAGTAAGAATGCTGGGATAAAGAGATTCCACATCAAATGTGAACAAAATGCAATCAGCCGGAAAGCGGCAATTGCTAATGTCAAGAAAAAGAGAGATGGAGTCTGGAAGATGGAATTTTTGTTGAAGGAGAATGGGAAACAAAAGAAAATGAAGGAGTTTGGAGGTGGGTTCAAGCATGTAACCAAAATAGCTGCAAATAGGTCTCCCAGCCAAAACAGGTTTGTGAATTTTGGGAAGGAGATAGAATGCACAGGCTCTCATGAGAGAGATGGTATTACGCTTGAGGAACTTGACAACAGGAGAAAAAAAGAGGAAACTTTGACTACGAGTTGCATATGGCTTGCGAACTGAATTCTACTTGTGAGGAGATTTTCCCTTGTGGGAGGAGGAGCCTCGACCATGACCTCTGATTCTTCCATTGTTTCTTCCTCTCAAAGATGATGTTGAATGTCCCGCAGATGGGGCATTGATCTTGTTCAAGAGAGGAGTAGAATTTGGCTTGGAGAGAAATGGTCCAGAGGCAGCCAAGGTGGCATTCAGAGGGATGCCATTCTTGGCTGCAGGCCCATTTTTTGGCTCTGAAATAAGAGGTTGATGAAGGGGCTGATCAACACAAGCAGAAGATTTATTTGTAGCAAGAGGAGCAGATGGATTCAGATTCGGATTCGGAGCCTTTTTCTTCTTGTTCTTCTTGTTTTTATGCTTATTGGTAGCCTTGTTTGGAGGAACTTTGGGAGCAGTTTGAGGAAGAGCAGGAGAATATTTACCCAACATAGAACGAATGTCCTGAAGCTCTTTAAGAATTCCCCCGAACTTAGCATTCATCTTTTCATTAATAAGGGAAGAGATAGTTGCATCAGTAGGCAGGCTATCTGAGTCACCCAAAGCATCATCTCGTGATTGTTGTCTGATTGATTCGGCTTGTTTACGAGTAGCTCTCTTCAAGGAATGATCAATTTGAAAATTGTTGCACAGAGAATGGAATTCACGAGTTGCAGCAGAATGCCAGTCATCACTAGCAACAGAGAATTGGCCAAGAAGAGGAAGGTGCTTAATTGCAACACAAGCACCCAGAAGGGTAGAATCAAAGTTTTCAACGGATTGGAGAATGGCAGAATCATGATTTGCATGTTCTTTGGTGAGAGCATCAATATAAGCATCTAGAAAAAGGTGGTTTGCATCGACTTGGATAGAATCCAGCTTCAAAGAAAGAGAAGCATTACTTTCAAGATCATTGACAGAGATTTTTGGAGCCTTAACATGGAGATTTTTAGGCAAAATGCCAGAAGATTTGAACCCTTGCAATTTAATGAGAAAATCCTTTGAACGCTCAGAAATTAAAGAAAGGCGTTTAAACTCAGCAAAAGCTTTGTTTACCAGAAGTTGAATTTGCACAGGAAAATTTGAAGCTGGTTTAGCAGGAGTTTCTACATTCGGCAGAGGGACATCAGGCATATCCGCATCTGGAACAATGTTTGAAGTATTAACAGCTGTGGAGGTTTGGTGCAGGTTGTTGACAGCCTCTGGAATGGCGTGAACATGCTCAGAAAAAGTGCCCACGGTCTCAGAAGGAACAACAGCAGGTGCGGCCTTATTAGAGGCGTCTGGAGCCAACGAAAGAATAGCAGCAGGTGCGGCCTTATTAGAGGTGTCTGGAGCCAACGAAAGATTACCAACATGGGCATTGGAAGCACCAAATGCGGCTAGGGTTGGAGCTTTAGACGGAGAGGGCGCACAGCCAGCTGTGTGGGCGTTGACAACAGGAGTTGAAGCCATGTTTGGAGCGACCAAGGCGCCAACAGCAGGAGTTGAAGCAGCGTTTGGAGACCGAGAGGAAGCCAAAACGTGCAAAGTAGAAGCAAAAATGTCCAGACGAGATTCCAGAGCAGCAAAGTGGCGATTGGAAGCTTCAACGAACCATTCCAGGGTTTGTAGAACATCCACAGGAGGCACAGAGAGAAATTTAACCTCCCCACGTGCTCTGGAGTGAAATCTATCTGTAGAGGAAGCCGATGGTTCGATTCTTTTGCGTTTAGATCCAGCAGGTACAGGGGACGACTCAGCTTCTGGGATAAATGCAGCTGGTAAAGGAGTATGAGTTGCATTATCTTCAAATCAAGTAAAGGTCGACCTGACAAATTCTTCTTCAGTGGCCATCATGAAAAAATCATAGAAATTATAGTTTAAAATTTTATAAAAAGATCACTGGCAGCTATCTGAGAAGAAAAAGGTGGATCAGAGCAAGAGAAGAACACATGAATCCATGAGAGAAACCAGAAAAATTTAATTAAGATCTTACAAAAGAAATCCAAAACATGTTTCAAGGATTCACCGCTCATCAGTTGGAATGATAGAAGTTTGGAAAATAAGATCAGAAGATAAGGGGGTGTCTTATATTCACATCCATAATTGTAAATACACGTGTCTAAGACATATATCAAAATATATTAATAATACACGTGTCTAAGACATATATCAAAATATAATAATAATGTCTAGAATGAGTATGAATATATATACATGTCTACAATCTCTAAAAGTATGTCTAAAATCTATAAAATATCACTGAAGTCTCCTCCGTGCACTAGGGCGAGTGCCAGACCCCTCACTACGCTCTGTTGCACCCTGCATGTTAAAAAAAAATATACACGTCATAAACTATATATAACATGTACCATATATTAAAATATATAAGCAAAATTCTACAACAATTTATTGATTAATTCAATACATCATATAACATATATGTACAATTGATTACCTCAGTATTTGTCCCTGGGCGGATGTTGGGAGTATCTACGCTATGTGTAGATCTTTGTCCCGTAGATCCCTGTGAAACAAAATAAATAAAATGTAAGAAGTTGATAAATAAGTTTTTTGAATCTTGATTAATTCAATACATCATATAACAGATATGTACAATTGATTACCTCAGTATCATCCCTGGGCGGATGTTGGGAGTATCTACGCTATGTGTAGATCTCATCCCGTAGATCCCTGTGAAACAAAATAAATAAAATGTAAGAAGTTGATAAATAAGTTTTTTGAATAAAGTTCATTAATTTCTAACATTTCAATTTAGATTAAATATTAATTCTATTAAAACACATGTATTTATACCTCTGCGGAACACGTCTCCAAATGTATGGGATTGTCATCCACGACCTCAACACCAAAAAATATGTCACCAACTAAGCCAAGTTGACTCAGACTGGAACATCGAGATCCATGTTGTGCTCAGTCAAGAGCTGTGTGTATGTGACACGGGTAGATGGTGTGGGCTGTGAAGCTCCACACACTGAGCGTGAAGCCTAAACACACAAGTACATGTTTAATTTTAATATTAATAAATTGTAAAGTAATGATCAATTAAAATAAATTTTAATTATATTAAAGGTTTAATTTTCACACACCGGAACATAAATGTGCTGAACATCAGGTGTGACGATCCCAAAGAATAGGAAGTCTATCCAGCAGTGGTAGTAGTACCACGACTAGAAGATACACTCCCACTCGCTCTATAAAATCTAAAACCCCCATAGTGGAATGTTGCAATGCCGTGAAATCACCTCATATGCACGCAACAAGTCAGCAGACCATGATGCATCCTAGCCGACGTGCCTGAGCGGGATCTGTAACTAGCTCAAAGTCATCTGGGGAAATCAAATATGCACGAGCGTATACCTCGCTTGCATGCATCATCACTGCTGCTACTAGCACCTCCACTGCTAGTATCACGTCTCTGAAGGTACTGACCCACATGGTCAGAAGAGATCAATTGGGTCTCGCGAGCAATGCCAGCAAGACCCTCGATAGCACCTCATGTGCAGTCATAACAACAGGTGCTTTGCGACATCCTGAAATCCTGATAAGAATGGTTGTGGCCTTGGTACAAGCTGTCGCGCGTCAACAACTGCAGGAGCTCCCTCCTTTCTATATGCCTCCTTGTGGCTAATACGGCCACGCCCCTGCCCCAAATAACTAGGGATGTCTAAATAGTTCACCTTTAGGTTTAAGTGAACCTCAGCATGTAACATCATTATGAAGTATAACGGTAATTGGTCATTATTTGGAAATTGGCCTTGAGAGGCCACAAATCTAGGATAAATCAAAGGGGCACATAGGGGACATGAACATTTGTTTACATAATATGCCCTTATTTTTTGTTTGTCTGCATAAAAACTCCAACAAGACCTCTTAACAACTTCCTTATCGGAAAGTCGTGATGTAATCTCATTATAACCTACATCTCCTGAGACACTTGATTTTAGTGAATCCATAAATTTTTTATTGATTCGAATCAAATGGATTATATGTTTTCAAACTTGTCTCTATTCTACGAAGATCAACCAGTATTTTTTCGCAATGGGCTTTATACTACCCAACTGTAGTTGGATTTTTGAGAATAGATTGCAATTTTTCAATCTCTAAATCGGTCCTCTCAAACAAATTAGGAGTTCCAGAAGAAGCCATGACTGTAAAAAAAAATGAAAGTAAAATTCTAATTAATAGTACTTTTAATTAAAAAAATTCCTAAGATATTCTCCTATATTAATGAAAACAGAAATATGAAATTTTCAAGCTTCAATGCAACTAATATAGAAAATAAATTACAAAATAAATTTACAAAATCACATAAATTACAAAATTTCCCATCTACATAAATTACGAAGTCCAAGTGACTGGATATACAACAGTAAATATCCTCTCTACCCTTGAAGGGAAGAAAGCGAGAAGGGTCATGCAAGCAGTACTTGAATAGAGGAAGCCAATCAATAGAAATGTTGACAGATTGAAGAAGCTCATGGTTCTTCCTTATTATATAACACTTGTAGTAAGAATGTTTTGGCTTTGCCATAATAAGCACAATTGTACCTTCCAAACGATGAGAAAATGCCATTACCAATAAAGACCTAATGTTGCCATGATGATGACCCAGGTTCATGCCCATAACATGTCGATAGACACCCTTAAGACTGATTCTTGGCCAAAGAGCCCTTCGGTATTTTGGTAGTGCACTCTGCAATCTCGGCTCCAATCAACAATTATGCCACTATTGGGATCTTAGTATGGCATAGGTAGTGTGAGCTACAAATATACTCATTTTTCATAAACTAAAAAGATCCTTTATGTTACAATTTGCAACACATAAAAGAAGCCCTTCAAAAAATACATTGAACAACTGGGGCAACCAAGAGGACCTTGGAAAAATGTATAGGTAACAACCATATGAATTCTTCCTTAGTCGTGGATCAAAGCTAATACAAATAAAGCTAGATAAAATTAGCTTGAAACCACAATATAATCGTCCATTGTAAAAAACAAGTTTCTCTGAACTCGGTAAAGAATACTTTATTATCGATTGGACATACATAATGGAAGGGTATAAATATTGCCTATTGCCCCCAGAGTTTCTCAAAGAGACCATTTACAAGTAACAAGGATGTAGCATACAAAAAATCCAACCAGGTATTTTCGAGTTGACCTTCACATTCAATTCATTTCTAGGAGAAAAATGCTGAGCAATATGAATCATTTCATTCTGCACCGTAATAAACCTTCATCTCCTGATTCAGGAAATTTTATGAAGCCTTGAATAGCGTGACTCCAATCCATCATACACGGCAGTGAATATTTTTTTCTGCTGTTGCGTGGATCTGAGTTCATAATAAGGATAAGCCTACAGCTGCATTATGCTAGAGCATTGAGATTCCCAAATTTGAGGATGCATTCGATACTTGAACAAATAACGACATAGTTGGACAACCTTCTTGCTAGAAGCGCTCAAAAAAGGCTTCTACTATACTTTGACATGCATGCTGCTGGTTAAATACTGTCAACCGGATGAGATCTCACCGTGGTTTCGACAACTCATCACTATTTGCACATGTTTTTAAGCTCAAAACTGAGCAAATCCCTTTGCTACGAGTTCCACCTTCCATACATCAGATGGTTCGCTCACCTAAACTCCTCTGCAACACTTCTCCAACGATGGGTCGTTTCGCTCCATTCGACAGTTATCTCCTCTGCAACACTTCTCCAGCGATGGGTCATTTCGCTTATGAACAAGGGAGTCATAATCAACAACCAAGGTATGGGTATCTCATGGTTTTCCCTTCATATAGATATTAGTATTCTTATGAGTATGTGTTAGATATCAATGGACCTCAAGGTGTTTGGAGCATAGAAATGGTGCTATTGAACTTCATAAAGGAGATCCTTAGTACAAGGGAAGTGTGAGTCAGTTCAAACAAGCCTTGGAATCTCTTTCAAGAGGACATGTATCTAGGAGGTAAGTGTTCATATAAGAAATATATACTGAAAATTTCTATAACCCCTGCACTTTGATTAGTTCAAAATTACAGGTCTTGAAAACAAGTCTAAGGGTCTCAAAAGTTAGCTCTTTGCAAACTCTAGTTAGGGTTCCTAACCCTCCACCTCTGCTCTTTATATATTATTGTAGTTATTTTATCTTAATCGTATCTGTGTCTATATGCAATCGTGGGGTGATTGACATATCTTCAGTAAACCTAGGTCCATTCCATAATTTTAGCACCCCTGCTAATACAATTGTTTCTTATGACGCACAAAGGACCAAACCAGCTAATTTCAAGCTATGTGCAAATTCAATCACAAGTGCTACTAATCACATATCCAGAAACAAAGCACATTTCTGATCCAAAAGTAAGTCATATCTTCTTCAAAAGCTATATGAATTCCTTGGTGCTTTTATATTTCATAGGGATGCACATGCACTCAAGGATGGTAGCATTCACTTATCGTGGGGCCATTCCATAATTATCACTCTTCTGGTTCTATTATTTCTTTAAAGAGCACAAGAGATCAAACCAACAAACTTCAAGCTACGTGCAAATTCATTCACTGAGTGGTATAACCATCTGGTAACACCCCTAATCACATATTCAAAAGTGAATCGGGTATTCTTCAAGTCGCTTAAACCTCAATCATACAAGTCTCTGACTTTGTAAACCTTGTGTGCTTTGTGCTTCTAGACATTGTAACACTTGTACCCATCAGACCAATGTATGTTAATCAATCCGATCACCATTACTTAGGTATGCACAAATATATCAACCTCAAGCCATAATATATAAATGGCGTGCTTAAAGAATTAGAACAACAAATTGTAACCAAAATCATAAGAGGCTACAAAAGTGTCGAAAGAGATGATGATTCATGAAGAGTGAATAGCCATAATTAAGCAAAATCTAAAAAGGCTACACTAAGTCAAACTTCTAATAGGTGAAATTAATACCACAACACAAAAAGTCCAGATGGACAAAAATTAGAAGCTACACTAAATTATACAAGATGTCCCTAGATATTGCAGACAAGCGTCCAGAGTACATTATCACACTCTGGTATAAAATGCATTTCATGCATCACTTCTAAAGAAATGCATGTACAATTTTGACTGATAGAATAATCTTGTGAAATTGAAACAAACTATTAACAAAAATTACAGATGCACCAAAAACAGGTCTTGTCTTTGGATTATACAAAATGACGTGGATTAACCTAATTCAAACTTCTAGAGAAACATATGTACAATGAAACTACGGAAGTTCAGATGGAAACTTTGGCTTATACAGCTCAACATGTATACTCGTAACATAATAATGAAAACAACCAGTCGCATATTATTCCATACCATGGCCACTGAGAATAGAAATACTATTATTCCTCAAAACATCATTTAAAAGTACATCTCATAAACTAGCCTATGCTTTAGATTCATAAAAAGGTCATACTACTAAACTACAAAAGCAAGAAAATTTGAGATAACAGAATCAAGCTAAGCTATATTTGAAAATTCCTATTCGAATTAAGCAACATAAAAAACAATGTTATTGGTAATAAATATATGTAATACATTTGAATTTTTTACTACACTTTTCAAAACAAGTCATGACACAATTCAGCTGAAAGCAAATCCCATTAATTGTTTGTCAACAGAAAATCAAGCTAACAACCACCAAGTTCTATAAAGACTAAACCAGCAATAGTCTCACCACCACACAGAAAACTTAATAATTTTGCTATAATAAATGTTAGAGACTTACTATGAAAATAACAATAAAAAATTTATTTCTATAGATTATCTCCTTAACTATGTCTTCCTTTCTACTTTTTTCCTCCTCTCTTAAATATAGAAGGCAAGTCTTTACTAAGCTATCTACAATCAATATGGATACACAAACAATCTAAATTGTGTTTGAAAATAGGTGGGAATAAAAAAAATAATAGTGAGCAGAATATAGGCACTCTAACCATATGGATGAAATAGTCATGGGGCAATCTAATGAGAAGGATTCAACCACAATATTAAGATTAGTTCAATTGGAGTTTCTCCTTTCATTCCTTCAATTGCAAAACGGCATAGTCAATAAGACAGAAATAATTAAACCCAAATTCTTGCACTAACTTCGGGCGCGGCAAAGGCCTGTTTGCTACTAGGGATTTAGATGTTGGGGATACCATTGTTGTGGAGAATGCTGTTGTAATGAGTGATGTGTATAGGAGGGCACACCCTTATGCTTTAATAGACAACGAGTTGGCGGAGATTGAGTGGCTGAGGCATGATACAATTACCCAGGTGATTTCTTCTGCAGTGTCATCCCCCATAATTATGCAACAGTTGCAGCACCTCATTTTCCCCTCACAAGTTCCTGACATGGAACTGTTCCGATAAATTGCGGTAATTGGAGCAACATCGATGCTTGCAAAACCTTGCGAGAATTTACTGACTAGACAGGAGAAACTCATAAACTCAATGGATCTCAATGCCCTACTCACATATATGACGCAAAGGAAACGAGATGAAGAAGGTAAGTTTGATGAAGATGGCAATCCCTGGGCAGGAAGCATTACACTTGATAGATGGGGATTTTGGGCTCTTACATCTTTCATCAACCATTCATGTTTCGCAAATGCAAATTGCATGGTAGTGGGAAAAGCCATGTTTATCATAGCTGCCAGAAATATTTCTCTAGGAGAGGAAGTTACAGTCTCTTACTTTAAGAGTCTTACACCTTTGGAATTGCGATAGTATTATTGTAGCGAATTGGGATTTCGGTGCGAGTGTAAGCGGTGTATGTTTGAACGATCCTTGGGCCCAGAGTATGGTAAATTGGCTCATAAGATATTCACTAAATATACCTGGTTGGTCCCTCATGTCCCACAATTTTCACCAAAGGGTATTTTGTCCTTATTAGAGCTGCTTGCACAGTTGGAAGAGGTTGATGCGGACATTGAAGGGAAACAATTCATACATGCATCTTTCATATTTATCTACAACTGGTTGACTAGATATGTGTTTCCTGGTACTAGTGTGCTCCCGCATTTGCTTCCAACTCCAATAAAACTGGCAGAGGCCATCCAATATTGTGCACCAGGGTCTGAGTCATCCTTTAATGTGTATTCAAGACTTGTGGATGAGGCCAATGGACAACAGAAAAATCTGCTTCTTCAAAAGCTAATGGAAGTGGGTATAATGATGATTGGAAAACAGGAAGAACGCGTGCTTAAAGATCTAGTGAGGACAAAGATGGAGGAACGCTGGATCAAAGTCTCCAAGATTTGGGATGGAAGTGGAAAGTGAGTTTGATTTACACTTTTCAGTGGCAAGCATGGGTGACCTGCAACAATTGATAAATTATCTAGCTCTTTGAAACACTACAGCTCTCCATTAGTGTCATTCCAACCTGTTATTTTTGGTAGAAATGCTCCTAGGTGATTATCTGATTCATGGTTGGTCGTACTAGATTATTACCCATTTGGGTATGCAACATTGTGTTCAATTCAATAGGATGCTTCCCATGCAGCATTGGTATTTTTGACTGATTTGAGCACAAGCCTTAGGTTTTGAAAACACCCAATTTCAATTTTTGTCATCTACTTTTATATTAAGACACACTTAATATTGATTCTAATGTTTGCCATTTTGTGAAAACCACATAATATCAGTGAAAGCCAGGGTTTTGCAAAAAATGGTATTTTAATGGCTACGATTTTGCTAAAAATGGGTACGATTTTGCTTTGACATACCTGGCTCATCATTTTGGGCGTCGTTGATGGGCTTCATCATTTGGTGGGCTCTCGGCTGGTGTGGTGGGCTTGCTGGTGTGGTGGGTCTGGTGTGGTGGGCTCACGGTCGGGGCACAAACTTTGTGCGAAGGAGGCAAGATGAAGGAAAATGATTCCTCCGCAGCGCCTCCACTATATAAAAAGGGGGGTTCGCACGCGAACAACATTCGCGTGAAAGGGGTTCGCGCGAACATGTTGTTCGCGTGAACCTAACCAACTGCGACACGCGGCAAGATAACGGCTTGTGTGTCTCTTCGCGTGAAACGTGTTCGCGCGAACGGGGTGTTCACGCGAACCCACCTTGGATACCGCCCATTTACCATCCCTGCTCGCATTTTCGGGACAACAAGTGAGACACAACACCATGCATTGACCCATAGATGTTTGAGAGAAGAAAATAAGCTACATCATTTTTAGGATCCAAATCAAAATGCATTATGGATGTAAATACTCCTAAACCTATATTCATATGTGATCTACAGGGACCAAGCAAACACTTCCACATGAACTGTTTGATAAAATGGCTCAGCGGTGTCATGGAATGCAATAACTACTGAATATGCACAAAATGGTATTCTTGATAAGGCTTTGAGTCTTTTCAGAAAAATGCGTCAAAGAGATGTGGTTTCATAAACTGTCATGATTGCAGGATATGCACAAACGGGTTTGTTGAAAAGACATTGGAAACCTTTATGGAAATGCAATTGGCAGATGTGAAGACAAATTCTACAACCTTTGCCAGCATCCTCCCGGCCTGTGCTAAAATGGGAACTGCAATACATGTGGGCATAATCGAATGTGGATTTTTAGCAGATGGTATAGCTGCAAATGCCCTAATAGACATGTATGCAAAATGTGGAACCACACATGAGGCACGTGAACTGTTGGACAAGATTTCCGAGAAATAAACCCACTTCTACAAAAATAATGCCACCAAATTTCTCTTACCGAAAAAGTTTCCAATGTGCTTGCAATGGTTATGATGTAGATCCGAACCAAAATATAAAGGACTGGGAACATAGTGTGAACATGATTGAGAACCTTGACCACTGCAGAATCTAAAATATTAGAAAGAGAATAAGACAGAACAAGTTTATTTGGGAACATGAAATTCTCAATGAATGTAAATTTCACATCATCATCTATTGTACAAGTATATATGATACCAAGATAATTATGGCTTGGTAAAAGCGTATAAACCGGTGCGATTGCCAATGCCATGAGCCAACTTTTATGCAATTATTTCAACGCAACTAAATTAATGGAAGCCATCAATTGTGCATATCTTGCAATCAACGATGTCCATGAAACCACACTTTTTTTGAGGCATTTTGTCAAACAGTTCACGTACCTTCTGTAATGTTCCACATTTTGGCATTTGCAACTACAACATCTGACAAAATTCCTCATCTTTTATGCTTTGATGGATGTCCACACCGTGTTCCAAAGCTCGTATTTTGGCACAGGTCGGGAGTATGATGTTTTTGCTAGTCGGATACCCCTTCCAATAATGGGGATTCCAAATATCACCTCATTTACCACTATGATGTTGATTTTTCTTAGATTACCCAGAGTGAGTTATCGGATTTGAAGAGCAAATTAAGAAAAATTAAGAATATATCATCAACAACAAAGACATCAATAATCGCGAAGCCACTTGGTAATTTACATAGAAAATTGTATGTTTTTTTAGTTATATTCTTTCTCCGATCAAATCTAAATTGATGTAAGAGAAGACTTGATTTTGAGTGCAAATATTTAATGAATGAATATATTTAAATAAAGTTAAAAATCTTCCAAAAAGTATTTTTAGTCCATAGGCTATTTAATGGGAAACACACTTTGTTCCGCCTGACTCCACAACCGATCCCTCCTCTAAAACTCGCACAGGGAAGGGCAAAAGATGGCCCGTAAGATCAACTATTTATTTCCCAACGAACACATCCCATGCTCGCTTGGTTATGTCACACGCATCCTCACGCATTTCGGACTCTCCGCCCAAATGTATTCATGCCTTATACCTCCATTGTTGCCTGCAAAGCGCTCATACCACAGGGACATGCGATACCCAAATATTTCACCTCGGGCTCGATGCCCTTTATTTTCGTTGTTGATGTGTTGTGGTTGATAAAAGTGGACCCTATGTTATCTCTCGTATGAATCGTCGATATATAACATCGTGACATATTTTGACAAAGTCAACTCGCAAGGAGGTTGAGGGAGGCGATAGAAAGCATATATTTATTTCTGCATTCATGTTGTTTCACCAAATGAATTAATCTGAACATTGTTCAACAATCAAATTACTTCATAAAGTTGATATTCAAGACAATTCACACTATTTCACTTGAATATCTAAAATCTGTATTCTATAAAGCTAAGACAACAATAGAAATGTCAAAATTTAACACTTTCGAGCAAGAGCATCTTCATAAGTGTACTCCTACCGACAATTTAGGAAAACCACTTTTCTAACCTACACATAGAAGTCGCGCTATGGGGAGAGCTGATAGGGTTTGTCTTAATCCTTTTGGACGTATAATAATTAAAACAATGTTAATGAGAGGACTCCCCATTCACTTTCTTTTCCGTACAAGATGGGTTGTAATCTACCAATTATAATCAACACATGGAAAATAGAAAAGATTCCATTATTTTTACGTCCCTTTTCCAGGGGCAGCGGGCCCACACAGAGTATACTCCATGTGTGAAACGCATATTCTTTTCGCGACTCTATAACTGGCCCGATGGATTGAAATTCCTATACACCATTTTTTTCTGTTTTGTGAATGAATCTTGTTGGTCCCAATGGCTGCTATATCAGGTGGTGTTTTAGGGTTTGGTAGTCCCTCCGAATATAGGAGCCTTTTATTGCAGAAAAGTCGTGGTTATGGATCTGCCAGGGCTCTGGTAAGTATTTGTTCATACGGTAATACTAATTATTCAGAGAATCAGAAGAAGAATGGCGGTGGAAACAAAGCAGTGAGGAGAAGAAAGGAGTCGCAATCTACGAAATGGTGGCTTCCAATATTTGGGCTGAGTCCTGATGAGAAATGGGCAGAGGAAGAAGAAGACCATTCGGCTGGAAAACCCGCAGAGAATGAAGAGGAGGAGATCTGTGCAGAAAAGTTTGTAGCTGGGAAGTTCACAGCAGAGAAGGCCAAACTACTGAGAAAAAACCTTCGATCTACTGCGAGTTTTCATGACTTGATGTACCACTCTGTTATTGCTTCTCGTTTGGCTTCTGCGGACTCTGTTTCTTCAGAGGAGTGAAGAGTAAAGAAATTATGGCTTAATAATCTGTCAAAACCCATTATACAAGTTGGGATTTAATGTATATAATGAAGATAGTGTTGTTTCAATCCATTGGAGTAACCAGATCTATTGTAAGTAATATAGTTATTATTATTAATGGTATAAAATTCAATCTTCAGTCAAAAATTGGGTGTATTTTTCTAGCAACTCTTTTAATTAGGCCTGAATCCAATACTGATACTTGAAAAGACCTAAAGAGGAATGGGAAAAGAAAATATGTGTCTTTAGTATATTTGGTGCAGTGTAATCAGATAAGCATTTAATAGTGTACTGTAATGCTTATAACGACATTAGCACCTGGAGTACGGCTTCCTTTCGAGATATTTTCAAGCGAGAATATGATTGAAAAACAGGGGGCTGATTATCAAAGTCACCAAGGAAATTTGAATGCTAGAAAGATTTTTAGCAAGATTTATTGTCCCATAAGCTGTCTTTGGTAGCCTAGTGACGTTAAAATATCTTTTCTTCTCCTTCTACTCTTTGCTCACCAAAAATAATTATAAAAAAATCTGATCTATTGTTTTCCGGGTTCCCTTCCAAAATTCTAATTAAATATTCATTGCTAAATAGATTGTTGTTGGAAACAATTTATTATTTATTATTTATTTGTGGGTTAAATAATGCTGAAATGATTATTCATTTTTTCATTTTTAAAGAAGACACGAATTTCAAAGACAATATTATATACTATTATGGAAGGGTCCGGAAAAAAATTTCTAGTAAGATTTTTGGGCAACCATTATTATATTTTTAATTTATTTTTTTCTATTTTCATAGAGATATTTCATGGTAAATTTTACTTGGCCGGTATAAAGATATTTTATGGCATCAGATATTTTTAGTAGTTGTTTTTTTATGGAATATACGACATTTGTAGTTAACAAAGATTTAGACATTGTAACAAAATATTTTTCGCATAATGCAACCAATAGGTATCTAATCTAATTGGTTCATTTTTTTATAGAATGCAACTAATAGGTGTCCAACCTAATCGGTTCACCTTTGTTAGTGTACTCACAAACTATATCAAAATAGGAGCTTTGAAATATAAGGGCCTTGGTAGATATGTATGCAACACGTGGAAGCATGTGAATTGTTCGACAATTTGCCTAAAAGAAATATGGTCTTAGGGACTCGCAATAATTTTAGTAAATGCACAAAATGGGTTTGTTGAAAAAGCCTTGGAAACTTTCATGTAAATGCAATTGGTAGGTTTAAAGCTAGACTCGATAACCTTTATCAACATCCTAACAACGTCTGTCAAAATAGGAGCTTTAGAACAAGACAAGGACATATATCAAAGCATAATAAAAGCTAGTTTTTCTTGTTAAATGTAGATGCAAGTTATTTTAAGGTTATTTTCAATATTATAGGGTGTAGACCAATTCCGAAGAATATTTTCCATAACATATACTAACCAATCTTTGCAAAAGTCACCTTGCAAGATTATCAAACTTCTATATATGGTCTACTTGTATATATACTAGACCAAAAGAAGTAAACTTGTATAGTGACGCACTTAATTTGTTGCTTTATAAAGCAACGAATATGGATCAACGACCCATTGTAGATGCCTTTTGTTATAGCCACCAATTCAAGAAGATAACAACTAAACAAAATATTACACAATTTAAACAAATCACATGGTTTCTATGCATGGAAAATCCACTAATCTTCTCTCGTTTTTTTAATTGCTTGGGTAAGAGGACCGAAGAGGTGTGACTATAACTCCTTGCTCAAATGATGTTTTACCATTACGGAATTTCCCAAAATGGTATGGAAAAACTACAAACTTAAGAGGAGAAGAATTGAACAAATTGAAAGATTGTTTGATAACCTCTCTTAAAACCAAATTTGTCGCTTGTTTTAATTGTAAGTGCCTTCGCATATATGCATACAATGTGGAAGCATGCGACGTGTTCAACGAAATTCTCAAAAGATATGTGGTCTCATGGATTGCAAAAATTGTAAGATATGCTAAAAATGTTTTGTTAAAAGACCTTGTAAAATTTCAATATTATCTATCACACGGTTTCACTTTGAATGTACCCAACAAGTGTCCAATTTGATCAATTTTCCTTTGTTGGCATAATCCTAACTTGTGCCAAAATATGAGCTTTGAAACAACATGTGGGAACTAAATCATCATGGAGAAGGGTTTTTGTTAGATGTTTTAGTTGAAATTGACCTAGTAGAAATATATCCAAAATGTAGAATCATGCAAACTATTCAACAAAATACCTAAAAGATATGTGGTCTCATGGACTGCATTCTTAATGAAGGACACTCCTTGTCAATTAACGAATCTAACATATGTTAATTTCTCTTATGTTGTCTCCTTGGATTGTTTCTAAATGACAAGCATCTTGTAAGTGTTTCATGCCAAGGTGTTGTCATGCTAAATGTCTAGCATGCAAAATTTAAAATTTTGACCATGACAACCAAACCCCCACTTGAAACCTCCTCTCTCGGTCATTGTGAACCCTTCTTCTAACCAGCCTATCAACTATGTCATCTTTATTTTGGCTGAGAGGAACATGCTAACATGGTTTTCAAGTGTGTTTCATGTACAAGGAAGTATATCTAAATGGATTCATGAAGCTATTTAGCTCTAAGGTGGAATAGTTGTTCCCAAAGGCATGAAAAGACCAGTTTTAGCCATTTTGTAACAAACGAATACCCTCTAAAGGATAATAACAAGATCTCAACACATATGGAGGTTGTGTAGATTAGTATTGAAGAGATCCAATGTAGTTTCAAATAATTATGTGAAGGCATGTGGTTTCGGGAGCCATTCAAGCAAAATCTAGTCATTGTGGATGTAGGGAAGGTGAGTCTCAACAGAGAAATTGAACTTGTTATGAAGATTTCGGGAGTTACAGGAGGAGTTGGAAGCTAACCAAATATTAAATTTAAATATCTTGGACTCCACTACATGGTGAATATATCATTTTGATCCTTCACACCACAACTTTCTGTGATAGTCTAAGTCATTTTCGTTGCCTCTTTGTGCTAAAACAACGATTAGGCACGAAAGTAAAATTGTAGGAATAAAAAGATCTTTAAAATGGTTGGATTGAACTCAAATGTGTTTTGGAGTCAAAATCATATAAGGTTTGGCTTCCGACCTCCAAGATTTTCTCCCGGGGTGGAAAAAACAACTTTCATGTTTTATCTCTCATGCTCTCACATGGTGACACTTGTCACAATCTCATGAAAAGTTAAACTTAGTGTCCCCATTTTCCCCTCACCTCAACTTTACCCTATTTTCATGGGTTCAACTCACCCTCTAACCCCCCAAATGACCCGAGTTAGGCCATGTTGGGTTAATGGTGAGTTAAAGTGCTAAAAATAAAAAGGGTTAAAACTCCAACACTTGGTCATTTTTGAAATTAGTTTTTCCCCAAAAAGAGAACCTCAACATGAAAATATATGAAGTGTAACATGGAACTCCATTGAAACTTCATATTTTGCCTCCATGGAAGCCATTAAAACCAGCTCCATGCTCTATGTTTCCAAAATGGTATTTTGCTCATTGTCGGTGATCTCGTGGTCAAAAACCTTGAAACGTTTCCGCAATTCTCTATTTGAAAACACCTTTCAGATGATATATAACTTGGGGACTATCATGGTATGATTTATTTTCTTTTTGAGTAAGAATTTTCTAGCCAAGAACTCTAAATTGTTCATGTGCATCCATCTCCCATCCATTTCACTAGCCTTCATCAACATGAAGATCAAATACTCGGTTTTTGAGCTAATGATGGATGGATGGGGGTAGAAGATCATTGAAAAGAAGAATATACTATCACCTGAGTACCTCTCTCTATTCAATTGTTCTCTTACCACTATTTCCAAGATGAATATGGCAAAGGTTGAGATCGAGAAAGAAATAACCCATTGGGATAGTGATTCCCCTATTGATATCCGAGGTGAGTTGTCTTGATTCTCACTCCTTGGTGAGAAGGAGTATCCCATAAGAGAATAATGTTTCACTCCACGGTGGCTTGGTCCAAAAAAAGAGGTCAAAGGAAAGGAGTTCATCCCTGGAGCATTTCCACAGAGTTCAACAAGAGCAAGCTCTTCATCATCGAAAGCTTCTTCATCCTCAGATTGATCACTCTCTTCTTCCCTCTCTCTCTACATTTTAATTCTTCATTGGGAATGTAATTTTTGATTTTTCATCTTATGCACTTAAGTGAATTTTAATTTTACATTGTAAGAGATTAATAAGAAAAAGACTCATATTTATTCCTATGGGAATATCAAAAGTCACAAGTGGTAGGATATGAAAATTTATTTGGGGGAGATGACAAGACATTTTGTAAGACTATATATTGGGATGACTTCTCCATTCCAAGGGGTTGATATATTATTTTCTCTTTGTTGGTCATCAAATAGGACTTTATGAAGAGCAACAGTCAGGGGACAAGAAGTCCCTCCTCTTTAATGGGAGAGGTTCCCTTATTCAGAAACGAACCTATTTACAAATATACAAAACATGATTTTCTTGTGGAACTTGGATATTACGAGAGTGTTTTCTTTAAGGATCATCAATTACAAAAGGACTGAGGAATGAGAATATGAGAATGAGCAGAAAGGCAACACTCAGAATTATAGATGACAGAGTAATTCTTTATGTATGCGAAGTTACAGTGAATTGAAACAAGATCATTTGTATCATACTTAGTAAGATGAAATTTGAAAGACACAAAGTTCTATAAATAACATCTGCAAGAATACAAAGCTTCTTATCATAACACAGACAAATGACCTTAACAAGATTAAATGAAAAGCTTAGGGATAAAAGAGATCAGATAGACGAAGAATGAAAAGCCCTTCTGTATTGATTTCTTTATGATTTATTTACACTTTCAGAAAATAAGCCAAGTTCTTCCTTCTAAAAATGGCGAGGAGAGGCCATTATATAGTTTACAAATCAGTTACTCTTGGTAACTACTTCTTTTAACTAAAGATTAGTTAAGGATTGCCAATCGCAATACCTCAACTTATTACAATAAATCCGAGAGAAAGAATTGGAAGAGAAGAGAGGAATAAGGAGAAGAAGACAGGTGCTTATGACTGGAGGGACCCACTGACTTCAAAATCCACTTTGCTGAATCTCTTCAATGCCTCGGCTATGTCTCTGCCACGTGGGACTGACGTGTTGGCTGTAGACTGGGTCCAAAATCCAAGGCACTTCTCCATTTCCTTATCAAACTCGACATGAGTATGATAGTCTTTATTTGCTTCTTCAATAGCAGATTGAAGAGAGCAAATCTCCTTCATTTTCTCTTTGGAAATGGAGCTTTCCTTGAATAGATTATCTTTAACAAAAGCTCTGAATTGAGCTTTGATTTCTTGCAAGGAAAGAGGCACACCAGAAGTTTCATCCTGAAGATGACAATGTATATCTTTGAAAGCAGATACAACCAGTGTCTTGAAAGCCTCACCCTTCTGCCAGCTATTCTTCAGTTCTCCCAAAGCCTCCTCCAAGACTTTGATCTTCCACTCCACGCTGTAAACCCAGGACTTTGACAGATTATCCTTTGCATCATCAAAAACCTTACTCGCCAATAAAATGTTCTCATCTGTCTGTCCCATGAGGCGGAGGTCTACTATGCAACTGCTCCAAAGTTTGAGCTCTTTATCTATGATCCCGATAGTGGAGGAGAGCTTCTGTTGCAAGTTGTTCACCTTTCCGTGGAGTTTGAAAGCTTCATCGATGAAGTTCAATCCTGCAACAAGCATATCTTCCACCATGGCCTCCATAGCTCTACCATAGACGGAATACTTGTGCATGTCTTTGATACTCTGTACTTCATCTTGGCTCAAAATTACAGGTGGCGGAAGGGTAGTCAATGGGGTAGGGTCCAAAACTTTGTCCTTAGACAAAAGAGATTTGATAAAACTGTGAGAATCGGGCTTATTCCTCCAACCTGTGCAATAGTTTGCTGCCCTTTTCTACCCTCCCAATGACTCTTGTGACCGTTTCCTGGAGGTTGTGGATCTCACCTTCAGGGGTAGACTCTCCCATAGGAATCCTTGAGAGTTCTAGGTCAGATGCCTACAAGTCCTACTCTGATTTATCTACTGTAGGCTTAGCAATCTCCAGGAATTGCTGACCCTGAGCATCAGACACTATCCTGGAGGTGATTCTGGCTTTTTTGGCATGAGAAGGAGGAGTAGTGCCTAACAAGGCTGCCACAACGCATCAAATTTGGCCCTGAGCTCCGAGAGGAAGATTTCCTCTTCCTACTGTCGACAAAAGGTTGCACCCATGCAAAAGAGGAGGAGGAAGCAGCAGGTGGGGCAAGAGGACCAAGAGACAGAGAACTCATAGCACCCAAGGTCTGACACCGCTGTTGTCTCGAGTTGAGACATGAGTGGGGCGCTTGAGACAACTGGTGCACTTGAGACAACTGGTGCAGAGGAGTCAATAGCACTTGGAAGTTCGGTGCTCTGGACTTCCTTATCTTTATCCGTTGGAGCTTCAGGAGCGCTTGAAGGAGCTGGCACTTCACTCTCTTCACTTTCACTGAGAACAATAATGTTCTCTGGATCCCAAAGGTAATTCTACCTGCTTTCTCTGAGGATCTTCTTCCACAGGCTCCTTCTTAACCTCTTTGAATTTCTTCTGATATACTTGGGTGGATGAAGAAGGAGTAGAAAGCTGCAGGTCCTTGTGTTGATGAGGCAGGAGGGGTTTACACAGGTGTGTCTGATCTTGGAGTCGATGCTTCCCTCCTTGGTGTTGAAACATCCTTAGAGGAGGATTCTCCTGAGTGCCTCCTAAGCTCTCAAACTTTCTTATCAAACCAGATCTTAGTCCTGACTAAGACTGGAGCCAGGATCTCGGCCAAATCATCTTTCTCTTTCTTGAACCAATCCAAGTCCTCCAAGGGAGTGTGCTTAACCACATTGTCATACTCATATGAGTATAGATCAGAGTTTTCATCCTTGAGTCCTTCAGGAACTTGGTACAAGCCGAGTTCTTGATCAATTGCAGGAGAGAACCTGCCATAATGCCTCCTTCTAGCCTCAAAATCATCGGCACAGTCAGCCCAATAGTCTTCTGTATCTGCCCTATGATGATATGTTATCTTAATGTTCTGCTCAATGAACTTCTTCAAGTCAAAGAAAGTTCTGGCTTGAAGAAATGAATAGTAATGGGAGCCAGGGCTCTTTCTATGTTCTGTGAATCCGGAGGTCATTTTACAGAGTAGTTTCCCAAAGAGATGGGGAAGTGCAAACCAGTAATCTTCTTGTCCCTACAGGTTCTATGCAATTTTTCCAATTGCCTGCATACTTCTATCAGAGCCATCTTGTCACCTGCAGAACATCGGAAGCCTCGGGCGTGCTCTCGTAGCAAAGCAAGCTTTGATATAAGAAAATTTTCTGAATTGGATAAAATAGGCACCGTAGTGCGATATCAGGCTCATGGCTTCGTCAAAAAATCTTCTAGCAGTGTCACCCTCAAGAAGTCTGACCATGTACATGGTGAAAGCATCATTCACCCTTCGGAAATTGCGATTGCTGGTCTCTAGGGTGAACTGCGGGCAGTAGGCATACACAGGATCATCCTTGTGGGCATCAATGTAAGAAAAGCCAAACCATTGCCTTGATGCCGCCAGAGTATACATCAGGTACGAAGTCATGTAGAATTTCTTCGTTTGCTTTGCACATTGGACTACTGCTCCGCTAGGTTCATGCTGATGATTTCTGCCCAGTTGATATTTTGAGTTCCTTCGCACACCATGTTGATGAGCGGGCACATCCAGAAATGGAACTCGTTAGTGGAGGGTAAGCCCATAACTGAGCCAATAAGATTATGAAATCTGACAATTCTTCATTGAAATCTGCTTGGAAAAGAGTCTTGGATAGGCGAGATGCTCCCTTCTTAGGGTTTTTAAGCCAAGACTTCGCCACCCGCGCCTTATAGTTGTCACTGTCTTGATTGAACAGGGACTGTGCTTGATTCTGGGAGACAACTATGGCATTATCCATTTCTAGAATCCTCAGTGCAGTGCCAATGGTGGCAGCGTCAAGTTTGGCAATGAGCTCCCCATGTATGTTTGTTAATTCACTCGAATCAGGGTTGAAATGAGCTCCACATGCGAGCACTGTGTCTCACGCATTGCACAGAGATTGGGAAACCACCAGTGAAAGCCAGACCGCTGTCATGAATCATCTGTGCCATTGGTGTAGGGTTTGCATCTGTCATCCTCGACCAAAAATCACTAAAGTCAAGATGGCGAACTTCACTGTCCCCGATATCGGGAACGGCAGACTCTAGTGGTGAGATTTGTTCCTGACCTTGGAACTTGATCTTCATGTTGATAGCAATTCAGAGAGCAGAGCTGCAAGCCAGACTTGGGATGAAATTGCAGAGGGAATGGATACGCGCACAGAATTTAGATTGCAAGGGTTTGAGCAAAAGATAGCAGGAAAGCAGTGTGCAAAACGCATAGGGGGTCCGCTCATTATATAGTCGTTTAGGAGAGAGAAAGGCAATAAATGCGCATTTAATACATACCTACCAAATTGAATAAGCAAGATATTCAGGTAGAGCGGGAAAAATTAGCACGAATGGCATTTGGTTCATTTGGGACATGTGGACGCGGCCTGCAAAGCGAAGTACGCGACTCGGCCAAATCGGACGAAAATGGAACAACTGGTCCGGGTGAACTTGGGACATTTGGGACAAAAAGTTCCGACGGGCCCGAAAAGAACAGACTTTGGGTAAACCGGCTGATCGGGAACAGAGGGCCCAATTGAACTTGGGACACGCGGGACAAAAATGTCCGACAGGCCCGAAAAACACACAAAATGACCCAAAAACGCAGATTTTCTCAATTTCTTTGGCTTTTCACATTATCAGTACAACAGAGAAGACACTTAAACTCAAAATTTTAAATTTTCACTTTCTTAAGAGCAGGGGAATTTTGAGTGGACAACAGCTGGCTCCTTCTGGGGATGACTTGGCATAAATTCAAAGAATGAGACAAGGTAAGAACTTAGACAACTTGGGGAAGTAGACCAGTACCTTATCCATTGGGCAACGGAGTCAAAAAGAAAACCAATACAGAGGACAACACACCAAAACAAAGGGAAAGAAAAACAAAACGTTGTATAGAATATACAAAGGACTCCCTAATCACCTATGACTTGAACAATTTCAGGTACTGCCCACTATAAGGAAGTGGGAGAGAAGAACCATCCATATAATCAAGGTAAAAAGAATTCTTACTAGCAAAGTGCCTGATCTTGAAAGGTCCAAGCCAAAGGGAATCAAACTTGCCATGGCTGCCACGAGGTTCATGCCTTTTATCCCATAACAAAACAGTGTCTCCAACTTGGAAATCTCTGAACCTGGCTTTCTTATCAAACAGGACCTTAACTTTTTGTTGATGAGTAGATATCTTATCAGCAACTTCCAATCTATCCTCATTCAATTTGTGAAGGTACATTATTCTCTTATCCAAAGCATCATTGAAACTGGTATCTTCAATGGCCTTCATTAGATGCAAGGCTGGTAGCTCCACTGTTACTGGCAATTGAGCTTCTACTCCATATACCACTTGAAAAGGAGACATTCCAATGGCTCTCTTAGGTGTGATCCTGTCTACCCAAAGAGCATCATAGAGTTTCTTGTGCCAGTTTCGTTGAGACTCATTGACTAATTTCCTTATTATGGTCACCAGATTTTTATTAGTGGATTCTGCTTGTCCATTTCCCTGAGGATAGTAATCGAGGAGTGAGCCAGAGAGATGCCATATCCATAACAAAAATCCATCATCTCATTCGAAGAAAAGTTGGAAGCATTATCTGTCACAATCTTGTTTGGCACACCATACCTTACCAAGATGTTTTCTTTGATGAAACTGCACACCACTTCAGAAGTAGTACTCTTTACTGGAATGGCTTCTACCCATTTTGTGAAATAATGTGGCAGTTAATACATGAGTATGACCAGCACTAGAAGAGGGATTAAGTGTTCCAATGAAGTCCAAACCCCACTGTTGAAAAGGTTCTTCAATTACAACTGGCTTAAGAGGCAAAGAGGCCAATTTGGGTCTACCCACAAAAGTCTGACAAGCCTCACATTTATCAACCCACTTTGATGCATCTCTGAACAAGGTAGGCCAGTAATATCCTCCACGAAGTATCTTATGAGCAGTGACAGTTGATGAGTAATGTCCTCCACATGCCTGATCATGAAAAGCTGAGAGTAGTTTTTTCTGCTTGTTCCTTGTCCACACATTTCAAAAACCTTCCATCTAACCCACGTTTAAACAAGGCGTTTTCCCACAACACATATTGCACTGACCTTAGTTTAACAATCCTTTTTTCTTTAGAAGTCAAATGAGAGGGGCATTCTCCATAGGTGAGAAAATGGGCGATATCAGCATACCATTCATCAACTGAGCTAAGAAACAGAACGGTAGGAAGACCAACTTTATCCTCCAGTAACTCATGTCTAGCTCCTTCAGCAATGAGCTCACAAAGGCCTTTTCCACGGATGAGCTTGGTCGGTTTGATGTCAATATCATATTCTTGGACCTTAGCCACCCAGTTCCCTCTCTTGGATCCAAATTCCTGCTGTGTGAGAATTGACTTAACAGTTGTATCTGGTACCAACACCATGGAGTGAGAGTTAAGAATGTAAAAACGAAACTGCTTAACAGCTTTGACCACTGCAAAAGCATGTTTTTCCATCATGGTGTATTTTAACTCATGATCTTTCATAATATAGCTCATAAATGCAATTGGGAGTTCGTGCTCATTAGAATCTTCCTGAGTCAAAACCGTAGCCAAGGTGTTATCTGTGGCGTAGCAATAGATAATAAAATCTTTGCTGAAATCGGGACATGCTAAAACAGGAGTTTTAGCAATGGCTCTTTTAATGCCTTCAAAGGCTTCTTTCCCTTCAGGAGACCAACCAAATGTTTGTTTGCCTTTCATCATTTGGGAAATATTCAAAGTTAACTCTACAAAATCAGGGATGAACCTTCTCAAAAAGTTGATCTTACCAAAGAAAGAGTGCACGCCCTTTTTGCTGGTTGGGAGAGGAATTTGCTGGATAGCTTGAACTCGCTCAGGATCAATCTTAATACCATCTTTGGAGATGATGTGCCCTAATAATTTCCCTTCTGTGACACAAAAGACATATTTTTTAGGATTCAAAGAGATCCCATGTTCTCTACATCTTAGCAGAACTGTCTCCAGGTGCTGAAAATGATCTGCCCTTGTTTTAGAATACACAGTCAAGTCATCAAGGTATACAACAATACACTTCCCTTTCAAACTTCCAAAGGCCAGATCCATATCTCTCTGAAAAGTGGCACCAGCATTAATGAGCCCAAAAGGCATCCTTTTGTAAGCAAAGGTACCCCAAGGGGTAGTGAAAGTTGTTTTGTGTTGATCTGCAGTATTAACTTCTACCTGATTATATCCTGAGAATCCATCAAGCATAGACAACATCTCGCATCCTAAGAAGATGATCCATCATAGGGAAAGGATAATTTTCTTTCAAGGAAACCTGATTCAGATTCCTGAAGTCAACACAGATACGAATCTCACCATTTTTCTTTCTAATAGGTACAATATTGGCAATCCATGTTGAATGATGGATAGGAAAAATGATTTTGGCTTTCAACAACTTCTGTATTTCTTGAAAAATGGTGTCAGCTATTTTAGGATTGTATTTCCTCTGCTTCTAGTTTAAAAGGCTTAATTCCAGGTTTGAGAGGAATAAAATGTTGCATTTCTTTTGGTTGGAAAGCTTTTAAATCTTCATAAGAGTAGGCAAGAACATCCTTATACCTCTTTAAAAGATCAATTGCTTTCTTCCTCTCATCTGCTATGCAACATTTTCCAATGTTCACGAGCTTAGGGTCAGTAGAACTCCCAATATTAATTTTGTCATACTCAGCTGATTGTTGAGGTCCAGTAGAAGCTCTAGACTTTACATACCTGTCGTGTTTATCAAATAGTTCCTCTAAACTTACCAATCCTTTAGGGATCTTGTTTCCCTTGAGTTTGATACATCCATCCTGATCCGTTTCTTCTCCTTGGGTGGCTGCTTTGTCAAAGGACACACTTTCACGAGGCAAGTTATCACTTCCTTCAAAGTACAACTGTTCAAAATTATCCTTGAGTTCTAAGAAAGAAAGCAAGTGCTGATCATCATTGAAAACTTGCCAGTTACTTGTATTATCAGGTACACTAGGTCGATGGATCATCTCAATGGTGAACTTATCTTGAGAGAAGTCAGGATGAGGTATGAGCAGTGACCCTGAGACTGCTAGTGAATCAGCCCTGGTGTTCTTCTCCCTAGGTATTGCTTCGATGGAGAAAGCATCAAGAAATTCAATGGAATCCCAAACCTGATTCGGTAATGTTTCAACCTTCCATTTTTCACCTGGAAGAGGTTTCTAACTTGCTTTACAATCAATTCTGCATCTCCACGAGCTAGAAGATTCTTCACACCTTGTTCTTTTGCCACCTGTAATCCAAGAATGAGAGCCTCATACTCTGCTGTATTATTGGTATTTTCAAATTGCAACTTGAATGAAAAAGGATGAAGGCTTCCTTCAGGTGACACCAATATGACACCAGCTCTAGAACCAGCTGAGGAACAACTTCCATCAAACTCTAAAATCCAAACACCATTAGGATCTTTAGGTGACACTTTGGGAAGTTGGATTTCTTCAGGAGACATAATCATGTAGTTACCATGCCCCATATCCTCATAGAGTATTTGTGCTTTAGGATCATCCATTTTTTGTACAATATACTCAGACTGCTTCTCAGGCAGCAACTTCTTCATTTGCCCATTAACAGGTACGAGTGCATGTGACCAATCCATTTGAATTTCTCCACCTACATCCTTACAGAAGTTCCTGCTTAGCAACATCCCGTATGAAGGAGGAATATCTGCTACTAAGATAGTAGCCAAAACTTTCTTCTCAGGAAAAGCAGCAAAAGCCACTTGTGCATCTTTAATCCTTCCGACCAAGGGCACTTCCTTACTCTCCATAGAATAACAAGATCCATAAGTGCGTGTGAGAGTCAAACCTAAGGCATGAGCTACTTTAGCAGGCATCACATTGTCTGATGCTCCTGAGTCTATGACGCAATTGCTGAGCCTATGACCAGCTATAAGAAGTGTCACATAGAATGGTTTGATTTTGTCACTGGGTGAGGTGACAACGGCTATCAGATTAGGTTGTGGTGCAGAAGAAGGAGTGGGTAAAAGGCCTTTAGAGGTAGTTTTAGAATGGGAATTGACAAAGTGAATCATTTTAGCAAAAGCCTTAGGATGGGTTTGATAATATTCAGCTTCTGAGATTTGAACCTTAGTCTTTTTCAGGTGATCAATAATATCAAAAGACCCAGAAGTGGACGGGCTATCATCATTTGAAATCTTAGGTTTATCAATTTTAGGGGAAAAAGAAGTAACTTTAGTAGCAGAATTGACAGGACTCACCTTTGGTGCAGATGAAATGGGAATAGGAGATCCTCTTTTTGCAATACGGGATAGTTGTCGGCTGCTCCTTAGATTTCTTGGTGGGCTGCATCACTTTCTCCCTCTGATTTTTCTGCTCTCGAGTCATGACAGCGTATGATTCGCTATTCATATCTACTACTACTTCATCATAATCATCTCCATCATCAATGCCTTCAGTGGTGAAGAAATTAACTCGAGATCCATCAAGTTCATCTACTTCATCATCAACCTCTTCAAAAATTCCTCACAATCTTCATTAACCTCCTCATCCTCTGGTTCCTCAACTTCACAGGTTGCATTGACAGGAACTTTAATAGGAGGTCCTTCAAGTGCTAGCCTTGTTTGAGAAGTAGGCAAATGATTTCTGGGCTGAAAATTCCTCCTTGGAATGTCTGCATAGGGAGCATGCTGAGCCAATTGTTTCTTAATGGCAATGAGATCATTTGCAAGTTTTTGTACCAATGGATCAGTATTAGGTCCAGGAGTGGAAGAGGAGGAAGAAGCAGATTTAGATTTAGAAGGGTCTCTCCTCAACTTCCCTGACATGATTAAATCATCTTCAACACTAACAGCAAGAGTTTGATCCTCGGCCAATGTTGCGAGATTAGCCCTTCTCAGTGCATAACTAACTTCAGGTGATTGGGCATTTAGGAAAAAACATTTTTGAATTTGATCTACAGGTCGAGTATTTGGCGGAATTTTGTTAATCAACCTGTTGAATCGGGCCACAAATTCTCTCATGGGCTCTGGTGAATCCTTCTTTATTTGAGAGATTTGGGCTAGCAAGGCATGCACATCTTCTGCTGGTTTGAAACGGTTTTCAAACCTAGTTCTCATTGTGTCCCAGCTAGTGATAGCACCAGCCGGAAGGTGATAGAACCAATCAACAACATTATCTTGTAAAGTCTCAACGAAAAGCCTTACAGAGACATCTTCATGTTCAACTCCCAGAACCCCACATGCAACTATGAAGGCTGCGATGTGTTCATCAGGATGCACTTTACCATCGCCTTTGAATTTAGGGAAGTTCTTACGGTTACCTCTGGGTAACTCATGCAAAGGCTGAGGAAGGGCAAGGGGCCCGACACGATGACCCCAGGGCAATGGTACCGCCATTCTTGGAAAAATGGCTTGAAGAGGAACTGCAACACCAACAAGAATCAAAGCTCAAAGATTAGGACTGATTGACTCTGAAGGAATACCACCGTAGGGGATTCTATCTTGAACAGGTGGAGTGCTTGTCGAACAAGTCTTTCTATTTCTTGTTGAAGGAAAAGGAAAACACTTTTGCTGCTCCAAAAGCTGGGCCGAGAATCTTCAATACAAAGGGCCCTTCTCCTCGAGTAAAACGCGAGTCGCCGATCAAAGGATGATCAAAAATTACATAAATCTGGAATATGATTTCCCAAAGTAAGTCGCCAAAATTATGTTGGTCGTCAAATAGGACTTTACGAAGAGCAACAGTCAGGGGACAAGAAGTCCCTCCTCTTTAATGGGAGAGGTTCCCTTATTCAGAAACAAACCTATTTACAAATATACAAAACATGATTTTCTTTGTGGAACTTGGATATTACGAGAGTGTTTTCTTTAAGGATCATCAATTACAAAAGGACTGAGGAATGAGAATACGAGAATGAGTAGAAAGGCAACACTCAGAATTATAGATGACAGAGTAATTCTTTATGTATGCGAAGTTACAGTGAATTGAAACAAGATCATTTGTATCATACTTAGTAAGATGAAATTTGAAACACTCAACGTTCTATAAATAACATCTACAAGAATAAAAAGCTTCTTATCATAACACGACAAATGACCTTAACAATATTAAATGAAAAGCTTAGGGATAAAAGAGATCAGATAGACGAAGAATGAAAATCCCTTCTGTATTGATTTCTTTATGATTTATTTACACTCTCAGAAAATAAGCCAAGTTCTTCCTTCTTGCAAAATGGCGAGGAGAGGCCATTATATAGTTTACAAATCAGTTACTCTTGGTAACTACTTCTTTTAACTAAAGATTAGTTAAGGATTTCCAATCGCAATACCTCAACTTATTACAATAAATCCGAGAGAAAGAATTGGAAGAGAAGAGAGGAATAAGGAGAAGAAGACAGGTGCTTATGACTGGGAGGGACCCACTGACTTCAAAATCCGCTGCCTGAATCTCTTCAATGCCTCGGCTATGTCTCTGCCACGTGGGACTGACGTGTTGGCTGTAGACTGGGTCCAAAATCCGAGGCACTTCTCCATTTCCTTATCAAACTCGACATGAGTATGATAGTCTTTATTTGCTTCTTCAATAGCAGATTGAAGAGAGCAGATCTCCTTCATTTTCTCTTTGGAAATGGAGCTTTCCTTGAATAGATTATCTTTAACAAAAGCTCTGAATTGAGCTTTGATTTCTTGCAAGGAAAGAGGCACACCAGAAGTTTCATCTTGAAGATGACAATGTATATCTTTGAAAGCAGATACAACCAGTGTCTTGAAAGCCTCACCCTTCTGCCAGCTATTCTTCAATTCTCCCAAAGCCTCCTCCAAGACTTTGATCTTCCACTCCACGCTGTAAACCCAGGACTTTGACAGATTATCCTTTGCATCATCAAAAACCTTACTCGCCAATAAAATGTTCTCATCTGTCTGTCCCATGAGGCGGAGGTCTACTATGCAACTGCTCCAAAGTTTGAGCTCTTTATCTATGATCCCAATAGTGGAGGAGAGCTTACAATGCAATTTTTTTCACCTTTCCGTGAAGTTTGAAAGCTTCATCGATGAATTTCAATCTTGCAACAAGCATATCTTCCACCATGGCCTCCATAGCTCTGCCATAGATGGAATACTTGTGCATGTCTTTGATACTCTGTACTTCATCTTGGCTCAAAATTACAGGTGGCGGAAGGGTAGTCAATGGGGTAGGGTCCAAAACTTTGTCCTTAGACAAAAGAGATTTGATAAAACCTGTGAGAATCTGGGCTTGTTCCTCCAACTGTTCAATAGTTTGCTACCCTTTTTCTACCCTCCCAATGACTCTTGTGACCGTTTCCTGGAGGTTGTGGATCTCACCTTCAGGGGTAGACTCTCCCATAGGAATCCTTGAGAGTTCTAGGTCAGATGCCTGCAAGTCCTGCTCTGATTTATCTACTGTAGGCTTAGCAATCTCCAGGAATTGCTGACCCTGAGCATCAGACACTATCCTGGAGGTGATTCTGGCTTTTTTGGCACGAGAAGGAGGAGTAGTGCCTAACAAGGCTGCCACAGCATCAAAATTTGGCCCTGAGCTCCGAGAGGAAGATTTCCTCTTCCTACTGTCGAAAAAGGTTGCACCCATGCAAAAGAGGAGGAGGAAGCAGCAGGTGGGGCAAGAGGACCAAGAGACAGAGAACTCATAGCACCCAAGGTTTGCACTGCTGTTGTCTCAAGTTGAGACATGAGTGGGGCGCTTGAGACAACGGGCGCGCTTGAGACAATGTGGGGGTGCGATTGAGACAACCCAGTGCAGAGGAGTCAATAGCACTTGGAAGTTCGGTGCTCTGAACTTCCTTATCTTTATCCGTTGGAGCTTCAGGAGCGCTTGAAGGAGCTGCACTTCACTCTCTTCACTTTCACTGAGAACAATAATGTTCTCTGATCCCAAAGGTAATTCTACCTGCTTTCTCTGAGGATCTTCTTCCACAGGCTCCTTCTTAACCTCTTTGAATTTCTTCTGGTATACTTGGGTGGATGAAGAAGGAGTAGAAACTGCAGGTCCTTGAGTTGATGAGGCAGGAGGGGTTTGCATAGGTGTGTCTGATCTTGGAGTCGATGCTTCCCTCCTTGGTGTTGAAACATCCTTAGAGGAGGATTCTCCTGAGTGCCTCCTAAGCTCTCAAACTTTCTATCAAACCAGATCTTAGTCCTGACTAAGACTGGAGCCAGGATCTCAGCCAAATCATCTTTCTCTTTTTTAAACCAATCCAAGTCCTCCAAGGGAGTGTGCTTAACCACATTGTCATACTCATATGAGTATAGATCAGAGTTGTCATCCTTGAGTCCTTCAGGAACTGGGTACAAGCCGAGTTCTTGGATCAATTGTAGAGAGAACCTACCATAATGCCTCCTTCTAGCCTCAAAATCATCGGCACAGTCAACCCAATAGTCTTCTGTATCTGCCCTATGATGATATGTTATCTTAATGTTCTGCTCAATGAACTTCTTCAAGTCGAAGCAAGTTCTGGGCTTGAAGAAATGAACAGTAATGGGAGCCAGGGCTCTTTCTATGTTCTGTGCATCCAGGGCTGTTTTACAGGAGTAGTTTCCCAAAGAGATGGGGAAATGCAAACCAGTAATCTTCTTGTCCCTGCAGGTTCTATGCAATTTGTCTAATTTCCTGCATACTTCTATCAGAGCCATCTTGTCACTGCAGAACATCGGAAGCCTCAGAGGGGTGCTCTCGTAGCCAGCAAGCCTGATATAGGAGAATTTTCTGAATTGGATAAAATAGGCACCGTAGTGCGATATCAGGCTCATGGCTTCGTCAGAAAATCTTCTAGCAGTGTCACCCTCAAGAAGTCTGACCATGTACATGGTGAAAGCATCATTCACCCTTCGGAAATTGTGATTGCTGGTCTCTAGGGTGAACTGCGGGCAGTAGGCATATACAGGATCATCCTTGTGGGCATCAATGTAAGAAAACCAAACCATTGCCTTGATGCCGCCAGAGTATACATCAGGTACGAAGTCATGTAGAATTTCTTCGTTTGCTGCACACTGGACAGCTGCTCCGCTAGGTTCATGCTGATGATTTCTACCCAGTTGATATTTTGAGTTCCTTCGCACACCATGTTGATGAGCGGGCACATCCAGAAATGGAACTCGTTAGTGGAGGGTAAGCCCATAACCCGAGCCAGTAAGATTATGAAATCTGACAATTCTTCATTGAAATCTGCTCGGAAAAGAGTCTTGGATAGGCGAGATGCTCCCTTCTTAGGGTTTTTAAGCCAAGACTTCACCACCCGCGCCTT
The DNA here is from genome assembly GCA_018340775.1 of Taxus wallichiana var. yunnanensis. NCBI lineage: Eukaryota > Viridiplantae > Streptophyta > Pinopsida > Cupressales > Taxaceae > Taxus > Taxus wallichiana. The sequence goes on from CM031241.1 coordinate 63,332,407, forward strand.
ATAGTTGTCACTGTCTTGATTGAATAGAGCTTGTGCTTGATTTTGGGAGACAACTATGGCATTATCCATTTCTGGAATCCTCAGTGCAGTGCCAATGGCGGCAGCATCAAGTTTGGCAATGAGCTCCCCGTGTATGTTTGTTAATTCACTCGAATCAGGGTTGAAATGAGCTCCGCATGAGAGCACTGTGTCTGCGCATTGCACCGAGATTGGGAAACCACCAGCGAAAGCCAGACTGCTGTCATGAATCATCTGTGCCATTGGTGTAGGGTTTGCGTCTGTCATCCTCGACCAAAAATCACTAAAGTCAAGATGGCGAACTTCACTGTCCCCGATATCGGGAATGGCAGACTCTAGTGGTGAGATTTGTTCCTGACCCTGGAATTTGATCTTCATGTTGATAGCAATTCAGAGAGCAGAGCTGCAAGCTAGACTTGGGATGAAATTGCAGAGGGAATGGATACGCGCACAGGAATTTAGATTGCAAGGGTTTGAGCAAAAGATAGCAGGAAAGCAGTGTGCAAAACGCATAGGGGGTCCACTTGTTATATAGCCGTTTAGGAGAGAGAAAGGTAATAAATGTGCATTTAATACATACCTACCAAATTGAATAAGCAAGATATTCGGGTAGAGCGGGAAAAATTAGCACGAATGGCACTTGGTTCATTTGGGACATGTGGGACGTGAAAGCGTGAAGTACGCGACTCGGCCGATTCGGACGAAGCGGGGAAAACACGCACAAATGCTCTTAGAACACGTAGGACAAAAGTACGCGAAGTATGCGACTCGGCCGAATTAGACGAAAATGGAACAACTCGAGTCCAGGCGAACTTGGACATTTGGGACAAAAAGTTCCAACGGGCCCGAAAAGAATAGACTTCGGGTAAACCGGCCGATCGGGGAACAGAGGGCCCAATTGAACTTGGGACACGTGGGACAAAAATGTCCGACAGGCCCGAAAAACACACAAAATGACCCAAAAACGTAGATTTTCTCAATTTCTTTGGCTTTTCACATTATCAGTACAACAGAAAAGACACTTAAACTCAAAATTTTAAATTTTCACCTTCTTAAAAGTAGGGGAATTTTGAGTGGACAACACTCCTACTACAAGCAATAATCTATTTCTTCTATTTCCTTGTCTATGTTCTTCTACTTCCTACTTTCCAACTATGCAAGCTTTGTAATCTTGAACAATCAAGAAAGAACCTTGTGTCTTTGAGGAATAAATCAATAGATTTTTGTGTCTTTAATTTTTGATCTTTCTATTACTTACAAAGTTGTTTTTCTTCATGTTGAATTTGTAAATACCTCTGGTTAATGTTCATGAAAATTTGCAAGTGCCTATTCACAACCTTAACCCTCTCCCTATTCTCCTATCTCCCCTTTACCTCTCTCCAAGAAAATTCCTCCCTTGTATCCCATACAAGAAATTTTCCACAAGTTTAGTGGAGTATTCCTATGTAATTCCCGACCTAACGGCTACCTACATATTTTATTATTTCTTGCATTCAATAAATGAGAGCCACCCCATTCCCAAGATGAGGCACCTAGTCCCATGATCATTAGTGAAAACCACTAATATTTCCTTGTGACAATTATTTCACCAATATTTTTAGTGCACACCATGGGGAATATTTTCCGTTCCTACACCCTATAAGGATCCACAAAATCAAATATCCCAAAACCATAAAATTTCACAAAATACAAAATTCAAAAACATGAAACTCATTGCCTAAAATTCCACTTGCTGATTTTTGTAAGAAACCTTTCATATTCCTAATCAGTAAATTTTCATATTCCTCATTGAAAAATCCTTTTAGAAAATTGGAAGATAAAAGGTACACCATAGGTGACCAAGAAAATGGAATTGTAGTCTTTCATAATCTTGTGTTTGAGTTGCAAAACAAGTTGATTTCATATTTGCTCCCATATGGATTCCAATACAAGATCCTAAAGATCCATTTAAAGAATCTATTATTAGTCTTGTTGCATCTCCCATCTCTCCACCACCATCAAGACTCTTCTTTTGGAGATGGTTGCACTTTGATGCCTTGGGGACGAAACATTTTTCCTTTGGATTTAACTCCTCCACTTCATGAACTACCTAGAGGATCGAGAAAGAGTTTTTCTAAATTCTATGGAGATGGAAAGTAACATCCAAATGAGCATACTACAATATTTATCATAGCTTTGTGGCATTATTGGAGTGGAACATGAATATGTTGTTGTTCAGCTATTCATGGAGTCATTACAAGATTCCATTGTAGAATGATTCTACTATTTTCCATCTCACTCAATCACTGATTGGGAAGATATGAAAATTATATTTGAAGCACGATTCAATTTAATGGAAGATGTTCATGCCCTTCTTTCTCAATTGTCTCAAATGAAGAAAGAACCACATGATCCCATGAGAGAATTTGTGGCCAAATTCAATAAGTTGATTAAAAATATTCCTATTGGTGCTCATCCTACTGTAGAAAATCAAAAGAGGTTCTTCATAAATAATCATCTTTGGAAGTTGGATTCATCTTGAGAAGATCCCAACCAGATACCTTCGATGAAGCTCAAGACTTTGTGGCCGAGGTAGAATATGATCTTCTCATGTTTGGTAAGATAAAGAAAGGATCAAACCATGAGAAAGGTCAAAGTTCTAGTTTTGAGACTACTAATCCACTTTTGCAAAAATTGGCTAATGAGCTGATTTATTTGAAAAAAGCAACTTTCTCAAAGTACTCTATGCAAGGAAGTGCCTAGGAATAATTTTCAAAATCAAAATCATATTCTGGAGCACCATGTAGGCTTTCCTCGGAAGATCCACCTATCATCAATAGGAATAAGAAGATTTCATAGAAGTTGAAGAAATTGGAGATGTTAGCATTGGCTACTATGAATGCTCCATAGATGATGAAGAGGAAGAGGATTCTATGGCTGATTTGAATAGTTACTCTTGTGCAATGTTCACTCACTCACAAGCAAAAAAATATGCCTCTTCCTCTGTTTCCCAAATGAAGCACTCTAATCCTCAAAGGAGACTCTAGAAAAAAACAACAAAGAGAGGATCATTGCAGCTCACTTCCATGGAGTCAGCTAAGAATAAGCTTGAGAACACCTCAACCAAAGTTATATCTACTTCTTTGGGTAAGTCTCTTTCTCCTTCTCTAGTCAAATCAGTTTCTACTTCCACTTCTAAGAATGTAGTTCCTACACCTTCTAAGGATGTCATTATTCCCCAAGAGTCCACCTCTTCATTATTTGACATCATTGATCATGTCAAGAAGGCAAAAATCCAAATTTCTGAAGTTGAGTATCTAAGAACCCATCCCAAGAAGTTTGATAAACTTATCTAGTTTATCAAAGGAAGTAGTTCAAGGTCTGATTCCAATAATTCCATTGTCAAAGAACCACTTCCCGCTTCTCATGTCAATCCATGTCAGAATCTTCTTGTTCCCACATCTTCCACTTCTAAAAAAATTGAACCTTTCTACCTCTCTTTTTAATCACTTTGTTACAAATTAGGTAATTGCATTATTGACTCGAGTGATTCTTACAATATCATGCCTACCAAAGTGGCCAAATCTCTTGGTCTCGTCTCTTATCTCTACTTTCGTGAGATTATGACCTTTTCATCATTATTTTGTCACTTCTTGTTTTGACATTCACTTTTTCATTATTTAAGTGTTCCCATTTCTTTGTTGTGTCTCCTCTTTTAACACACTTTTGTTAAGAGTTGGCATCCTTCATTGTCTTCCTAAGTATCCTATTTTAATACCCATCTTGTTAAAATTAAAGCGAACTTGTTGTCTTTCTAATTCTCTTCCTTCTTAACACTAATTTTGTTAAGAGTTGAGCATCTTTCATCGTGTCTCTAAGTCTCCTCTTGTAGAACTCATTTTATCGCAAGTTGAGCAAACTAACTTCTTTCATCTCTTCCCTCTTTACATTCACTTTGTAAAGGGTCGTGAAGCCTTTCAAACATCTTCATCTTTCTTAGCACTCATTTTTCTAAGAGGTCTCTAAACTAACATTTCAATCTCTCTTCTCCTTAATAGTCATTTTTGTTAAGCGGCAAGCATATTTAACCTTTCACCCACTTTTTTATTCCTCTTAACCCTCATCTTGTGAAGAGTTAACCTTTTCGCACCATTTTTGTTCCATTTTTTTAAAGATTTTATCTCATTCATCCATTTTGTTAATTATATTCTCCCTTAACATCCATTTTTGTTAAAGAGTAGAGCACATCTAACCCATTTTAGTCCCTTTTCTCTTAACACTCATTTTGTTAGGATTCAAGCAATCAACTAACCCTTTTCACCTCCTCCCTCTTAGCACTCATTTTTCTAGGGTTGAGCTTTTCCATATTTTCCCTCTTCCATCTTAGCATTCACTTTTCTAAGGGTTGATTTTTCTATCACACCTCTTTTCTTCATTCCTCCCTCTTTCAAAAATTGTGGGAACAAGACATCATGACTATAGCCCCTTTGGAATAAGCACCAAAAATCCTTTTCATAACTCCGACGATGAAGATGAGTATCGTCTTAAGGATCGTCAAAATGATGTTTCTTCTAAGGAACAAGCCCAAATTGAACATCTTTTACAATCAAACAAAGACCAATTTCTACTTCATCTCCTTGTGATGGGAGTAATATTTCCCTCGTACTTTGATGAGGATGTTTTAAAACCTTATGAAGACAACCTAAATCCCCTAAGGGTCCACCACTTGATTCAAACAAACATGACAAGGAAGGATCAAGTAAATCAGCGCCCGATAATAAAGGCAAATCTAGTGCTTCGTCCCCTAATCCCAACCAAGCCTTGCTTGATCAAATCAATGCAATGGCGAAACAATTGGCTCTCCTATCCTCTACAATCACTAACAACGATACCAAAGGTACTTTGAAACTACAAAGAAAAGTGACAATGCCTTTATATCGAGAGAAGCACCACAGATCTACTAGTTCGAAGAATGCACAAGTGAATGATGTGAGACATGAATTGTTCCAAGACAAAATAATGCAAGCATACAAGACTGCAAATTATGAAAATACAAGAGAGATAATTGCAATAACACATAAATAGCTCTAACTCAATACTCCATATTCCATAGGATAGAATGATGCAAGTCATGTACATATAGGAGGTGAATGTGTAACTTGCTCCTAGATCAATGGGAATAACTCTCACTAACTGATACTAGAAGTAGATTTGACTCTAGATAGCTAGTGATATGATTGAACACAACTCGTAAGCTAACTCAACACAACTACTACAACTAAGCAAACATATCCCATGAGTGTAGGAAAGCTCCAAGTAAATAAACAAATACAAGGAAAATAAATATCCTACACTAACACCCCCCATAAGCACAACTTAGGTGGGCAGTGAAAAAGGAAAGTGGGTCCCAACAATAAGGCCTGATGAGGTACCCACATATAATGCAAATATCTCATAAAGTGGAGAAAAGGAGAAAACCCAGTGGGAAAAAACTCCCCTCCAAAAGAGAGACAAATAAATCACTCAAGAAAAATAAAGAAGAAGAAGTGATGGGTCTCGATAACTCAGCTTGATGAGGTACCCACGTATAATGATCATCCCCATAGTAGAGAGAAAATGAGTGAGGACAAGAAGGTCCCCTAAGAAGAGTGTTGATGATGTGGTCCTCTGTGTAAAGATCAAGATAATCCGCGTAGACACTAAAAATGTTCCTACCCTTGGGAAGGATAGAAAGGATCACTGAAAGGTGGCCCACTCTTCAAAGGAAGAAGAGGCGTGTAGTACTTTGATCTTTGCATCTAGTTTATAACTGAAAGGTGGTATAGGTTTGGAAAACGTGTACATAAAAGATAATGGTAATGCCATTGTAGTATACATGTCAGAGAGAGAAGATGGTGGGGGCCTAATAACCCTCAAAAAGGGATCCACAAGAAGAGGTGGATCATGAAACATATCTAAAATAGTGGAAGTGACAAATGTCCCAAGAGGGAACTCCTAATGAGAGAGATGAATGGGTCCTCTAAAATGTGTGATGGCTCAATCAGAGCATATTCTTGTAATGCAACACAAGTGGAATCTACAAATAGACAACTCAAGTTGGGTAGATACTCGTCCCAATGGGGTTTCTCAATGAGATCAATGTCTAACAAGAATGTATAAACATCACAACATGAATTAGGAGGATAAGACTACTGCGAAGAGCTACTGTAAGTCCAAGATGAAGAAATGTTGCACTCAAAGGTAACGACTGTGTATGTGGAGTGTTTTCAACTTGAGAAATCAAGATGCAATGGAGCACGAGAGGCAATGGTCACATCTGTCTCAAAGGAAGGTTCTCTAATAGAACACTGTTACGGAGAGTGAATGGAAGCATGAACATGGGCGACAATGAGCTCTGTGGAGGCAACAATAGGGAGAGTGTGCTCAATAGCAAGATCCTATGGTGAATGGTCAACATGGGACTCATGAGTAGCAATAGGTGCAGAGGAACACTCAATAATGAAAGGGATGTGAGAAGGGGAGAAACTTATGGAGGCACTAGAGTGGTCCAGGGAAGCATCACTCTTAGATGGTGAAACAAGGTCGCCATACAACTGTCGGATAATGGTCCAGGTAGTGAAAGGGCACTTAATGTGCTTGAACAAATGCAATGTATCCCTAGAAACAATAAGACTGAGAAGTCCATAGACCTCATCATTATGGTTAAACCACTCATACTTATGTAGAGGCTCATCAAGCTCAGGAATAAGACCATGGAGGTAGGGCAACAAATCATGCATAATGCAATGATTGATAATGCCTGCCTTCCAAAAAAAAAAATTTCTCAAAGTCAAGCATAACAACATAATGATGAAATTGAAACTCCATAATGTAGATAAACCCCAAAATTATCCCAAATGACACTTTATAACTTAGTGTGAAAATTACAAGTCCCCAGTGAGTTTTGTTAGAACCCCCAAAATGTGGCACTTTATAAAGTAGTGTTTAAAAAAATGATTCCATCATGTAGAGCACGAGAAAACATGCACTTTTGACCAAAACAATGCTCAAATCCGAGCTACCGATCAAAAGTTATAACAAATACAATTTCCCGTAAATAATGGCTTATTTAATTAAAATTTTGCAAACTGATTAAAAAATGTCAGAAATGAGGGGAAAGGGGGTCGTGCATATACTCTTTAGAACCGGAAAAGAATAAATAATGCAATGGTTTAATTTTTGAGGGGGAATTGGCCTCCCAGGCCTCACCCTTCGTCTTCATCACGAAGATACAAGTTTAAAAAACCATTTAATTTCTTCTAATGCAAATTTTTCCAAATGACTTATTTTCCAAAAGCATCAAATGCTAATATAGAAATAAAGAAAATTCAAAGTGAGAAAAGAAAGCAATTTACTCCTTGAAACTGGAGTCCACGTGGAGAATACGTTGGCTGATTTTAGGGTTGAAACCCTAAATTTCTTTTACCTCTTTGATATTTTGTGTTGTTGTCGCCACTAATGACTGCAATGTGATGCCAAGGAGGTTGTTTTGGGCTTCAAGAAGGCACGACAACTTGTTTTTATTGTTGCGAGGTCATTTTTAAACATACATCAACAGTATGGGCAACCCAAGTTGGAAAAACACTGCCACAAGTGGAAAAACAAGTTTCAACACACCACAGGTGTAAAAAACGTCCTTCCCGGTTTACACATGCATTTCCAACCATGTTAAAGGTCTAAAATGCCCCTCACAGATTTATATCTTCATGCAAGGCTCTGCCACAAGTTTGAAACACCCTTGTATCGATTGTATATGCATAGAGTCTGCAAGATCCTTTGTCCATTCAATTTTTTTGTGTGCATATTTGAAACCAAACAGTTGTGAGGCCACCACAAACCAACAAATACTAGATCCAAACCAACAACAAAACTATTGCAAATAATAATCTCATATAAAATAAACTTGCATAATAATAACCATACAATCTCATACCATCTCCTCTGCTACTGCTACCATATCGAGAAGCGCCACAGATCTACTAGTTCGAAGAATGCACAGGTGAATGATGCAAGACGTGAATTGTTCCAAGACAAAACAATGCAAGCATACAAGACTGCAAATTACGAAAATACAAGAGAGATAATTGCAATAACACAGAAATAGCTCCAACTCAATACTCCATATTCCATAGGATAGACTGATGCAAGTCATGTACATATAGGAGGTGAATGTGCAACCTCCTCCTAGATCAATGGGGAATAACTCTCACTAACTGATACTAGAAGTAGAGTTGACTCCACACAACTAGTGAGTGGATCCGAACACAACTCGTAAGCTAACTCAACCTAACTGAAAGCTAACTCAACACAATCTATTACAACTAAGCAAACATATCCCATGAGTGTAGGAAAGCTCCAAGCATTTTCCAAAAGCATCAAATGCTAAAATAGAAAAAAAGAAAATTCAAGTGAGAAAAGAAAGCAATTTACTCCTTGAAACCGGAGTCCATGTGGAGAATACGTTGGCTGATTTTAGGGTTGAAACCCTAAATTTGTTTTACCTCTTTGATATTTTTTGTTGTTGTCGCCGCTAATGAATGCAATGTGATGCCAAGGAGGTTGTTTTTGGGCTTCAAGAAGGCACGACAACTTGTTTTTATTGTTGCGAAGGTCATTTTTAAACATACATCAACGGTGTATGGGGCAACCCAAGTTGGAAAAACACTACCACAAGTGGAAAAACGAGTTTCAACACACCACAAGTGTAAAAAACGTCCTTCCCAAGTTTACACATGCATTTCCAACCATGTTAAAGGTCTAAAATGCCCCTCACAGATTTATATCTTCATGCAAGGCTCTACCACAAGTTTGAAACACCCTTGTATCGATTGTATATGCATAGGTCTGCAAGATCCTTTGTCCATTCAATTTTTTTGTGTGCATATTTGAAACCGGTTGTAGGCCACCACCAAACCAACAAATACTAGATCCAAACCAGCAACAAAATTATTACAAATAATAATCTCATATAAAATAAACTTGCATAATAATAACCATACAATCTCAATACCATCTCCGCTCTGATACCATATCGGAGAAGCACCACATATCTACTGGTTCAAAGAATGCACAGTGAATGATGCAAGATGTGAATTATTCCAAGACAAAACAAAAACAATGCAAGCATACAAGACTGCAAATTACGAAAATACAAGAGAGATAATTGCAATAACACAGAAATAGCTCCAACTCAATACTCCATATTCCATAGGATAGACTGATGCAAGTCATGTACATATAGGAGGTGAATGTGCAACCTCCTCCTAGATCAGTGGGGAATAACTCTCACTAACTGATACTAGAAGTAGAGTTGACTCCACACAACTAGTGAGCTAACTCAACACAACTGGTAAGCTAACTCAACCTAACTGGTAAGCTAACTCAACACAACTGCTACAACTAAGCAAACATATCCCATGAGTGTAGGAAAGCTCCAAGTAAATAAACAAATACAAGGAAAATAAATATCCTACACTAACACTTTAAAACTCATTTTGTGCCCAATAAAGTGAGCAATAATCCTAAAAATGATGCTTCATCATTTATCCCACAAAACAATTCACCATTTTCTCAAGAGTGGCAAATGATGAAAGACATTATTTCGGTATGAAAAATAATGCAAACAATTCAATTTTGATGAATTGTGTCCATACCCTTTCGACATGGACATCTTATGCATACCCTTCCCACGCTCTTTTGAGATGCCCAAATTTGACAAATACAAGGGAAAACCCAATCCTAGAGAGCATATCAAGGATTTTTTCATGGCATGCCAAGAAGTGGCATATAATGATATCTTTCTCTTGCGCCTTTTTCCTAGAAGTCTAGGAGGGCAAGCTTTGGACTAGTTCTTACACCTTCCAAAGGGATCTATCACTACCTTCACGGACCTCTTAGAGAAGTTCGTTAAACATTTTCATTCAACCTTAACTCTGAAATCATAATGATGGATTTGTGCAATGCTAAACAAAGACCAAACAAGAGTTTTGCATAGTTTTGACAAAATGGCGAGGAATCACAACTTTGCTCCCATGTTCAAAAAGTGAACTTAAATTGAAAAGGCACTCATTGCTAAAGGCTTGATCAAGCCTCATTCTAAATACAATGGGCACAATCACAGCAATAACAACACTAGCACTCATCATGATAAATCTAGGTATGTTAACTGCGATCGCATGTCATCATGATGGTGTCACGGATAATCATAATGTGCACAAATTATAGAACAACCAATCTAAACAGACTAAGTCTAAACCATCTATCACCATTCTAAGAAGAGAAACTCCTCACGATTACAAACGACAAAAATATACGTCTTTGGGAGTCTCTTTCCAGTGTCTTACAACAACTGGCAAGTGCCAATATGGTCACTTACCCTATCATGCAACCCTTCCTATAAGGAGAACCTAATCCATATTGGTATAAAGCTAACACATATTGTGATTTTCATCGCATTGATGGTCATAAAACAGAAAAATGCAAACAACTTCGCAACTACATCCAACACAAAGACCTCATTGACAACGGAGACATAATGGTTGAAGACCTGCCATCTAACCATAGTACAAAGGGCAAAACTCTTGAACTTGGTGAATCCTCGAACAACATCAATTATAAATCCATCATATCCTTTATCATAGACACTACTCCGCATAAAGTTGAACATCAATTTACACCCCTCGGAGAATTTTTATCTAGCATTTTTCATCAATTAGAAAAGACTAACATGATTGACTATCCAACTATGAGACCCTTTTATAATGGGGAACCCAAGCCTATGTGGTATAATGCATCGAATATTGTGAATACCATTGCATGGATGGCCATTCTATTGATAATTTTAGACCTCTTCGTCATTATTTTCAAGACTTAATTGATGATGAAGTCATTTCCATAGAGCTTGATGACGAAGCTCTCGAACAAATGACACATCAACTTCTATAACTTCAAACGAAGAGTTGATTATTTTCCCCACTTCTGTACATACTAAAATTCAATGAGATCATGATGAAGGTCAAGTATCTCTCCCTCTAAACCAATCTATCTCTTCTATATATTTTCTTTCGTTCATCCAAACAGATATTGAGCCTGTTTGGAAAACAATCTTCTAACATCAAATGAGAGATTGACCTTGCTTCAAGAATCCCTTTCAACCCTTGATATAATTGTAGACACTATAGAAGAGGGTCCATCATCAAGAACTTTTGAGCTTGATTCTATTATTTCCATTCTAGCTCCTATGCCTAACATCTCTAGTCTTGTTGTCGAAACACAACCACAAAAATCTTGGACACTTGCAATAATGTAACCTTTCGTGTCCATAATGCCTCAAATGATCAATCTTGTTGGTATCTCATCAATTATGATTCCTAAGTTTCAATACATCTACTTGTGTACACTCTACAAGGTATGTATACCTAGAAATATCATTATACAACCATTTCACGCTTAAATTGCAAATTTACCATCAAGTCGATTACTCCCTAGCCTCAAATGAGCAACATTGAATATTTTATGTAGGTGGCCTATAAGGAACCTTGGATATACATCTAGAGATCAATCCTTCTTTCCTCACATTCTTCCACTCATGGATGAATATGAATCTCAACATATTCTCTGCATCAAAAATCCTTCTCTAACATCACATAGGTCTTTTGATCCCATCGAAGACTTATCCAATCATACATCTATTAACTTGGACCTTTTCCTCCAATTTATTGTACTTTAGGACTCATTGAATATTTTAATTCCATCCTTTGACTTGGAACATGCCTCCCAAGTCTCCTACTTTAGGACTTATCTAATCTTTCGATTCTCTCCTTTGACTTGGATCTCGTCCTCCCAAGTCTCATAACTCAGGACTCGTTGAATCATTTGATTCATTCCTTTGACTTGGAAGTCATCTCGCCCAAGTCTCATACTTCAAGACCTATCAAATCTTTTGATTCTCTCCTTTGACTTGGATCTCGTCTACCCAAGTCTCGTAAATCAAGACTACTTCAATCATGGATACATTAAAAATCCTTCTAGCTACTCCATTGACTTAGATCTTATCCACCCAATTCTTATACTTCAGGACCTATTGAATCTTTCGATTCTCTCCTTTGAATTGGACCTTGTCTTCCCAAGTCTTGTAAATCAAAACTTATTGAATCTTTTGATTCCTTCTCTTGACTTGGATCTCGTCCACCCAAGTCTCGTACTTTAGGACCTATTGAATCTTTCAATTCCCTCTCTTGAGTTGGATCTCAAATCAACCCCAAGTCTCGTATTTTAGGACCCTTCAACTTTCATAAACATGGACCTCTTTCCCAATGATTCTATTTCTGCTCAAACACTCGAGAAAATGTAAAAAGAATAAAAATAAAATAAAACTCCATATTAAAATGTTCCTTAAAGCATTGTTTGCAAATTAGAAGCAGAAAAGTGAGTACAAATAACTATAAGCATTCCATCTATTAGCATATATCTTAATCATACCATTATCATATATTTGCATTCTTCACCTATCACAACATAGGTTAACCTTGTTCCTATTGGGCATTATGTGTCTCATCCTGTTATGGTTTCTACCATTTCAGATCTTTTTACCTATGGTTTTGTCTCAAAGCTTACGATGGAAAATTTCCCTTTCAAATAGTCTCTCTCTTTAACAAAAAAGCTCTAACTTATTTACCTAGACCTTTTTATTGTCCATATCATTTTACGGTGTTGAACCCTTGCGTCTTACTAGTCACATGAGGATGAGACTTGGGGGTAGAATGTTCCTTCCCAAAAAGCACACTATCAACATACAAGGAAAAATCAATCTAAAAATACAAAAAAACTATAAAATCATTACACCTTTCATCCTTCACAGTCTTCGGTGATAAGACCATACTTCTTACTAGTAGTATGAGACTGGGAATGGAGGAATATGTCCTTACTCGCCTACATTTTATCTTCGGTGTTGATCCCTTGTCTTTTACTAATGGCATGGGGAAACATGTAGGGGTCCCTTTCAAAAACAAACAAAAATAATTAACCAATAAAGCCTTTAGAAATATTAATAAAAAAATTCTTAATCAAAAATATCCCAAGAAGTTGTTTATGTTAAGAGAGACAACAATTCCTTCAACCGATCTTGTCAATCAATAGGCCATCTATAGATCTAAGTCTAGTCAAAACCTATAAAGTGGAATCATCTTGGAATCGGTCAGATAATCTTGACTAGAGATGAGTTACATTTTTCTTACATGGATCATTGTTACACCTTATGTCTTCACATCCATCATCTTCATTTTCATATCACTATTCACCTCGTTTTCACGTCCTTCTTGGCTCTCGGTGATGAGCCCTCGCATCTTCCTAGTTATGTGGAGTCACGAGTGGAGTGAAACACCCTATCATTTTATCATCTACATTTCTTCCAATGGAATGGAATGCTTACAATTGTTTGTACTTGCGTTCAAGTAAGTGCACCCCTTTACCGAGTCAAAATACAAAAACATTTAAAAATGTTCAAAAATATAAAAACATTCAAATAAGTTTTCAAAATATCAAAAACATTCAAATATGTTTCCAAAACATAAAAAACATTGTAAAATTTCCCAAAAACCCAAAATAGTATGAAACTGACAAAAGTAAAACATTTAGAAAATATTTGACAAATCTCAACAACTGTGTAGCACAGTTCAACAATTTCACCATTTTATGATGCTCCTCGTGATCATTTTAGATCATATTTTAATAATAATTTTTATTTCATGTGGTGTATATTTATGCTCGAGGCAAACAATCATTTACCCTTTCACAATATAACTTTTCTTAGGGCACACTTGGATTTCACATTTTAATCCAATATAGATCAAACTTCAATGGATCCGACAAGAGTATCTTTTGGATTATCCAAAGCATCACTCCACTCTTTGGCCTGATCCAATCCTATAGCATTATAAGCTATCACTTGGGGACATTTGAATCTATCTATTCTTCAATTTAGAACACATTCGGAGTGTCATTAGACATCGTTATTGCAAATTGTGTTGTATTATTGCGGTTTGTCAACATTATGACGATGTTTTTGCTTTTTTTTTTGTTTTTGACTTTTGATGTAATTTGTTTACCTTTGTTGTAGACCAATTGCAAGAAATTTATTCGCATCTTAGTTCACATATAACTTTGGTGTGGTTCCTCCTGTTCATGTTGGATTTTGTTTGCATATTTGTTTGTTTTGTTTCTTTTGATTGCTTACACATGTTGTGTTTTTATCATGGTTTATTAAATAAGCCATGGAGTGTTTTCTTTTTGCTATGTATTCAGGTTTTTTTACATTTCTTTGTATTTGTATTTCAAAATTTTCAAAAACTCACAAAAATCCAAACAAAAATCATATATTCCAAAAATCAAAAATTATAAAAAAATTCATAACAAACATTATCTTATCTCAAAAATCCTACAATTTGGAAACCCATGAAATTAATATTTCAACATAATCTTGATAAATTCATACATTTATCTAATACCCTAGTTATAGTTCCAATCTTACGACTATCACTCCACTTTTTTCCCTTTGCATGATTCCTAACTCTACTTGGAGCATGTCATAATTATTTTCCTTCGCGATATAACTTTTCTTAGGGAAATTTCTCTCAGATCATTTGCAAAATGGATCCCACAAGAGTATCATTAGGAGTATCTAAGCATCACTCCACTCTTCCAATCTAATCCTATTCTCATGCATCTATCGATTTTTGTGCTTGGGGACATTTTAGATCTGCTTAATCATCATTGAAAGCACACATTAAGGGCATAACTGATTGTATTATTTTTTTTAATGTTGTGTTGTGTTGTTCATGTTTACCTTTTTGGATCAATTGCAAGTAGTGTGATAACATATTGGTTCCTTTATAACCATGATGCCTACACCTACTGTGTATATTGGTTTTTTTTTCTTTTTATCTTTTCTTTGTTGTGTGTGTGTTTATTTTATGTGCATATGGGTTAACCATCTTGATTCTTTCATAATCATGGTGACAACTCTATTATGCAACAAAAAAATTTACTCTAAATTTTACTCTCAAATGACGCTCATGCTACGAGCACATGTCCTTCCTATCCTTGTTCACAATCCCTTGTCTTCTTCCTATCAAGCGATTTTCCACCGCTTTTTGCATCACCCACTGCTTGGGGGGATTCCCTTACCATCCTTCTTGTTAGGGAATCCAAATGTTTCACTGTCTTCTAATATGCATATGTTTACTATATTTAAAATGTTATTACTTCATAATAACACTTTAAAGAGGGGAAAATGTAGACACCCAAAATCACACACTTATTCCCAATATTATCCCAATTCACATCCTAGTTCATATCCCTTTACGATTGATTAATCCAATTAATTAATCATTTCACCTTGTTATGATTAATTAAATTAATCTCTAATGCACCTTAGTTATCTTAATTTTCATTTATTAAATAAATGATTAATTAATTATCTTGCACATTGTAGCTAATTAAATTAGTTACCTAATTAGGAAAATACACCTATTTTCCTAGTCAACTGCCACTTAGGTTCCATTTGGACCCCACTTGGACTCCACTTCCTCATCCTAGTCAACTCCACTTAGACTCCACTTCACCAGTCCAATCAACTACACTTCTAGAATCCTAGAAAGGTGGGGGCAATTGAATTACACGTATAACCACCTTTCTAGATGCAACTTCTGCAACTGAATTTATTTACTGCCCCTCATGGGAATAAATTCATTCAAACTATTTAACCTCCCTCAGTGTTATTTTTAGCATGTGCATTCAACCACTTGCAACCACTTCCAATGACTACTTAGCCTCTATAAAATAGCATGCCTATCCATTTGCAAATCCTCTTATATTTCCTATACACTTACTCTGATAATTTGCTTTCCAATATCTGCATATTGGAAGCCAGATCTCTGCTCGTAGCATTTTCAAATCCCCATTTGGAGGTCACTTTCAAGAGCACCCACAATCAACCATTTACAAGGTTATACAAGCTCAAAGCTTCCTATAAAATTTATCGTTGAGGTTTGCAAGGAGGATATGTAGGAGTAGGTTTGCATTTTCTTATCTCTCGGTTTTGAACCACGTTTTTCGTGCTCATAGTCCCTAGAATGGATTTTTATGAGCCCTTTCACTATGAGGTATTTCTTAATTGGAGTTTATTTCTCAATGAATTCTTCAAAGTTATTCAGAAATACATTTTCATTTGAAAGGATACTCAAGATATTAAGGTTCGGTATGAAGATACTAACAAGTTGTTTTTCGGGTGTTGAACAAGGAAATCGACAAGTGAGCCCTCGCCATCTTTGGAGGAATGAAGAGAACATTTTTTTGTTTCTTTGTTTAATGTTATGAAGGTCCATCATTGTATTTTTCGAGCCTATATTAAATGAAAAGTGTTTGACAAATTTATTGGTGAAATTAGTGATTGATCCTCGAGGCGGTGTAAAAACCAGACAAGAACTTGGCCACCTAAGATCTTAAGGAAGTGATTTAAGAGGTATATGTCATTGAAGGATACTTCTTGGAAAGTGAACCTACTAACAAGTTGTATTTTTGGTTCTGAACAAGGAAATCGACTAGAGATCCCTTGCCATCTTTGGAGCAATGAAGAGAAAAAAATTGCTTCTTTGTTTAGTGTTACGAAGGTCTATCATTGTGATTTTCAAGTCTAGATTAAATGAAAAGTGTTTGACAAATTTATTGGTGAAATTGGTGATTAATCCTCGAGGAAGGTGTAAAAACCAGACAAGATCTTTGCCACCTAAGATCTTAGGAAGATATGTAAGAGGTATATGTCATTGAATGATACTTCTTGGCAAGCCATTATCGAACCTACTAACAAGTTGTTTTTGGGTGTTGAATAAGGAAATCGACTAGCGAGCCCTCGCTACCTTTCAAGGAATGAAGAGAACATTTTTGTTTCTTTTTTAGTGTTACAAAGGTCAACCATTGTGATTTTTTTGACCTAGATTAAATGAAAATTGTTTGAAAAATTTATTGGTGAAATTGGTGATTGATCCTCAAGGAAGGTGTAAAATCTAGACAAGAGCTTGGCCACCTAAGATCTTAAGGAAGAGATGTAAAAGGTATATTTCATTGAATGATACTTCTTGGCAAGCCATGAAGAATTATTTGATGTGCTCTTTTGGATCACCTTTCCCCTTATATTTGTCAAATTTTGGAATTTTAAATGATGAAGGGAATGGTATGTGTAATATTTCCTTTTCAAATGGATAAGGGAAAAGCTTGTCAAAGTTGAATTGATTTTATTGCTTTTTCAACCCATGATTATCCCTTTTGTGATTTTCCATTCTTGCGTCGAATGGAGAGTCTTGTTGGGGCATATCAATTACTTCATTGGCTTCTTGATTGGGTTGTTCTTGTTCTTCTTTGTTTGATTTTTCAGCAACCTTAGAAGCCATATGGAGAGTTGTTGTGACATTATATAAATTTTCTCTAACAAGGATTCCTTTGATGCTTTCTTTTTATTGTTGGAATTTGGATTTTTATACTTGATTTATGTTTGTGAGGAGATGTTCCAAGTTCTCATCACATAAATTTGAGGTAGTTTTTATCCCATTTCAAGGATGCAAAGAAGGTATTGATTTTTTTTTGTCTAAAGAGTTCATCTACTTTTTCTTGTTCTTCTTCAATGATTTTGGGTTTCCTTACCTTGTTTTCTTCATCAAAACTATATTTTCCAAGAGGTTTGATTCTATCAAGGTCATCATAAGCATTGTGGTTCTTGTTTCAAGTAATTTGTGATTGTTCTAAATGCAAAAACCTAAAGTGAAGGGTGAATTTTTGGTTTTTTACAAGCTTAAAAGTTGGATAAGTGTTGGATTATTTTCAAGCTCACAGGATAGTATTGGATTTTTGTTTACTTGGTGCTAACTTGTAAATGTGTTTAAGGAATCAAGTTTAGTTTGATAAAAGGGTGTGTATCCAAAGGATAAATTTTCATTTTGGATTGGATTTGATTTTGATTATGTTGTGGAACACAAGTTTTGATTCAAAATAACGTTTACAAACAACAAGCAAGCAATGATATTTGATTTGATTTATCTTAAAGGAAAAAAACTACCTAGAAATGTAAAGTTATAATAATGCGATCAAGAAAAATGTCATGGAATGAATAGATGCAAAGGCCATTTTAACTCCTAGTAAGATGCATCTTTTGATATATCCCAGACCTGATATACCAAATTTGTATGGGGACGAAGTGGTATGGGGAACCCTTGGAATACTAAAAGAGACTCACCTAATCAGTAATATCCCTCTTAGAGGAGTGAATCACCACTCCAATGATGGGTTTTATGACTGGGTGGTAGGGTAATGAGGGAATGAAATGTGAATGGTATCCTTATTTGAAATGTGAATGGTGTCCTTATTTCTCCTTGAATATTTATAAGGACAATGTCACAAACTTCATTGTTATAACTATATTAGGCATATGCTCACATTAACCTATCACGCCACATATAAGTAGGGAATAGAGGCGAGGAAAGCGTCGAACGTTGTTTTGAGACTAGGTCTCAAGTACATTGAAAATGCAATAAGAGTGGTGTGTGGTGGTTAAATCCACGTAACCGATGTAGCTAGTGGTGATGAAATCCACGTCACTACATGCAAATACAATATGAAGTGTTTAACATGCAATGTTCTTTCCAACTTTGACAAAAATAAATGCGTAATTGACAAGCATAAACAAAGATATACCTCGACTTTTTAGAAATTTTGTTTTTCAAGCAAAATCAGTCCCGCATCAAAATGATTAGTAGTTTGTTTTGTTTTGTTTGGTAATGTTTTCCAAGTGAAGCGATCCTGCATGGAAATGAATAGTAGTTTTCCTACAAAACAAATTTCTATACAAAAATCTCAATCATTTCTAATTCTCAAGATCACCCAAAGGTGCAATAGAAGAAAATACATAGTTTTTTTATTGTGAACATATAAAATGAACAATGACAAGCGGAAATGAAAATAGACAACTATTGAAACAAATGATAAAAGGATCTCAACCAATTTTGATTCTCAAGATCACCCAAAGGGCGAATAGAAGAGCATACATGGTTTTTATCATGAAAGAGAATAATAGAAAATGAGAAACTATAAATATTAGATTTGTTTTCTATGAACTAACCTAAAGAAAAATGTCGAATTTCAAAGAAAACATGGAAGAAAACAAAAACATTATGGAAATTCGTAAAAAAATAGAATTTTTACATAGAATGCTTAGCGCAAAGAACAAGCATGAAAATAAACTTTGAAACCACGAAACACACATGAACTACTATGCAAATGCACCTCTGCGAGAATGCTAGTGTAGACAAATTAATGAAAATGCGGTGAGGTTGACAAAAACTTAGCTAATGTAAATGCACAGACATGTCACAAAAATGCAAGCGGGAGAATGCTAGCACAAACCTATAAAAGATTAGGAAAAAAAGCATGCTAGTACAAATCACAAGAGCTACGTTAGCATAAGCAAGCCGGAAAATGAATAAAACTTCTAATTTTTGAAAACTTGCTCCTAAATCAGCTTATGAAATGACCTAAAAATTTTGTCAGTGACCTCCAAACAACAAAAAGAACATGAAAATGATGTTAGATTTGTAAAATATGATTAGAAACTTGTGGGGGTCCCATCGGGTGTGTCGAATATGAATAGGTAAAAATGGTTAACAAAGAAAGAAAGAAACAAATAAATGAAATGTAAATCTTACCCAAACAAATTCCTTGTCACCTCAAATTGGATCAGACTAAAGAAAAATGATGAAAAACATCTAATTTTTGAAAACTACAAAAAAGTTAGAAAACAACTAAAACATTTAATTTTTGAAAACTACTCTTGATTCAAACTTATGGAATGACCTAAAAAAATTCAGTGACCTCCAAACAATAGAAAGAACGTGAAAATGATGTTAGATTTGTAAAATATGATTAGAAACTTGTGGGGGTCCCATCAGGTGTGTCAATTTGTGAACAGGTAAAAATGCTCAACAAAGAAATAAACAAACAAATAAATGAAATGCAAATCTTACCTAAGAAAGTTCCTTGTCACCTTAGATTAGATTAGACTAAAGAGTGGGGTCAAGTGACACTCTTGTTGAATCCTATGTGAAGTTAATTTCTTTGATTTTTGGTTTCTCCAAGATATTCCAAATGGAAGAGAGCCAAGCTATGAGCAATGGAGATTGATTGATTGAGTGGTTGAATGATTGGGTGATCAAATGGACAACATAATGGTATGTAAGAGTGATTTCCAATGGAAATTTGGCAGAGTAACAATGCAAATTCCTCAAGCTTCCAATGATGATTTGAGAGGAATGAGCTTCTTATTTATAGATGTAGAAGAAGCCATGGATTGAGGAAGGTGGAATTGACTGAGTTGTAGGCTATTGATTTCTTTCCTTATTTAGCATGATTAGTGTTGGCTAGAAAATTTGTCGGGTGGACAAATCTGTGGGTTTTTTGCCAACGCTCTAGGATTTTATATCCCTCTGCTTGAATGGTGTAGCTCCGTGTTATTATGTGTGGGTGAAAAATCTCTTGTGGGTGGCCAAAAGGTCGAGGGATCCAACATGAATACTCCACTTGATCCTGCGTGCGAAAGTATTTCAATTTCTTGCAAGAGATGAAACTTGCTTGAAAGGGGAAATGGGGAGTGGTAGAAAATTATAGTCCTATAACCATTAACCATAAGTTACCATCACACATATTTATGGAAAGAAGACAACGATGTATTAATGCTACCGACTAGAGGAAACCATGCATACAAATATGCACACATTCATATGTCTTAGAAAACTATTTTTTTCCTTTCTTAACATCTCAAAAAAGTTGTGCATAGTATGGGAAAAGAGGAAACATATGCAAGAGGGGAGAAGTGGAAGAAATTGTAGCTTTATTTCATGTGTAGTGATGAATACAAAGCTTCAATCAAGCTACTACAATTCACAATGCTACCAGAAGAAAAATTTTCTCCAAAAATTGGAATCCCTTGGAATGGAGAAGCCATCCCAATTTATACAATTTGAATTTGACCCTTCACCTCCCTCATATGACTCTTCATGTTCCATATTCCACTTGTGACTTTTCATTTTCCATCAATTAAGTATTTCTCTTTAATTTTGAGAAAATACTTTTATAATATTAAAATAAGTCACTTAAGTGAATAAGAAAAAAGACAATGATGAGGCCCAATGAAGAATTAGAATGGAGAGAGAAAGAAGAGGGAGAAAGGGAGAAGGGGAGAAAATAAGATGCTTTACAACATGGATGAAGAACACCCCATCTCTGATGAAAGTTAACTCCACTCCACTGATGAATTGGTGAAATGCTCAGATGATGATGATGAATTGTGAACCTATGAATGCTTTATACCATGAGAAAGCTCCTCTAGATGACATGAGACACCATGAAAACTAAGTTTTTAGAAACACTTTTGAATGAAACCTTTGGTGACCATGAGCATTGCTCATGATGATCCCCTCTAGAAATATTGAATCTTGAAACTAACCCTACCATGACTCTCTGCAACACTGTCACACTACTATGCTGATTTGGACATCTGATGAAACACACCATGAATAGTCTGACGATGTTAATCAAAAATTCACCTCACACATTACACAGGAAAACATAAACCATGAAATGAGTGTTGAGATCTCCATATACACTGAGAAAACAAGCCCCAAACATTGTTGATGAGTAAACCATTGTTGAAAGTGAAGAAAATCCCTTCTATGAACTTGAATTCCATGGCTTCTAAAACACTTCTCTTCTCTAAAAGAGGGATTTACTATTTTTAGTAAATGAAAAATTTCCACTCTTCTCTCGCATCTGATTAAATTAGCTTCTGGATCACCCTTGTGTATACTACCCCTCTGAAACTACTTTCTTGTGATGACTTACTATTTTTAGTAAGTTCCTAGATGGGAGACTTACTATATTTAGTAAATGGTGATTTCTACCTTTCTGAATCATCTTGATGAGGTTAGCTTCTTTATTTACTCCTTTGTATATTGCCTTCACCTCAACCACTTCTTGGAATGACTTGTTATTTTTAGTAGGTACCCATATAGGGAACTTACTATTTTTAGTAAGTGGTCATTTTCATTGTTTTCTGCTCTAAACAATCATTCTAACCTCATGATTATCTTTAGTACACCCTATCTTTACCACCACTGCTTTTGATGAAGACTAACCAAAAATAGAAACATGTGTAGGAAATCTTACTATATTTGGAAAGTGGGTCTTTGGTGCTTGGTTTTGATGGAACACATATTTTTGATTTGGCTCATCATCGTGATCTTATCCCCCGAATTTCACTTGATTTCACCCACCAAAATGCTTGGAAATAAAAAATGAAATTTTTACCTGGCAAGGGCTTCGGGCACGGAGCTACCATGGCAGCCATTAATGGAGTCATGAATCTTTTTTTCAGGTCTGGTTTTCACCTCCGATAGCGATGGAATCAATCCATTGGGATAGGTTTTTCACTTGAAATCTATGTGCAAATTTTTAGCTCGATCCAACTACCGGATTGGCGGAAATTCGACGAATGTGAGCTAGGGCACAAAATGGAGTTTTTGTTATAGAAAATAATCCAGGGCATCATTCGATCTCCCATTTTTTACATCATGATGGCCTTAAAAATTAGGAAGTTCTGCAAAATATCTCATCTCAATCCATGCTCTGATTGTGAGATATGAGAATTTCTTCATTTTCGCTATGAGGGTTTTTTTAACAAAACTTCATTTTTTCTCTATTTGAGCTCATTATTCTTTCATCGAATCTAGATTTTTATTTTTTTTTAGATGATGGAGATTTCATGATCTCATTTTTATGCAAATATGGAAGCTTTGGATTCTATAAAAATTTTGCCAGAGTTTCGTAGGGTATGGAGGTGTGTGGGAGAAAATAACAAAAATGGCTAACTCACGCTATTTAAATGCAAAAATGGAAGGGGAGAGGGTTGGGAAATTTTTTTGTCCCTTTCATACCTTTTATAAAGGGATGAAAGGGACATGAATTTCCTCTTCATCCTGGTGGTGACACTTGGCAGACATGCATGGCTAGGAGGGAGAGAGGTCAAACAAGTCACGGGGCTAAATAGACAAGTTGGTGGTCATATTAGTGACCTGAAGACTAAATGGGGGAGGGGAATTTTATGTCCCTTTCATCCCTTTGAAAAGGACAAAGGGGACATAAATTCTACCTTAACCATAGGATTCCATGTGTCCAACTTAAAATTTGGCTAAGTATGAGAAATCACACCTTGAGACCAACTTGCGAGGCGATATCTCGAGCTCCCAGATGAATTTTGGGGAAATTTTTTATATGATTCTAACTGAAAAGATAATTTTGAGATGATTGGTGAGGGTATAAAACCTTGAATCTATCAGAAAAACCTCCAAATTTCCCCTTATTTCTCAAGACCGCTAGTTGTGCGCCAAAGAATGAGTTGCCTCGAAAGTGTATGATGTTTCATGATGTCCCATATTTTCCACCATTTAGGGCATGGAAAATAATTTCCATAGGTACTTTTTGGGATTTAAAATCCTCATGAATATCCCAAAATATTTGTTTGAAGCTCAGTCCTCCTTCACGGTGTATGCTCCTTCAGCCCGAAAACCCGCTTTTGATGAATCAACTCCAAAACCTCAAAATATTCATGAATCTTTCAAAACCATTCCCATGATGTTCCTAGCACTTGAATACTCCTCCAACATGATTTTTATTCCTCTGATATGCTCTGGGGTGATGCACTAGTCTAGGAAGGTTGATGGTAGCCCTTCCCAAAACTGCTTGATTGCTTGAATGTTCCAAAAGATCCTAAATCACCTAGACATAATTTTACTTTCCTAAATCACCTAGGGGGACTAGGAAACCACATGGGGATCATTTGAATGATAGGATAGGACTGGTGTTGAGGATGGACTGACTTGGGGTGTCTTGGGAGAGGTATGGATTTCAAATTTTTTGACAACACTATGGTATAGTTGTCCTATTTTTGGGTGGATTTTTCCCATGAAAATTCTCGGACAACAATTGGCTCTAGCTTGGGGACATGTTGTGGATCGAGTGTAGCGAGGACATAACATGAGAATCCCAGAATCTCAATTTTCTTCATGGACTAGTTCCTTATCCATTGGGCTTTATGGATTCATTAGAAAGATAGGCTACACAAATTTCCCTTATTGAACACACACACACACACACAAACAAATAAAGGGAAACACACTAGAAGGGAAAAACACACACAACAGAAAGGGAAATTATATATAGGGAGAGGGATATTTATAGAGGTGAAAATAATATACACATACCTAGAAATGGGTTGGGAAAAGTACATGCCATCATGGAATAAAGGACTGAAATGTGATGCTTGAGACACAAAGATTGTTATCGGATCAAACCATGCTCTTTTGATGGCTTCACATGGCTTGAGAAGAAGAAGACCAACCAAGATTCCATATTCATATTGATACTACAAAAATAATGCTCTTGCATCCAAATAATACTTCATTATCTTTTTGAGCTCTTGTATCTTGAGGTTTCCACTTGACGCCCTGTGATTATGAGACATTGTCCCTCCATATATTCAAGAGTGGGAAAATTTCTCATGTCATTAGAACATTCATCCTCTTTGAATTACAACTTCAAATTATCTCTTACATCAACAATAAGACACTCAGAAGGAGTGAGAAAAAATGGTTTTCTTCCCATTCAAGAACTTCCCTGAACATCCCACTTTGTTTTGCTCTGAAGTGTTTTTGGACATGGAGGTTAAATCATTGAGCCGGGTCTTCATCATCCTTGAGATTTTTGATAGCATGGAAACATGTTCAAGATGAATCGAGCTTGAGGATGGTGAGTGCAATCTGATTTTGGATCATTTGGCAAGAATCATGCATACTCCTACTTTGTTGTCTAGAGAAATTGTTGCCAATATCCATATGCTCAAAGTCCACCTTGGTATCATTTTCAAAATTGCAACTCTTGGTTTGGTCATATAAGAATTCTTCACCCTTGAGTGGATTTTTCCATATGAACTCTTGTTTTTCATTGGTGGAGTATTCTGAAGTGGCTAGAAGCAGATGATTTCACACATTCCCAAGAATCTTGAAACTTTTCACTTTTCTCAACAACTTTCTTCAATGAAAATCAGCTCAATATTTTCTCTTTGTTATCTTCCTCCATGGCAGAGATGTCATTTTCAAGATTGAGGATATTCAAAGGAGATTCAAGAACCTTCCTCCTTTTTCACTCACAAACCTCTTCACATTGTGTGAAAGAGAAAGATGTGCTTTCACATTCACTCTCATCCACCAAGGCATTAGGGAATTCATAAAACTCATCCAACTACTCCATTTCAACATCAAACATTGGCATGTCAAAATGAGAAGCACAAATAGACTCATACCTATCTTGTATCTTCATAGCCCGAGTCAAGAGTTCAAGACTTGCATTGAGGATCTTTGGTCTCTTCTACAACCTTCAAGATGTCTTGCATATGGTTCTTCTAAGATCACCATAGGCTCATCTTCATTTTCATTGGGAGAATCTTCATGTTGTTCCATCAAGAGATGATTGAAAATATGATCCATCCACATCCATGATTCATTTGGCACATCCTTGCTCACTCCTTCCATGCTTTGTGTTTCCCAAGGTTCACTTTCTTGTAAGCACGGGCATACTTGATTCATGACACCTTTTGACAAGGAGAAGAGGTCCATGCTTTGTGGGAATGGACACTCCTTTGAGCTCAAAATCCATATCATCCTCTTGATGGGACCACGTTGAGGAAGCAAATATGGGAAGGAACTTTCAATTCCATATTGATCATTCATTATGGAATCTTCTTCCTCATATGAAAGATGAAATTTATGTCTTCACCGTGATGATCACTTTGCTCCTTGAGTGAGAAGAATAAGTTGTGTTCAAATTTTTCATTCTCCTGTGCTTCAAAAGGAAGTGGGATTCTTCCATCAGATCATCCATGATTGAATCGGGAAGAGAATTTAGTTCTTTGACTATCTCCATTTCTTCATGCAACATCTCTACATTACTTGAAGAATCAAAATAGGAGGGAAAATCATCCATGACCATTTTGAATTCATCATCTTGAATCTGGGATGTATGGGGTGGATTTTCTACACTTCTTCACATATCTCCATTCTATCATGGATCAAAGATCAAAATTTAAAGGAGATTATTCATGCTTACTTTGAACTAGTCATCTTGTATTTCTTCTTCATTGGTGGAGTCTTCAGAGAGCATTAATCATCCATTATGCAACAATAATATTCCTTTATCAAATATATTATTCCCCCATGGGTTGTGCCTCGAGCTAGAGAGAATTTTTGAATGGTGGTTCTATCTTCATGTCTTCTACCTCTTCCTCCATGATGTTGCTTTGGTTTTTTGGAAGGTTCCATGATAAGATCTTCTTCAGAGCATCCAAGAATCTTCTGGAATGAACACCTCATAGTATGGAAAATCTTCAGGATCTTCTTGAGTTTCTTCATTGTTGACAACATGAAGTTATTCAAGGTGTTTGTACCTACTTTTTAGGGCCAAAGCATACCTCTAAATTTCATGATAGGTCTCAAGGTCAATTCCCTTCTATTATACTTTGAAGTCTTTCCATGTATTCTCCTTTTAAAGTATTCATTTCTTCATCACCATATGCAAGGAAGTCATCTATAGAGTGGAAGAAGAAAGATAATGTTCTCAATTTCATTGTGAGATGTGTGAGGTTACAAGAGTCTTCTTAAATGGATCCTATGTATCTCTTGTCTTTCATCATCTTTTGAATGCTGATTTGATCTTCATCAAAGGCTCGAGGATAGGATTTTCTTCAAAGTGTTCAAGAACCTTTCAGGATGAAAACCCTATGGTACGAATGATCCTCGAGATATTCCTCCATAAGAAAAATGTCCTCTTCTTTTTCTTTGCTATGGGCTGCTTCTAGTTTCTCATGTACATCTCTTGCAAAGCTTTAACATATTTCAACATTTTGAGGTAGATTTGGGGATTGGTATTTCCTTGCATAGTGCTCATGATTCTTTCCATATACTCAAGTTTTAATATTCCCATTTTATCATTCCTATATGCAAGGAAATCATCCCAAGGGAGGGTGATGAAAGACATGGCCCCAAGATTTTCATTCAATTGTGCATAAGTGAGAGTATTACCTTTGGCATATTCTTGAGCTTCATGCCTTATCTTGTATTTTCTTTGAATATTTTCCAACAACTCCCTACTTTCTTCTTCACTGAAAGTTTATGTTTTCTTTCCTTTGTCTAAATGTAGATTATTGCTTGAAGTAGGAGTCTCTTTTACCATCCTCGAATTTTCCCTTTTGCAAAGACTGGTCCGGAACCATGGCTGATCAACAATCTTATTTTCTCGGTCATATCTTCTTCTTCTTCATTATCACTCATTAGTACTTCACTCCAATATGGAAATTTCTTCATGGTGTGGGAAACAAATGTGACAAGGATTCATTCCTTGATGGAGTCACCTTCAAAATGATTTTCTTTGAAATCTTTATTTTTTAATATATAATTTTTTTTGTATTTTTTTATATTTTGGGGAAGAGATCTTTTTGGGCGCACTTAGGAAAATCTCTCCCTAGTAGAGTTCCAAAAAACCATTGGAAGAAAAAATTTTTGGGTGGAAAATCTATGGGTTTCTTACAATGCTCTGGGATTCTAGATCCCTCTACTTGAATGGTGTAGCTACGTGTTATTATGTGTGGGTGAAACAATCTCTGTGGGTGGCCAAAAGGTTGGGATCCAACAGAACACTCCACTGATCCTGTGGCAAGGCTTGTAATTTCTTGTAAGAGATGAAACTTTCTTGAAAGGGGAAAAGGGGAGTGGGAAACAAGAAAAGAGGGATTAACATTGTAGGTAGAAAATCAGAGTCCTACAACCGTTAACCAAAAGTTACCATCACACATATTTATGGAAAGAAGACAACGATGTATTAATGCTACCGACTAGAGGAAACCATGCATACAAAGATGCACACATTCATATGTCTCAAAAAACTGAAACTTTTTCCTTTCTTAACATCTCAACAAAGTTGTGCATAGTATGGGAAAAGAGGAAACATATGCAAGAGGGGAGAAGTGGAAGAAATTGTAGCTTTATTTCATGTTTAGTGATGAATACAAAGCTTCAATCAAGCTACTACAATTCACAATGCTACTAGAGCATAAATTTTCTCCAAAATTGGAATCCTTGGAATGGAGAAGCCATCCCAATTTATAACCATTTTAATTTGACCCTTCACCTCCCTCATATGAATTTTGTGTTCCATATTCCACTTGTGACTTTTCATTTTCCATCAATTAAGTATTTCTCTTATAATTTGAGAAAATACTTTTACAATATTAAAATAAGTCACTTAAGTGAATAAGACAAAAGACAATGATGAGGCCCAATGAAGAATTAGAATGGAGAGAGAAAGAAGAGGGAGAAAGGGAGAAGGGGAGAAAATAAGATGCTTTACAACATGGAAAAGAACACCCCATCTCTGATGAAAGTTAACTCCACTCCACTGATGAATTGGTGAAATGCTCATATGTGATGATGAATTATGAACCTTTGAATGCTTTATACCATGAGAAAGCTCCTCTAGATGATGATGCGGACACCACATGAACTAAGTGTTTAGAAACACTGTTGAATGAAACCTTTGGTGACCATGAGCATCGCTCATGACGATCCCTCTAGAAAGATTGAATCTTGAAATTGACCTATGACTCTCTGCAACATTGTCACACTACTTGTTATGTTGATTTGGACATCTTGATGAAACACACCATGAATAATCTAATGATGTTAATTACAAACTTCACTTCACACATTACACACAGGAAAACATAAACCATGAAATGATCCTATTAAGATCTTTGAGATATCTCATACAGAAAACAAGCCATGAACATTGATGAGTAAACCATTGTTGACAGTGAAGAAAATCCCTTCTATGAACTTGAATTCCATGGCTTCTGAAACACTTCTCTACTCTGAAAAGAGGGATTTACTATTTTTAGTAAATGAAAAATTTCCACTCTTCTCAGCTCCGACCGGTGAAATTAGCTTCCTAGATCACCCTTGTGTATACTACCCCTCTAAAACTACTTTCCTGTGATGACTTACTATTTTTAGTAAGTTCCTAGATGGGAGACTTACTATATTTAGTAAATGGTGATTTCTTCCTTTCTCCAATCATCTTGATGAGGTTAGCTTCTTTATTTACTCCTTTGTATATTGCCTTCACCTTAAACCACTTCTTTAATGACTTGCTATTTTTAGTAGGTACCCATATACTAGGAACTTACTATTTTTAGTAAGTGGTCATTTTCATTTTTTTTCTCTTCTAAAAATCATTTTGACCTCATGATTATCTTTGGGTACACCCTCTCTTTCCTCCGCCACCTTCTTGATGAAGACTAACCAAAAATAACAAACCTATGTAGGAAAGCTTACTATATTTTGAAAGTGGGTCTCTGGTGCTCGGTTTACAATGGAACACATATTTTCAGATTTGGATCTCATCGTCATGATCTTATCCCCCAATTTCACTTGATTTTCCCACCAGAATGCTTGGAAATAAAAAATAAAATTTTTACCTAGCAAGGGCTTCATGGCATAGAGCTACCATGGCAACCATTAATGGAGTCATGAAGCTTTTTTAGGTTTGTTTTCACCTCCGATAGTGATGGAATCGGATCCATTGGGATAGGTTTTTCACTTGAAATCTATGTGCAAATTTTTAGCTCGATCCAACTACCGATTAGTGGGGAAATTCAACGAATGTGAGCTAGGGCACAAAATGGAGTTTTTGTTGTAGAAAATAATCTAGGGCATCATTAAATCTCCCATTTGTTGCATCATGATGGCCTTCAAAATTAGTGAATTCTACAAAATATCTCATCTCAATCCGTGCTCCGGATTGTGAGATATGAGAATTTCTTCATTTTCGCTATGAGGGTTTTTTCGGAAAAACTTCATTTTTTCTCTGTTTGAGCTCATTCTTCTTTCATCGAATATGGATTTTTTTCTTGTTTTCAGATGATGGAGGATTTCATGATCTCATTTGGATGCAAATATGGAAGCTCTTGGATTCTGCAAAAAAATTTTGCCAAAGTTTCGGTAGGGTATGGAGGTGTGTGGGAGAAGATAGCAAAAATGGCTAACTCCCACTATTTAAATGCAAAAATGGAAGGGGAGAGGGTTGGGAGAATTTTTGTGTCCCTTTCATCCCTTTTCTAAAGGGATGAAAGGGACATGAATTTCCTCTTCATCCTGGTGGCAACACTTGGTGACATGCATGGCTAGGAGGGAGAGAGGTCAAACTGAGTCAACGAGGGCTTAAGTGGTGAGTGCATGGTCATATTAGTGACCTGAAGACTAAATGGGGAGGGGGAATTTTATGTCCCTTTCATCCCTTTGAAAGAGAAAAAGGGGACAATAAATTCCACCTTTAACCACAGGCTGCCATGTGTCCATCTTTAAATTTGGCTAAGTATGAGAAATCACACCTTGGGACCAACTTGTGGAGGCGATATCTCGAGCTCCCGGATGAATTTTGGGGCGAAAATTTATATGATTATGAATGGAAAGATAATTTTGAGATGATTGGTGAGGGTATAAAACCTTGAATCTATCAGAAACACCTCAAAAATTTCCCCTTATTTCTTGGGACCGCCCATTGTGCATGCCGAAGAATGAGTTGCCTCGAAAGTGTATGATGTTTCATGATGTCCCATCTTTTCCACCATTTAGGGAATGGAAAATAATTTCCATAGGTACTTTTTTGGGATTTAAAATCCTCACAAAGCTCCCAAAATCTTTGTTTGAAGCTCAGGTCCTCCTTCACGGTGTATGCTCCTTCAGGTCCAAAACCCGCTTCTGATGAATCAACTCCAAAACCTCTAATCTTCACTAAATATTTCACAACCATTCCATGATGTTCCTAGCACTTGAATACTCCTCCAACATGAGTTTTATTCCTCCGATCTGCTCTAGGGGGTGATGCACTAGTCCTAGGAAGGTTGATAGTAGTCCTTCCCAAAACTGTGTTGATTGCTTGAGTGTTCCAAAAGATCCTAAATCACCTAGGGGACCAATTTTACTTTCCTAAATCACCTAGGGGTGAATGGAGGAAAACCACATGGGGATCATTTGACTGATAGGATAAGACTAGTGTTGAGGATGGACTGACCTAGGGGGTCTTGAGAGGTATGGTTTTCAAATTGTCCAACACCGTGGTATAGTTGTCCTGTTTTCGGGTGGATTTTGTCCATGCAAATTCTCAAGAGAACATGGAGGATATGGATTCGAATTCTATAATGTGTAACGGTATTTTTAGGGTCTCTACACTCCCTTAAATCCTATTGACTTGCTTAAGTCATGTGACTTTTTCTAATTCTCAATTAACTAAATTAGAATTATGAAAATATCCAAATCAGCTGAAATTAGAATTAACATGCAAACTTAAGATAAAATTCACTACCCTAAGTTAATTAAGTCTATGGAAAGTATCACAATGCCCACCAATGTTGGTTTTGAACATGATAAAACCACCACTTTTGGTGACAAACACCATCGGAGATTCCTATAAAATTTTAGATGTTTTCCTACAAAATGACAAGCACTTTACAAATTCTAGAAAATAAAAATTTGAAGTCGGGCAATGGAACTCAAGGATCACAACATCTCTAGAATCTTTTCAACATGCCTTTCCCTTCATGAATTCTACAACATATTTGTGCTAAAGGTTTTGAGGGACCGAACATTTGCTTGCCCAACTCGTACTCAACAAGTATTGTCGACAGAGCACACATGTTTTTGTTGTTTCCAAATAGAGTTCATACTAATTTCCAACATTGTATTTTCTTTCATATCATTGTCTTTCTAGTTGCCCTTCTTTTAATAGCTCGTGCGTTCTCTCTATCGAGGCCATTTTCTTTATCATCATTTGCATTTGTTTAGCTCATTTTCAATGCATTTAATTTAGTTGTTTTTAGAGGAGTTAAAAGGTTTAGGAATAATCCAACATTGGTATTTATTGGCCTCATATCAATCTCTCGTAAAAGAGTCATAGAGGTATTTTTAATCTTATTTGGTTTCTTTCTTGTTAGTTGATTAAGAAGTTATTTTGTTCATGTGTGAGAGATAGTTATAGAGGTCATTTTTAATTATATTTGGTCTCTTTCTTCCTAGCTTCTTGAATAAATTATTTTGTCATATAATTATTTTTTAATCATATTTGGTCTATTGCTTGTTAGTATTCTCTTGAAGTTATTTTATCCATGTCTTTTAGACAATTATAGAGGTCATTTTAAATTATATTTGGTCTCTTTCTTGCTTTCTTCTTAATAAATTATTTTGTCATAGACTGTCATTTTTTAATCATATTTGGTCTCTTGCTTGCTAGTTTTCTCAAAAATTATTTTGTCCATCTATTAGGCAATTATAGAGGTCATTTTTAATCATATTTGGTCTCTTTCTTGCTAGCTTCCTCATAAATTATTTTGTCATAGAAGTCATTTTTAATCATATTTGGTCTCTTGCTTGCTAGTTTTCCCAAAAAATATTTTGTAATCATCTATTAGACAATTATAGAGGTCATTTTTAATCATATTTAATCTCTTTCCTTCTAACTTTCTCAAAAGTTATTTTGTCACATAAGTCATTTTTACTCATATTTACTCTTTTGTTTGCTAGTTTTCTCAAAAAATCATTTTTACCATGTCTATTAGACAATCGAGAAGGTCATTTTTAATCATATTTGGTTTCTTTCTTGCTAACTTTGAATCAAAAATTATTTTGTCCAAGTGACATTGCACATAATCAAGATTAAGAATGATTTTTCTTTATTTTAGTCTTAACAAATTGCTTCAGAACATCAAAAACATCTTTTGATTTTGATGTGTACAGAATAATTCTTTAATTTTTTTCAATCTTCAAATCAATTTTTAGTTTTGTATTGTTTTTTTGGTTACATTACATAAATCAACTCTTAAGCATATAGAGTATTATATGTTCTCAAAGTTTTGGATATGGGAAAGAGACTAGAGGGCGAGAAGCCCAAAGCAGTAGGTTAAACAGGTAGAGTATAGATTCAATGTCCTTCCCCATAAACACATTATTTAAGATGCTTGTATGTTAAATAGGTAGTCTCATCTTGTGATTATAATTTAGAAAAACATTAATATAACATCATTAAAGCAATGATTATTCATATAAATCATCTTGAAATGACTGAAACACTGATAAAGCCCACAGAAAATATTACTTAGCCGCTGATAAATCTGATTTCAACTCTTGTAAGTGGCAAAGCTCATTTGCTACTCTATTTTTCATTTAATTGAAAGATAGATTGTTAATTTCGGAATACATATGATGGATATCATTCATATTTTTTCATTAAAATTATCTTGGTTTGCAGAACTGATTTCTGCTGCTCACATATCACTCGGTTGGCATCTCATATGTTGGAAACGTATTGTTCAGATGGAAAAGTTCCTCTTTATGAATGTGTGCAGATATCTAATTTCATAGGCATTGTTGGGTGTGCTTTTGGTATATTATACATTAAAACATAAAAATAAAGTTAAAAACATTAATGATCTATACACATAATTATTTATAAAATATTATAATGAATCATACCTGCAAAAAAATCTTAAATCCCAAATTAATATTTTAAAAAAAACTTCCCGGTTTTAACAAATAGTGGGGATTATTTGCTTGTTGAACAAATTGGGAAGATAAATCAGGCGCCAGCTTCTTGTTTCCCTTATTCTTGTGTGTTTCTACAGTGAATTAGGCATTGAATAACAAATTGCCTGTGATTAAGTCTGTAGAAATTACTGGGTCAGTGTTTTTAATTCTGAACTTTTGAGTCACACTGCTAGACTCCTGGTGAGGAAAGACTCCTTTGCTTTGAGAAGAAATAACATAAAAGTTGGAATTGAAAAACATTTATAGAATAATTGTTTTAAACTTAATCAATCAGGCAGCACTACAAACAAGGCCTCAAAACCTAAATTACTTACAGTATTTTTTTCGGTTTTTTTAGTTTGTTTACTTGTACACGCTGAGTTGTTTGTGAATGTGTTTGTTGTTTTCTTACCCATATATTTCTTTCAAATTATATTAGTTTATTGGAGGCATCAATCTACTGTAGAAGTGTTTCTCTTCTCCAACCTGTACAGGGTCTTGCTTAGTTTATCCTGCCACTCTCATCCTGTCCAATCTGATCTTTGGTAGGTGTTGCGCAGAGTTGCTTTCCTTTTGACTTTCCCACCCGAAGTTAGTGTGCAACAACTCACCTCCTTAGAAAAATAAAAGCATGTTATCCTCTGAAACTAAGAAAAGTGTGTCTATTAGTCAAAGTAAAACCAACTGTTCACTGATTTAAATATGCTAATGCATTTAATTCACAATCAATAACATCAGACTACCTACCCTTCTACATATTAATGTCTACCAAATAAATATAATAAGAATTTTGGCCATTATAGTTTAATCACTCTTTGTCACTTACTGGTTGAGAATGAGCTGTAGTTTAATGGTTGAGATGGGGCATCAGAGAGCTCAGATTCAAACTCTTACAGGCTTAGAGCTTTTAGTGCAGAGGGACATGAAATTAAGAACTCTCCGTAACAGAGGCAGGTTTCAATATAAATAAAAATACTTAACAAAATTCTGTGTTCAAACCTATCTAAGCTAC
The DNA here is from genome assembly GCA_018340775.1 of Taxus wallichiana var. yunnanensis. NCBI lineage: Eukaryota > Viridiplantae > Streptophyta > Pinopsida > Cupressales > Taxaceae > Taxus > Taxus wallichiana. The sequence goes on from CM031241.1 coordinate 63,367,231, forward strand.
CAAAAACCCACATAGACCATGCTAAATCTTACAAAATTGTAGAAATTAACAATTAGCAAGTATGAGCTTAAACTGAAACTCAAATCATAACCATAAGGCTTCTGTAGTCAACAATTGTTTGATAAAATAAATGTAACATGACCTTAAAATTAAAGAATAAGGCTTCTCACATAATTAATTGGTAAGATCAATAGGATGTAAAGATGATATAACACCATTTCAAATCTGTTTGCAACCATAATTTAGTTTGTGAAATTGTAAACCAATACAATCAAATAGATATTGAAAACCAAAGGGAATCAAGTGAGAGTAGTGGAGAATGCTTTCTTATCCTTGTATAAAAAAAAAACCAGTAAGCTTCAATTTTAAAGAGATTTAAATGAAAATCCATAAAAAAAAGCCAATTTCAAGAGATTTTAAAAGGAATAAGATTATAAATCAAAGACACCTTAACACTAAGCCTAATAAGACCCATCTTGAAGAGGGAGCAAGTACAAAGTATTTTTATGATAGAAAAACATGCTTACAGAATTTGACCTTTCAAACAAATTAACAAAAAAATTATAATTCTTATAAATTTAAAATTATCTGTTTCCAAATGAATTATAGTATTGATGGTATAAAAGGGTATTAAAATTGAGTTCTTATGGATACCAACGGAGGCAAAACTTCTCCAAAAGATCTTGTAGTTTCCAACCTTGAATCTAAAAATATCAAATATTTTTCATTGATAAAAACTCAGACAAAAGAAAGATAATTTAGAAAATAAATATAACCTAAACCTGACAACTATCAAAATTTACTGCATAAAATGATTGATTGCAATCAATCCAAGAATTGTGGCCTTTTAACATTACGGTGGTGTTTAAAGGTTAAAGACTTTAAACACTGAACCTGTTTTTTCTGAATACAAATGAGGCAGGGCACTCTAAACAGGGGATTGATTCCATTTGTGTTTCAGAGTTGTAGATCCCTGATAAACCCTCATTGATCAAACCAACAAAATTAATAAAAAGGTCATTGAAAATAGAAAAAGTTATGCAAGAATAGCAAATGTCAAACACTAAAATCTTCTTTCCATAAGAAATTATTTACAACTGCCTATCTTATATGGGGAATGATCTGGAACATCAAAGAAAGAACAACATACACATTTTTATCCGGAAGTTGCTCTCGGATTTATTTATTAATCATTTTCTTGCTCGGCTGCTGGCATCTCAAATTTGCAGATTGGACATACATGGTGATAAACTGTTAACCACTCATCAACACAATCACAGTGAAAAACATGCTTACATGGCAACACTTTCCCCATCATGCCGGCCATATCCTCTATACAAATTGCACACTCGAATTCCTCTTCAACCTTTATCAATGGCAGGTTCTCCACATCATCTTCATCTGCTGGCTTCCATTTAAATTCCAGATATTCATCTTCAGCCTCCCTGTCGTCACGAGCAGCCTCAACAATTTCTTCAAGGTGCTCAGGCCTTACTATCATGTGCCTCTCTTCGTCTGTTACAAAAATGCCCAGTCTCTCCTCCAGCCACTTGCAATCAAAATCATTGTAAGCTACCTCTGAATTTTTCCAGTCACCATCGAAATCGAATTCCACCCTGTTATACACCCAATATGACATTCTGTATCCACCGTATGAGAATTTCTCTGATTCAAAAAGAGGCTGTTCTTGGTGGAAATTTCTCTGGGTATATGAGAGGATTTCAGAATCGTTTCTATATAACCGTATACCTGAAGAAGTTCATTTATGCCCTAGTTTTCTATAGGAAGAGTTTCGCCACTAAAATATATAATTTAGTAAATGAGGATGAGGATTTTCTAAACAAGTAATTCCGAAATATACTGAGGAGAAGATTCCATCTGAGGATTTTTATTACAGTTTCAGACGTAATTCCAAAATATACGGACTCGGGACCATACTCTACATGGGATAATAAAGGTAGTAAATATGAGTTAGGATTTAATATTTGTATATTTATTGACTGAGGTTAAGGTTAAATAGAGTAGACGCTATTAAATTCAACCAAAAAAAAAAAAAAAAATTAAATATTTGATCAATTAAAGTTAAATTCGAGAAAAAAATGTGTATTTATAGATGTATGTTTCCATAAAATATATGCAATGTCTATGTGTGGGCGGTTTCGATGTCACTTGTCACATTAGAGATGTATTTAATATGAGTTTGACAACAAATAGTTGCATGTGTTCCCATTCAATTCAGTTGGTTGAAATGTGGGCTGCTATATAATGGAACCTCGAAGTTGAAAATGAAAATTTTATGGACATAAATGCATTGTATTGGGAGAAAAGCCTTGGCCATAAATATGAGTTAGGATTTAATATTTTTAAATAAATTGAATATCAATAAATGAGGGTTAAGGTCAAATAGAGTAGATTCTCAAATTCAACAATTTAATTTTTTTCAAAAAAATATTTAACCATATTTTGTGGGTAGGCGTCCACCTTTGAAGTTGCCTTTGCTAGAAAGTGTCCAAATTTGGCAATGTTTTCCAAGTAAACTTTTTCCAGCAATATTATTTTCTCCTATGCCAAAAAAATATATAAATATTTGAATTCTCTCTAGGTAATTTGCAACTCCCCTGTGCAATTGCTAGTTGTTATTATTGTGATGGAAGTTGTTTTATTGTAAAAATAACAATTTATTTTTCTTTAATTTTATTTATTTTTAATATTATTGTTGAATATTTTTGACCGGAAAATTCTTTTTAATAAGTATAAAAAAATTGTTTGAACCTCGTATTTTTGCACGAGTGAGGTGCACATAATTCTCAAGCTTAGTTGTCGGGAGGACTCGAGGGGTTCCATTCCCCTAAAATCCGCCTGAGCACGATCCCAAAGTCATCCCTTATTACAATATCTTCGGTCTTTGCACTCAACAAGAATTGAATCTGGAGGGCTCTTTGTAGAGCCAAGTAACTTCACCAATGGGCCAATGACCATTCAATAATAAGTATAAATTTTATGAGATTATTAAAACTCTCACTAGTTTATTACATGAATATTGTCTTGTTATGGTAGGTGAAATGTTTATCTATATGTATTTAGTTTCCAACTTAACATTAAATTTCATAGACTTATTAAAAAAACTTAAAATCCTTTTTGTTGTTAGTGTGAAGATAATTACCTCACACACTTGTTAAAGTTCACCATTAAATGTTTTTGATGCATTGAATAATGAGAGAACAATATCTAGTTTTTCATAGGTTTAAAAATTTGCAAACACTTCATTAATTTGGTATATATATTTTTTAATATATCTATTTAAAAAGTGTTTACACAATAATTTGGAAGTGTTTATATTAAATTTGTTACATATGTTAAATAAGTATCACAAAAGTGATATCTCTTGATGCTTTTTGAATAGATATATTTAAAATATTTATATTAGTAGTTTTTGTAGTGTGTGGCATGCTAAATATTTATTCGAGATACAATATTTTTTTTCATATATTATCAAACATTTTTTTTGATATTTAATGAAGAATTTTATATGCATCGAAATTCATCTTTAAACATTATGAGAACTTGGTGAAACTTTTGTTGGTCTTTGTTTTCTCTGTTCTATCTAAATTTCATATCCCAAGTAACAATTGTTGTAAATTCTTCACATAATAGTTTGGCATGTTTGTTACCATCCTAAAATGGTTTACCACTAAGAGAAGGAAATGAATCCAAATCTCATACCAAAACTAAAATTGAGGTTTGTGTTTTCAACAAATGCTTGATAAAGTTGCAAGTCTATGTTTTAATTCAAATTTTGTCAAATAAAGCTCATTTCATCAATCTATAATGAGATTACTTACTTAGAATTAGAAATGGATTGCAATATGAATATTATGAATGGAACAATGGTTTGCACAATGGTAATAATTCACAATATTAAGGGAAGAGTAGAATGTATCCACATAATATGATTGAGAGCAAAGTAAAATAATAGAAATGTATGACTAAGCCACTTCGAGGGGAAAGTTTCATAACCTTACAATAAGAACAAAATATACAATATGGGTATGTGCATGGAAATGAGGGACCAAAAAGCGGATAAAAATCTATTTTTTTGATCATTTTACACATAAGGTGATCGCGTTATGGCTCGGTCACATTATAATGCGAGCGTGTTAGAAAGTGAGTGTGTTATAACATGCTCACATTATGGATTGGTAATTCCAAGGCATAACACGACCACTTTATGATTGTTAAAAGGTCGAGACCAAGCCTTTTGCATTTTCTCAACCAAAACAACATAAACATAACAAAAAACGTGAGTGGTAAATAATGTGAGCATGTTTTGGCACCATCAAATCCTTCTAAATAGTGAATCAAAAATGGAAGAGGGTCCACGAGGTAAGTTTAAATTGAATTTAGGGTAATTATAGTGATTAACATTATTTTAGTTTGCATTGTTCCTAATTCATTTAAATTTTTTTATTTAAGTGGATTTAAACCTTTCTACTCAAAACCCTCCTTCACTTGTAGAGCAAGGTAAAAAAACCCATATCAAACGCCTCCTACAATTCCCATACATTCTTCGAATACTCAAGAAAACATTTTAGGGAGATTCAAAATAAATAAAAATTAAATTCAAGGTTTAATAAAACCCCAATGCCACGTGTACCCACCGCCAAGCTCTTGCATTGTCATTGTAATCATTAATATCTCATATTGATATCATTGTGGATTTAGTCAAACTAAACACATGGGAAGAGCACAAAACAATTATCACAATTTTTTATGCAAATAAATTGTCTTATGATGCGGTGAAGAAAAAAATTATCACCAAAGACAAGTTGTGTGCTTTGTTTACTAACCTCAAAACCAATGCACCTTTACCAATCAACCATAGAATATTCCCAATCCATTGGTGTAACCATGAGGAGATAAACAAATTATGGGATAGATGGTGGATGGTTTTTGACCAGCCTTGCAACAACTTTGAGGTGCCTCAATATTTTTCGCAAAAAGCTCTATTATGAGTTCGTCCTCAATGAAATACTAGACTATTTTGATATTCAATAATTCTAAGGTAGAGGAAAAGGATATGTGCATGATTGATTGGGGCCTGATGTTTACATAACCATCTAGTAAGACCCCTTGCTCGCCCATTTATTTAGTGTGTGACAGTATCATCAATTTTGAAGGAGAGTCTGTAGAGGTTCAAACACTCTAGTCCATTAGTTCTTTGACACATTCCTTGGTTCAACATCATGGAAATCTATCCTAGCTTGTTGAGGCTAAGCCTTAAAGGCATCGGACATCATATCGGATAATTTTTCATGATTTTGGGTCTTAAAACCCATAAGGTTGATGAGGTTGTTACACCTAGTCGGAATGCTCCATACGTTGAGCAAGGTTCTCTCTCAATTAGATGAGTCATGTCATTTTTCTATGTTGGACAATATAATAATCACAAACATCCTCTTGGACTTGAACTTTTGTATTGACAAATAAGTAATTTTACATATAGTTAAATCTAATGTAGTATATATGTATATATATCGTATTGAATTTATAATTAAAAATATTAATTAATTATGAGTGAAAATTAATGAATAATGTGTATTTATTATAAATTTTTAGGTCAAACAAAACATCCTATATCACATACAACGTTCTCACATTTATTTACAAGATTACATGACCCCTCATGTTTAAATTTATAATAAAGTCTCCTTTTTTCATATAGAAATGTTGATCTTAAAATCACAATTTCATGCTTAACAAGAAAATATTGCACCTTCCACATCAAGGGATGTTGGTGTAAGAGCACGTGTCGAGGAATCCACTAAAGTGAGTTTTAGTAGTTTAAATCATCATTTATGTAGATAATTAATTGTGTAATGTGTGATGATAATGTCATGTATTTTATGTGTGTAAGTTTAATTATTTTTGTTAAATAACCTTGTTCTTGTTTTTAGTTGATGACATTGTTAAAATATCCTCCTAAAATTCAACAATCACTAGATACTTGAGTTTACATAGGAATAACATATATTTTACCTCTTATACATGTATGAGCTAGAAAGGTAAAAAAATAGATAAGGGTAGAGGAGGGTTTTGACAGAGGCCCTACCTTGTTACTGAGAAAGGATCTGAAACCCTGATATTAAAATGAAGACCACATGTAACAAAATAATAATGAGGTATTGTAGCACCAAAGTAGCCCAAAAGAATCCAAAACACATCCTAATAGTAGCCGAGAAAACAACAAGATCTATCAAACAAAATAAAAAAAGGCAATAGCCCTATCTTAGTTCTGTTTATATTTGTCCTTCACTTGAGTGGATATCTTGAGAAGGTTTTTAAGGAGAGTTTCTTTGTCTTTCATCATAATCTTGAGACATTTGACTCATCTTCCTTTCTATTCACCTCCCCTTTGTTGTCACACCAGCATTGAGCTCCTCGATGATGGAGTTGATAAGGGCGTTTTGCATGCTAAATCCATCTACAAGGATATTGTTGTTGCTTTCCATAGTTTTTAATCTTGTTTCCACATTTTGCCAGTTCTGAGTGACCTTGTCAACCTTGTTAGCTTTGAGATCTTTGACATTCTCTCGAATCACCCTAATATCTTTCCTAAGCCATTTAATCACATCCTTTTGAATCTCAAGCTCATTGTGAACAAAATCCTTAGAATTTTTATCAATATTATTTCCTAAAGAAAGAAGACAATGTGCAGCCATATCACCATCTGAACCTTGCTAGTAATGTAAATTTCATTTTGAATTTCTTGTATTAAATAACATAATGTAGTGTAAAAATGGCATTCATGCATACTATAATCTACTTCTTCATGGTTATCACGGGAGGAGCACTACTACATTTTTGCAAATAGTGATACAATTTGGACCATACTGCGATGAATGGGATTCTGTTCATTTCAAGAGACTTTTAACTACCTTACACATATATCACAACATCTAGACGAATTTTATTTTAAGTCGATTTTACGTCGGAAATTGACCTTCTTTGAATTTTTTTCTCGTGTATTTCTTCATAGAATTCGTGTTATGGGTATGATGCAAACTTGATATGACTATACATTTTTAATTACATCGCATTTGCATCACTTTTGCACCTCATTTGTGTCACCATTTTTGTCGTTAATTTCATTCAAAAAAATTAATATCGTGTGGCACAAAAGTGATGCAAATTTAGTTTGATAAATTAAAAAAATGTAATATAATTATTTGATATATGATATCATTGATGTTTTTGAAAATATAGAAGACATTAATATTATATGTGTGTGTGGGGGGTGGTAAGTGCACAAAGACGAGGACCAAAAAGTGGACAAAAAAATAAACCAGGGGGCCATATTTACTAAAATAATTAAGTATGTCTTTATACTTTAAACTCGATAGAACTCATCTCATAGTTCCAAAAGTTATAGTCTAGAAGATAGTTTTTTCAAAATCCAATCAGTAGTACTCACTCTTTGTTATTTAGGATTTGAGGATTAAATCTAAAGCTTTTAAGTGTAAATTTTACAATCGGATTCTGTTTTGGGAAAATATATAGTCATTTTCCAGTTTTGGGGACTCCCAAAAATGGTTGCTAACATTTGTACGAGTTTTAGATGTGTTAAAATTAGATTTTACAAAGCTTTTGAGGATTAGGGTTGTGCTTTCATCCATTTCTAGGATATTGTTGAGTTTTTTTTTTTTTTTTTTTTTTTCGAGTGGGTGTGTCTCATGGCGGGGAGTATTTTTAGGATCAACATGGCCATAAAAAAATCCTAGTCTTTTTGAAGAATTTTTCGAGTGAGATTCCTTTGTGCGATGTGTTGTTCTGTCTTTTCTTGCTAAATTTTCTAAAACATGACATATTTGCTTATTGTGGCTAGTAAGTGGGTTGGACTACTAGAGCTAAAGATGGTAAGGAATGTTTATACTCTCTTAATCGATCTATTTCCCCATCCTTGGTGCCTCATTTATCTCAATAAAATCTACCAAATATGAGGTCTTACATGGTTATCTTTTTGTGGGTCCCTTAGAGGTGGGGTGGGGCTTTTGATTTTTCCATATTTGATCTTGCATTGTGGGATTGAAGAGAACCTATGGTTGATTGTAAGGAGATTCAATTTGAGGAAATATCTCATTATGAAGTGCATGGTTTACAAAGTCAAGTGGAAGATTCCACCCTGGCTTTGTTGTGATTGTTAGTTGATCTGTGTGGGTGGGGGCTAGGTGTCCCTTGGTCAAGTCAACCTGGGTTGGTCTTGATTGTTAGAATAGGCTAGAGGGAGTAAATTATAGTGGATATTCCTACATTTATCTTCATTTCAATATGGTTTACCCTATTTTTGAGTAGTTCATCTACTATAGGGTATGTCCCCATGTTGGTTCACTTTATCTCAATTATCTTGATTGTCTCTTGAAGACTCTAGTTTTTAGTTGGTTTATGTTGGAAGTTTATTCCTTGATTTTAGTTTTTCAACCTATTATGTATTCCAGTAAGGTTGGGAGTTAGTGGTTGTAGAGGATATTAGCATGTCGTCAAGCCTGCCATTTTGAGTGAAGATCCCTATGTTAAAGTAGTATTTCCACTTGTGCTTGTTAAATTATCATTGCCCATGTTTGATTTTCTCTTATCACACCTCAGGTTTCTCTTTGTGTCATAGTGTCGTTTGTTTAAAGACAACCGGACATGGGATTTCCATACACCGCACCAAAATGCTAAGTATCTAAATATTAACTTCATCTCCTAAATATGCAAAACCCTACAAAAAGTCCTTTTGAATGTCAAAGGTCCCCCGAATGATGAATTTAACTTGTCTTTATATTTTTTTATCTTAATTTGATTCAAATTTGAATTGGATTATTAAATTATTTGAGCTACCACATCATCTATAGGCTTCCTTGGTTGCACCATGTTATATTTGTTAGTTGAGGATGATATGTCATTGATATTCTCATTAGATAATTTGTCAAGTGCTTCATCCAATGCGCCCATATGTCGACTTGCTTCCATAATCGACATATGTCCCTGATAGTTGATCTTCATTCATTCATTTGATCACTTCTGACATGTCCTATAAGTAATTACTCTATCACATGCTCTTATTATTCTCTAGTATTACACATACCAAAATGTGTTTTTCTTTGTCAAAACTCTTCATACCAGGTGTGCACTTTTTGTGCAATCATTATCCTTTGTGCAAAGCATTTACACTTCGCTACACAATATCTAGACTTTTTGTTGCACATTCCTTGCTTTTCTTTCATGCTTTCCTTGAAGACAAAATTTAAGAACTCATGTAGTATAAGTTTTTCCCATGATTCTCTTGCATTATTGTTAGTTATTTTTAAAAGACATTTTTATATTTTAATGACTATTTATATTTTAATGTTTATAATACAATTTAAGTATGGATTCCAAGCTATAAAGTTTTGTTATCATGGGGATTAAAAATGGATTACATTTGTATGTTATGATGCACCTCTGAAGGCCTTTCTATTGTATTCAATGTAATATTTTCATTCAAGATAATCTCTTTATTAACAACCAAATAAATGACGTCAACCAACATCCATATAAGCAAATTTATTCACAAAAGAGCATACCCGATGAGATATATATTTTTTACTAGTAGTTTTTATTTAATTTGCCATGATTGAAATCACACCTTAACCATATAAGAAAGGTATTTATTCATAATCATAAGATTGGGCACGTTCAATCCTAGGGATAGGGTATATTATGCACCTTCATTAGACTACAATTCAATCACAATCATATCATTGGACACTACACTAGCCTATGTATGTCGGGGGATATGTATCATTGTATGTGAAAATTTACTCTTAGTAGTAAAAGGGTTCATTCAAAGTCTATTGAAGGCTATCAATATGATTAACCAAAGAAAAATGAGTTGGAGTAAACTTAAACTAATGAAATTAAACATACACTAACAAAATCAAAGATCTTAAACTTATCAATATTTTAACATTAGTAGGAAAATATTTACTATAAGAAAAATTTCAAATCATATCTCACCTTATCTCCAAATTATGAGTAAATTACATCTATTGGATATAATGTCGAGTCCACCCAATTGTAAACTCAATTATGCAAAAGCTCATTCCTTTGAGTTTCATCTAATTAAAGAGTAAAATAAGATTTACATGTCATTGTAACCCACATAAAAGAATCCCTTAACAATTGAAAATAAATTGTTTATATGTCACACATCATGTAAAGGAAATTATTCTTTCACAAAACCCTCGAACTTCAAACATTTCAAGAAAGGGATCCTTCTCTTTCCATTCAATGTCCTTAAATTCTTCAACAATACTTAGCTTTACTGGTATTCAAGACTCATTAACTTGCACGAGCTAACATAAAGTATTGAGAATGCATGTGAAAGATGAACCTTCATTATCATATTGATAAATTAATTTGAGTATTGCGAATATGACTTCTTGGAATTTTCTACGCTCTAACAATCAAAATTTACTATACATAGTTAAAAAAACTTTGGCCACTCGACAATGTAGCCTACCACACATGAAATCATTGTTTGGTTGCTCCAAAAATGCATGTCTACATTCCCAATCAAAATAGATGTCCATTCCTAATTAAAAAATCATACCAATGCCACTATGAAAATTAAGAAAACTAATACAATAGTGAATTGAATTATAAGATAGGAAATTGAGGATGGACTTTTATAAAAATACAAAAAGATATTTCCATTTTATAAAACAACGAATATATGTTTGTGTGTGAGTGGGTGGGGGTGGAGTGGAGAGAGGGGATGGGGATAATAATGTAGGAAAATCATAAATTTATTACTAATGCATTGTAAATTTTAGATAACATTATATATTTGTGTACATTTGATTAAAAAGCACATGAAAATGCTTATTACAAAATTTGTTTATGTCAAAGGGCCCTTGGTCTATTGGTGTTGATGTATGGCTTTCAATGAGCCCACTAGGGATCAAGTCTTGTTGAGTGCAAGGCTTAGAGACACCCGACACAAAGATTCAAATGGTTGAGGCCAAGATCATGCCTGGGTGATTTTGATGGTGTGGATGCCCCTTACTCGTAGTTGCTTAGCTGAAGGTGATCACTAGTTTAGTTTCTTCGCTTACTTTGCATTGTTGAATCTATATGTTCCCTTGAACTTAGGCAGAGATGCCATTAAACTATGTAATCTAGTGCCCAATTGTAACACCCTTAGAGGTGCTCAATCAAAAAAATGTTTATGGTGTAATTTGCTAAGTCTAACATTATAGTCATATATAAGTGATTGTGGATCAAGGTAGTAGGACACCCTAAAATTGTGATGTAATGGTCATGGGGCACTCTAAAAGTGTGGGTCATGAGGTTCCAACTCTAGTAAGAAAGTAGTCATTATAGACATTTGAAGGTTTTGGTATAAACTATGATGATAATAGGATGCATTGGTATAAACTTAAGTCACCATGTTTGTGTTTGTGTTCGTGTTCGATAAGGATAAAAATCGAAACAAATTCACCACCACCGAAATCTGAATTTTTTTGTCAATAAATTTGAATCGAATAATTTTGTGTTTTTATTAGTTTATTTTATAAATAAATAATAAATGTACAATAATGTCAAAATATATAAATAGTACTAAATAGCTTTAAAAACTATGAAAAATATGTCCAAACTCAACATATGCATCATGATACGTAGATCATGATAGAACATTACACATGAACTCACAATTTTAATTTAATAATACAATTAAATTGTTAAAACCTTCTAAAAAAGAAAAAAGAAATAACTAGAATGTAATTTAACTACTTAGTCAACTCAACATTTAAATGTAACTTAATATTAAAAATACTTATATTATTCATATAAATAAATACATATCATATCATGAAAACATTCCCAACTTGTTTATTTCAATAATGAATATCAAATGATAAGCTATACTTCTAAATATCTAAGTTTCTAATCGATTTTCATCTAATTATAAATTTTTAACTATTAACAAATCTAAAAATTAATATATGTAAACATTAATCTCAATGAATAAAAACGCAACCTTAAATATATAATTGTAAAGACCACACTACATAATAAAATAAAATAAATATTAAACCTAAATACCTAATAGGCTAATTGTAAACACTAAGCATGCATCTAAAATAAATTCTAAATAATAAATACTAAACCTAATCAAAATAAAATAAAACCTAAATGGGTAATACCAAACCTAAATCTAAATCTAAAATAAATAAAACCTAAATCACTATTACCCAACCTATATACATTTTTTTGAATAAAATAAAAATGGCGTGGCTTCTCTACACAAATAGGAAAAACAACTCTGGAATGGAACATGGGAAAATAGGTTCTAGAACACAGGTCTTCAACACTAGAAAATGGACATAATGATCTATGTTGTAGAATGATTTGTGTTGCACTTAACAACACCTCTACCACAATTAACAAGATTATAAAATGTAGACTCTAGAGGCTTCAAAATCACATATTCCGTGAGGCTTTTAAATCACAAATTGTGTCCCTCATACACTTCGTAGTTTTAAAAACAACACAAATTTTGTTTAAGAAATAATTGAAACCCTAACACTAGGTAGCGTGTAAAGAAACTATAGCTATGTGAAATGTCGACATAATTAATAAATAAATAAAATACTTATTGATATATTTCCCTTACGTTACTAACATTACAACTCCCATCTTAACCATATAATAATTAATCATAAGATTAATTATTATCAATCCCTTTATCATATATATCCTTTATCTTAATTATTCTCATCATTTACATAATATCCCATCTCATCATTAATCATTTTTATTCATTATTAATATCCTATTATCCCACCCTAATCTTCATTATCATTTTCTAAGAATTTAATATTCCTACACCCACCTACCCACCTACCTACACCTAGCCTCTCCATGTAATCTCTCCCTAATCACAATTAATCTTACCTAATCCTGAGTTAACCAAATCCTCCACCTCTAAATCTAGAGGCTTCTATTTCTAAAAGCCTCTCTAAATTTCCCTCCATTATATTTAAAAATTCAAATATAACTCCCTCCTTCTAAATTCTAGAATTCTCCATTCTATATTCTTATGTCATCTCATGCAACAACAACCATTGATCTTTCATCTGCGTGGAAAGATCTTAACCCTTCATTTTCTCTTCCCCTACCTATAAATTAGCATTCCACCCTCCATGGAAACTAACATTTGAAAATTGCAACTAAGTGCTGCCAAAATCTCTCAAAAAGCTTTCCAAATCCTTGAAGCATTATCAAGCAAAATATCCAATCTGAGGGGAGGTGTTGCCCAATGATTCCACAAATCGGAAGCAAGTGCTAGTAACTTAGATCAATCATCTTGAGCACATCAAAGAAATCAAGGGATCTCTTCATTGGTAAGTGAAGGTATTGCATTCTCTCTCCATGTCCATCTAGTTCAATCTAAAGTAGTGCTTAGTAGTGTTATATTAGGAATCAAGTTGCTTTGGTCTTTTGTTTGCATTTGCACTAACAATTCTTTTTGCATCTATAGAAACAAACAAAAAAGTAAAAGGAATTTAAAACATTTTCAACTGATTTTATTAGCCAATTTTGTGATTTTTTTAGGGTTTTCATTAAAATTGCATAAAATTTGAATCTATGAGTTTTTCAGCAATTTTACATGATTTTTGTTGTTTTAATTCACCAAATTTTGATTTTTTTGGTTGAAATTCGGTGAATTGTTTGACTTAGGTATAATGTATGATGCCATCGAGGTCACTTTCAACCTTACTAAATTTTCTAAAACCCAATATGTATTTTTCCATCAATTTAATAATCATAATAATGCTTTTAAATCTTTTAAAATATAGAAAAACATTCAAAAAATCCATCATAGGGTTACCTAGAAAAACATTTCGTCAAACACTTTAAAACATCCTTATCCCTGCAATTTGACTTATGATATTCCATGAAAATGATGATAAAAAAATTAGTTATGGAGATGAATTAAGATTTATTACACTCATTTAACAAGTAAAAATTCACAATTTTCCTCTTTTAAAAGAAAATCTACTAATCCATATGAAGAAAAAAACCAATTTTTCGAAAAGAGGGTGAATGTTATGTAAGATGTGACAAACCTTATTTTTCACTAGTTTTTCTTCCCTTAGCGCCATAACCCTATCTCAGGGATTTTTGTGGTCATCCATAAAGGAATGGCTCTAAATCTGAAAATCTCTTTCTAGATTTAGCTTCATTTCTCTACAAACCTTAGGCATGAAAATATTATTTAAAAAAATTTTAAATGTCATCTAAAAATGTAAAAAACATGCATATTTCAGAAGTAAAAATGAATGAGAGAAATAATTTATTGATTTGGTTAAACCCCAAATGAATTCCTTTCAACAATTTGTTTTCCATCTCTTCTAATATTTTCCCCAAATTTCTATAGAGCTTTCATGCATTCCAAAATTTTCTATCCCTTATCCTAGTCACCTAATTCCCTTGTAATATTTTTTACATGACCAAGATCCCTTCCATGATACTTTTCTTATTCTTTTCGTTCCACTCACCCCCTTCTCTCCTTCCATTTGCCTTCTCTTTTTTCTGTCTTATGTGAATGCATAATAGGGTAACATAAAAAATGGGCACATATGGGCATGTTGACCTTAAGCCTTGGTGTGATTGTGAGGGTTAAGTAGTTCATTATTTAGTAATGGATATGTAATAAAACATGAATTCATAGTAGATTATAACATTAAATACAAACGTAGAGCCATAAGAACATGTATATAGAGAAAAACATCATCTTTATAATAATATTTCATAATTCATTACAATTTAGAGTGTGTTCTATCTCTCATTCTCTAACACTTCCATTCTATACTTGTTCCTATTCTCTATTTCTCTCTATTTATATATTTCTATATTCCTCTCTATATTGTTATATATCTTCAAGTGTCTCTCTATATTGTTATTTATTACAATGTTTTACAATGAGTATAAAATCCATACAATACCAAATTGTCACCCCTTTTAATAGTGACTCCACATATTTGATTTTGGTATATGTCTTCATTGTGTGGTTTTCCCTTTATTTTGTGTCTTTCCTCGGTATTTGGTGGATATTTCAAAGGTGTTTGGAAAATTCTCAATGACCTTCGACTTTCTCCGATGTCCCGGGTTCTATCTTTTACTTGTGGATTCTCATAGTGATAAGAATATTTTTAGTGGTTCATGAATTTTGTAGTTTTCTGTTGTATAGTTCCTCATGGGATTCTATTTTATCAATATCTTATTATGTAAACTTATGAAGAAACATGTCAATATCATCCTCTAACTTCAAAACATTGTCTCATCCTCAAGACAACCTAGATGAATAACACTATCCAAAACCTATCTTATCTTCAAATTTTGATTTCTTCACATATTTTCGTGAGTATTATCTCCCTAAAAATGTTGATATAAAAATTAATCCTTCTTTATTGTGGGAACACCATGACATCAACCTACCAAAACTTAGACATCTAACACAAGGAATTGTTTCTTCATTTGACTCACCCAATTGAATTTATGAGACATAGTGTGTTTCATAAATGTTTTTGAACAATAATTTACACTATAGTACATGTGGCTTAAATTCCTCTTTATAATGGTTGCGGGAAATAATTAGTATATTTTGCGGTAATATGTCCTTCAAAAATTTCCACGTGAGACGAGGCACTCTTGTATGGGTTCATGTCATAGCTGCTATTTTTGAATTTTTCTAGAAAAGTGATATGAGCTCAATTGGGGCTTGAATTCCCTTCATCTTTGTGTAGTTTTTCTTTTCCATTGAAAGCTCCCATTGTAAACGTGTAATTTCTCTATCCATACGGTTGTTATAATCCTCCATATTCACTATTTTTCTGCTCTTTCCATCTACTTTAGTTGGTACTTAGTTGTTAATCTACCAATTTTTTCCATCATGTACCATCCGGGTCTTTTGAGATATGGTATGTCATTGATTCTTTATTTAAATCCCTTTATGTGTGATTGATGACTTAATTTGGTTTGGGGAGGAGGAAGAGTTTGTAGTTCGGTAGCTTGAGGATCTACACTTGAGGAACCTTCATGAATTTTATCTTCTATGGGTGGAGCTCCTTATTTATCCATTATATGTGCTTCTACCCCTCTCTCTCGATTATTTTTACACTATGTTCTCCTCCTCATTCTTTAATTTTTCTTCCATCTCCTTTATTTTTTTTTCTACTACCTTTTTTTCTTCAACTTCACCTCCTTTTCTTTAATTTCTTCTCCCTCATTTTTCTTCTTTTCTTCCTACACCTTTCATGTCTCCCCTTCCTCTTTTTTCTTTTCTCCTATTTTTCTTCTTCTTCTCCTCTTCTTCCTTATTTTTGACTAGGTTGTAGTGTGGTTTTTTCCACCTTAAGTTTCTTTTGCCTTTGTGCCAATTTTTTTCCTCCTCTTTTTAGACACATTTTTCCACATATATATTGTGGGATATTTCTTTACATTCTCCTCCATTTGATACTTTCCTTAGTCTTGAGTTTTATTCTTTAGTGGATTTGATGATCCTACCACTTGGTTGGGTCCTTTATGATATTTTGTCCCGAACTCTTCCCATGTTTCTTCGATCATATCAACTATGCTTGGTGGAATAGGTTTTCATGGATCAAGAGGTATATCGTGGAGATATTACATTAAAATTTCCACCTATTCATTTGAGGCTTTGTATGGAAGCGAGGAAGTGTGGGTGATCTGCGGAATGTAGGGGCATAAAATTTGTTATCAATGTCTTCTATGAATACAACTTCCTTCTCATATCTTGCCACTATTTATTTTGAAACTCTAGAGTTGGATGCTACTATTTTAATTATGTTTTCTATTCACCCTTTAAGTGAATTTATTTAATCCAATCTTGGTAGGGTATTCATGTACTCAAATTTTATAGCTTTCTACATGTGTGTTTTGGTCCCATGTGACTTGCTCGATTTTTTCGGAAGTGTGCATGTGAAATAAATGGCTAAACGTAGTAGTAGAGATTCATAGAAAAATATATGCTAATTTTTAATGATTTTTCTTGTATTCTCATGTAATAATGCATTTAACACCTTACACACAAGTTATACTCATACTATCTCATTATCATCTATAGGGGTATTGTGGCATTTCTTACATGTGTGTCATCCTCTTTGTTTGTATGGAATATTTTTAGGCATATTGTTTTTATGGGATGCCTTAGCACATTATTTTTAATGTGTGTTATTCAATCTCCTCTTTTATTGTTGGTCGTGACCATTAATCAAGATTCCTATTTGTGTTGATGTATTCTTCTTTTCTAGTTTTAGTTGTGAATGTCCTTTGTCAATTATATTAGAACACTTTCCATCACTTTAGTAGTTTATATGTAGGGTTTGTCAAAATATAACATATCATTGTGTAAACGGATCAACACAACACTCATAAAATTAGCCACTAGGGAGGAATAATGGATTTTGTTCCATGCATCAAAATTCATCTCATAAATAACCTTAGCATTGTCCTTGTATACCTATTTCCCTATAGCTTCTTCAATGTTGACCAATAGTACTCTATCGGCCTCTAATTATGTGTGATCATACTATGTTAGTTAAAATGAATATATTTATGTGTATCCCAAGCATGTGCTACCTTGAATGGAATGTGAGAAAATGCCCCCTACTAGATCCGATAGCATTGATTTGAGTGTTATCTTCATAAATTTGGTCTATGGCAAGTTGGTTTGTGGAACAACTATGGGATTGGCCATTGTTTCCTCTCTGAAGCCCTAGTTTTCTCCTTAAGCGATTTTGTTCTTCTTCTTCACTCTTCATTTTTGCTCTTAAATTCATAAAATAACTAAGTTATCATTGAATACTTCCCCCTTGTATTATATAGATCTTTGTTTTCTTACATGGTTACCTACCACAGTTATTGCTTTGTGAGTGGGTATGCATTTTTACTTTGTGTATTTTTCCCATTTCGCGGATTATTTTCCTTTTCCACATGTAGATTTTCTGTTTGTTTTGGTTCATGGATTCTTTTAATGTACCATGAAATTTTTATTCCCTATGTGGTTTCTTAGTGTGTCACAACCTTTATATTCCTTCCATAGTTTTATATTTTCCTTCATTTCATAGATTTGATTTTGCCTCCTCTTACACGGTTTTTCTTCTTTGTTATGTAAATTATCTTTCCTTTTATTTGTTCAATGGTTTCCATTTTATCTTCTTTGTTACGTAGTTTATTTTCTATATTCCGTTAGTTTTTATTTTTTTTTCTTCCTTACTCCATGGCTTTTCATTCCTTCTTTATTATGTTGTTTTTCCATTTTTCGGTTCATTCCAAGAGCTTTTTTTTTTAAAAATGGTTCGACATTTTGCATATTTTTGTATATTTTCCCCTTTTCTCATGGATTTGTGTTTATCCATATTTCTTCTTTTCCTCTATTCCTTAATCTAATGTATTTTATGAGAAAGGTTCCCTTATGGGTTTTCACCTTTCTCCTCGCCAAATCTTCTAAATTGTTAGTTTTCAGAAGTGACAAATTTTAGTTTTATCTCTCTCTCTCTCTCTCATTCTTTTTCTCATATCTCTTATTTATTTCATCTAATAACATGATATATCTTAAGACACGCCCCATTCACATATCTTTGGTATTTCCACTTGATGCTTTCAAATTCTGACCCATATGATATAATATATTAACTATGTAGGGTCAT
This sequence comes from Taxus wallichiana var. yunnanensis, assembly GCA_018340775.1. Lineage (NCBI taxonomy): Eukaryota > Viridiplantae > Streptophyta > Pinopsida > Cupressales > Taxaceae > Taxus > Taxus wallichiana. Next base: position 63,385,986 of record CM031241.1, read on the forward strand.
AACCATTTGATTTTCACTTTCCAATTTTTTGTACTTACTATCATATAGTAATATTTTATCCTCCATCTTAAACTCCTTATGTTTGTAATTCCTTTCATGCCATATTTTTATCTCTTCCTTTCCTGTGTTTGGTTATACATGGAAATGAACCTCTTTTCATCTAGTTTCTCCAAGGAAATCAATCTCTCGTACACATAGGCCTCCTCATTTATTATGAGTGTCACTACTACTCTCAACCTTGGAACAATAAATTTCATGGGTACCATGGCTTCTATTCTAAATACCAATTGAAGTAGAGTTCTTTGTGAGTCTTTTATAGGTAGTTTTATATGCCTCCAAGGATTCATGTATCTTCAAGTCCTAATATGCCTTTTGTAGGGAACATATTTTTATTAAGACCTTCTCTAGGACTTTGTTAAAAGCTTCAATTATTCAATTTTCCTATGGATGATATGGAGTTCTCCTTTTACGATTTCTACGGAAATGTTTGAGCAATTCTTTTACAATTTCATTCAAGAAATGTTTTTTTGATCATTTGGTAAAGATTAGCTTGAACACCTAAACCTTATTATTATATTTTTATATATTAATTTTATTGTTGTTATTATAGTAGAGTCCATTGTAGGAATTTCTTCCACCCCATATTGTGAGATATTCTATTTTTGTGATGATGAATCGCCCGAGAGTGTCATGTCGTGGGTTTGATTGGTGTAATGAAATTTTTGGCCCATTTTTCAAATAGAGCTATGGCTAGAACCGGTCTTACTAGCATCTCATCTCTTGCATTTGGTTTCTCCACTTGTTGGTAGGCATCACATGTTCTTGTGTGATTTTGGGAATATTTGAAAATTGTGGGCCACTATGGGGCTCACCTTAGATCTTCCACCTAGTTTTGTCTCCGTCATTATGTTTGTTTGCCACTTTTTCATGTGCTTATTTGAGAATATTTTCCCTTTCATGGTGTAAAATCACTCTTTTAATATGTCATCTCTACCTTTTTTGTATAATTCTCCTTCAACGAGGGTAAATGGAAATTCTTCGATCAATAGTATTTGTTTTCTTATTTTTGTATACCTGCAGAAACTCACTAGTAGGCAAGAGATATGAAATTTTTTAAATTATTTTAGGACTTCTTCTATACAAATAAATGGTCTCTAGGAAATCATCATCATTTTGTCCTTATTCATCTCCATTGTAAATTATAGATAGATAATCTGGCTCATTATTCAATTTTCTTGGCTTTACAAATATAGTGAGTTCAAAATATTCGAACAACAACAACCATCTACAAAATCTTCCTTGTAATATTAGTATATTTATCAAGTACTTTAGCGGTTCATGATCTCGTGTATAAAATAAATGGTGTAGCCAGTGTAAGTAGTGCTTAATTTTTCTAATCATACACCATGAAAAGGAATTCTCTTTAAGTGGTGGGGTAATTTATTTATGGTTTAGCGAACTTCCTACTTGCAAATTTTGTGAGGTGGTTCATCTTATCTCATGTTTGGGATAATACTAAGCTCATTGGGTCCTAAACATCTACATGTACATGAAAAGGTATTTTAAAATATGGGAATATGATAATTGGAGAATGCAATATGTTGTCTTTCAATGTTTCAAATGTGTCCGCACATTCTTTAGTCCATTCAATATGTTTTTTTTTCCTTTTTTCAATAACCCTCTAGTGGAGCACTTATAGATACATAATTCATTATGAATTTCATGTGGTATCATTTATATCCCAATAAGGTGTTGTTAGGGATAAACATAAATATATGTGGATCAATCCCACAAAATCACATAATAAGAACTATGAACAGAAAATATAGAAACAAAATACACAACAAGAAGATAGGATTTAATGTGGTTCACCCAATGTGGGCTACATCCACCAAGAAACACTTGCCCATATTTTATTATAAGACAACAAGAGTATAATCCACTCTCGATCAATCTTCTCACAATTACAATGCACATATCTTGTTTGGAGATATGCTATACTCTCAAAATTCACACACCCATATATTTCCCTACTATATGTCTAGCTATTTATAAGCACATCAATAGGTAATCTGTCTAAGCAATTTTACAATACCATGGGTACCAAAACCATGGGCCAAAAAACTGACCCATAAACCTATGGGTTAAATACCACCCATATAATTAATACATGAAAAGACCACATTTTTCGGTTACTCCCAAAAAATACAACACATGAAGAGTGTATAATACTTTTAGTGTATAATTTACAACACATCTAACATGAAAATAGGCTCCACAACCTAAAATATCCCATTTGGAGACTAATTTTCTCCGAGAAGCTTCTCAACCCTTCACTATCATCCATGAAGGCCAACCAAAACCGAACACTACTTCATTCTCCTTGTGACCAGCTTGGCCATCATGTCTACGAGGATTCGACTGGTAAAAATCTTCACCAACTTTAAATTCTCTTCATCTAATGTTGTCCTGATGAAATGATACCTTAATTTTATATGCTTCATCCTATAGTGGAAATTAGAGTTCTTTTCTAGGTGTATAACACTCTTACTATCACTATGTAACTTCCCTTCCTTCCGATTATGCCCCAAATCCTCAAGAATTTTTATAACCAAATCATCTCTTTGTTTTCCTTTGTAGTAGTAACATAATTAGCCTTTATGGTTGACAAATTCACAAGCTTCTATAGTTGTGAAATCCATCTCACCACTATGTCACCTACAAAGAAACACATAACCTATCATGCTCTTCATATCTAAATCTAAAGCAATGTTTGAATCTATATAACCATGCAAAGTGGTATTTGATCCACCGTAGTACAAAAACAGCAGATCCGCATGGTCCCTCTCAAGTATCAAAGGATCCACTTCATTACTTTCCATTTCTCTCTACCCGGATCACTCCAGAACCTACTCACTTTGCTCCCACTATATGGGAAAGATATGTCCTAATGCACATAATGACATACATCAAGGTGCCAACTACTGATGAGTAAGGTACCTGGACATCTGAATTATCTCCTCCTCTTCCTTTGGAAACCTCTTCTTTGATAACTTGAAATGGCCTCGCCAAAGGAGTCCCAACCAGGTTTAGTATTTTGCATATTGAATCTCTCAAGACCTTCTTAATAGACTCTTTATGAAATAAAGTGAGATTTCATTCCTTCTTTCCTAAGATATTCTCATACCAAGGATTTGTTTTGTTTCCCCAAATCCTTTATAGCAAAGGAATCGCTAAGTTGTTCCTTAAGTACCTTTATTTCTTGTATGTTTTTACCTGTTACCAACATGTCATCCACATACAAATAAAAGATAATGTAACTTTCATCATCAAACTTCTTGATATATACGCAATGGTCTGAATGATACCTAGAGTATCCATGATCCATCATAAAACTATGAAATTTTGTGTACCACTATTATGGAGCTTGTGTTAGGTCATACAAGAGCTTATTCAATTTACACACCATGTTATCCTTCCCTGTGACCTCATATCCATGTGGTTTCTCCATGTATAATTCCTCCTCTAAATCACCATGAAGGAACGCAGTCTTCACATCCAGTTTCTCTAAGTGCAAGTCTTATGATGTCATTATCCCAAGAATAGTTCTAATAGAATCCATCTTCATTCTACTGGAGAAAATATATCATCGAAATTAATACCCTTCTTTTCAGACAAACCCTTGAACCCCAATTGGGCCTTATACTTTGTGTACCTCCATCCTCCTCTTTGACTCTATACATCCACTTTTTTTACAATGCTCTCTTACCTTCAGGTAGGGATACCAAATCCCAAGTATGATTTTCCATAAGAGACTAATGTTCTTCATCAATGGTTTGATCCCACTTCTTCCTGACATCTACCTACAATGCTTCCTCAAATAAATTTTTCTCTCCATTTTCAGTGAGTAATAGATAATTAAGAGATGGAGAAAACTTTTAGGTTCCCTTCTTACCCTAGAAGACCTTCTTACTACATGAGTTTGGGGTTCTTGTAGAGTAGGTGTCTCGAACAGTTGTAGACTTAGAATTGGTTGTTCTACAACATACTCCAACACTATGTAATATTTTTGGAATCCTCTCCTTAATCCTTCAATTTTTGTATATACATGACTTTTCATTAAATAACACATCCCTATATTGGAAGATTTTTCTTATCCTTAAGGCTCCAAATCTAGAAACCAAAGGCATCCATACCATAACCATCAAAGGTAAAATATTTCAGATTTAGCCTCTAACTTGATCCTATCATCTTTATCAATATGAACAAAGTCTTCACAAAAAATACTCTAAAAGGAATAATCAACCTTCCTACCAGACCAAGCTTCCTCAGTATGACTCCACTCAATGCATTTGATGGTCCTCTATTGATAAGATATATAGTCGTGTGCTCACTTTGCCACCAAAAATTGAAGGGACCCTGTATGCAACCTCATGCTCCTAGCATACTCCATGATAGTCTTGTTCATTCTTTATGACACTCCATTTTTTTGTGGAGTTATTATAATTGTCCTCTATCTGTGGAATACATTCCTAAAACAATAATCAATAAATGCAATGCTACAATATTCTCCTCCATTATCTAACATGTGAGAGATTTTAACTCGAGACCTATTTCATTCTCAACCAAGGATTTCCATCTTTTAAATGTATCAAACACATCAAATTTTCTCCTAATGTCATACACCCAAACTTTCCTAGTTACATCATCAATAAAAGTGACATAATAAGATGAACCACCAATAGAAGATACTTGAGTTGGCCCCCATACATCTGAATGAACCAAATCCAACTTATTCTCCTTTCTTGTAGGTCCAACCTTGAGAAAATTTACCCTTTTATGTTTTTGTATATAATATTCACAAAAATATAAATCAATCTCTTTCAATCCAGGTAATCTATCCTTCAAAATTTGCATGCCCTTTTGGCTCATGTGACCGATCCTATAGTGCCACAAAGTTGCATATGCTTTTACAGCAACTAAATTACAATAATCAACACTACTAGTTAAATACAAGGTACCAACCTTCTTACCTCTTGCTACCACAAGAGAACCCTTGGTCACCTTCTAGGATTCTATTGTAAAATTCACCATACAACCTTCACTACCTAGCTACCCTACGGATACCAAATTCCATCTCAACTTGGGCACATGTCTGACATCCTTTAATAGCCAAGTGTTCCCATTTTGCATCTTGACCTGAAAACATCCTTTTCCTACTATGTTGCAAGACTCATCATCACCAAGATAAACATGTCCAAAATACCCTTGAACATAATCAATAAAAAAATGCTTATGTTGTAGCATTTAAAGAAGACCCTGAATCTAAAACCCAAGACTCACCAATATTATCCAAGGAGAGAATTAATGATTCTGAAAAAATACTGGCCGCTTCACATTTTCCCCTTTGGTATCTTCCTATTTTTTATTCTTGTCCCGAAGAGCCCAATAATCTTTATTTACATGCCCATCCTTTCCACAATTGCCAAAGATACCATATTGCTCTTTGATTTTGATCTTTCATGGTTTCCTTTCCCTCTAGTCTTTTGTCTCCCTCTACTCTCCACCGCCAAAGCATTCCCTGAAGTAAAAGTCTCCCTAGATTTTCTATTACATTTCCTCACTAAGGATCACTCCTATAACATCCTCAAACTTCAACTTGGCATTGTTAGAGACGAGTTACTCACAACCATCACTAGGCTATTCCAACTCTCTGGTAAGGAGCACAAAATTAGTAGAGCCCTAACTTCATCATCAAAGTCAATTTTTACAGAGTTCAACATACACAACCATATTAAATTCATTTAAATTATCTACAACTGAACCATTTTCAGACATCTTCATATTAAATAACTTTTTCATCAAAAATATTTTATTAGAAGCATAGGGTTTCTCATATAACTTCCTAATGTGTTCATCAGACCTTATGTGGTCTTCTCTATTATATATTGAACACGATCGAAGATGCTAAGCACAATCAAATGGCTCACTGAGTGATTTCCTATCAAGCATCTCCCACTCCTCATCCAACATACCCATTGGTTTCTTTACTTTTCCTACCAATGGAACATGGAGATCCTTCTAATAGAGGTAATATTCCATTTGCATCTTCCATAGACCAAATTTCTGCCCATTGAACTTTTCAACCTTTGATCTACCATCATCTGTCATAGCTCCCACTCAAGCTAATAACCCTTCTTATGATTCAACACTTCAACAAACACAACTAGAAGCTCTGATACCAATTATTAGGGATAAACAGAAAGTATATATGCAAATCAATCCCACATAATCGTAGTAATAAGAACTATGAATAGAAAATACAGAAATAAAATACACAACAAGAAGACAAGATTTAATGTGGTTCACCCAATGTGGGCTACATCCACCAAGAAACACTTGCTCATATTTTATTACAAGCCAATAAGAGTGTAAGCCACTCTCAGATCAGTCTTCTCACAATTACAAAACATATATATTGTTTGGAGCTATGCTAAAAAACTCTCTCAAATTCACACTTGAATTCACACACCCATCTATATCACTCCCTACTTGTATGCCCAACTATTTATAAGCACAACAGTAGGTTTAAAATACCATGGGTACCAATACCATGGGCCAAAAACCGACCCATAAACCTATGGGTTAAATACCACCCATTTAATTAATACATGAAAATACCACATTTTCGAGTTACTCCCAAAAATTCTCGGGGGATATGTCACCCTCGAACCCTGCGAGAATACATGAAGAGTGTATAGTACTTTTAATCTACAAGTAACTCTTCCACGTGCCCGACCTCTCGAGGTCGTGCTTGAGAGACAGGCCGGTGGGGTAGAATATGTGTGGGATGCAAACAAACTAGTTAGGCAGTCTAATGTCTTCGACACGCACTAGTGGAATTTGTGAATCTAAGGCAAAGAAGGCCCTTCTAACTTGGACTGGTGTGATAGATCGATCGGCAAGGATGACTGCTCGAAGGCTCCAATCAATATCGAGCTCTGGCGTGATTCGATCTATGGGTTGTGGAATACGTGGAAAATGACCTGGGATAGTTTCGTGTATGTCTCCTGATAAGGTCATATAGTGGATGGTGAATATAATTGACTCTACGGACGATTCTCTGGCCTAGTCCAGAATTCTCTAGCTTCGTTAGCCGCTATATCTAATAAGGACAATTGTTCGATGATGATGGGTGGAAGTGGAGTGGACTGAAATACTAGTGTGCGTAGGCCAGTGTCTATATCTGATTGACTTGTGGACTCGTTGGGCTATGGGATCTGTGGATCACAACCATAGACTCTTGGTTGTTGCGGTCCTGTTATGGTCATGCGCGAAATCAAGTTCTAATCCCTAGTATCCAGTAATCATATGCTTTCTCAACTTCTATGTTTAGAACCAACAACTGTGTGATCTTCTCAGAATATCTCACAGGCGTTCGTGCAACCTGGATCCTTAGACTGGTATCTATATCTGTGAGAGTATCTCCTGCACCTGGCTGTGGGACCAAAGGATCACAACCAAAGGTTTGTTCTCTTTCGAACCCTTCTACAGTCATGTGAGTGTTTACCTAGGGCAATCTGTAATTTGGTTGGTTTGACCAAAACGTGTGTGCTTGGTCGTCCTCTATGTTTAACCCTCTCAACTGAGAACTGATCAGTTGTAAATCTGTTGTTGTTCGGAATACTTGTATTCTGAGATTTTGGTCTATGTCAACTATTGCTGTAACGAGATTTGGTTGAGGTACGATTGGCTCAAATATATATTCCCTGGGCTCCTGAGGTCCCGTGATTGTCATACGAAACAAAATGCAAATCTAACTGTAACGAAGCAAATTCTAACTACGTGAAATAAATCTAACATATATAACTTTTATTCTTCTAAGAAATCTTTTAACAATTTTAAGGAAAGCAAACTATTTTAAACGTATCTAGGAATAATAAACAATATTTTAAAATAGACAAGATAACCGAGTATAGTTATTTGCCTGTGCGATTTGTAGAATTATTCTAAATAAATAAAATAGCTCGTCTAATCTATCTGCAAGATTCTCGATCCTACCTCAGAAGTGAGGAGTGAATCATAGTTTCTCAGAAACTATCAATCCTCACAGCTTCCCTGGCAATATCGAGAATAGAATTCACTGAAATGAAGCAATTATCTACTCTATTTGATATGATTCTAACTAGAACTTTGAAAGTTAAAACCTGGATTCCATAGAACAGTGGCGAATCCGATGGTGTGTGTGATCTTGTCCCCTCAGTATGATCTCCTCGTTCTTTCGTGTTCACGTGGATCCAGAAAAGCGTGTAATGCTAGCACTGATAAGAGTAGATTTTAGGACAAGGACGGCTCGAATGCGGACCAAAAATGCGAGTAGGAGAGGGACGGCGCAAGAGTCACGAGCTTGGCTTATGCGATTCCTAGCGGGATTTTCTTTGCGAGTCATGCAACATGAAGCGACCCGAGACACTATAACTATCTTATTCAAAGAGCAAAACCTCACAACTTTAATGGCTTCCTAAGCTATTAGTTCCATGGATTGGATAAAATAACAACATTGTTTGCCTGAAGTGGATATGTGGCTTACCAACAGCTGAATAAAGCTAACCAGGCATATAATGAACTGAACTAAGAACTCTAAGCAACAATGAAAATTAAATCTACAACAAAGAGAAATTCGAGAGCAAGCTTCAGACCGGATTGGATGAAATGACAGCACTGCCTGCACAAGATGGGTATGTGGCTTACCAACAGCTGAGCAATCTAACTAAAGATGCAAGTGAATTCAAGCTATGGCTTCTAAACAAGATAACAAGCTAAAATACTAAAATGAGGAGAGCAAAGATCAGTCTTCAAAATCTAGCCAAACTTCTGACCATTTGCTTGTGCACAAACCATGCATTTATAGGAATTCAATCACCCAAAAATCAAAACCAAATGGAACTCCTAAACAATAAACAAAGGAAAAACACTATTCCAGGGGACCAAAAACATAAATGCATGCCCAAGTCGGCAAAGAAAGCTAGTGAATCGTGAGGTGAATCGTGATATTTCATGCGAGTCGCGTCAAAAGAATGTTACGGAAAACGCACGGGACCGCCGCTTGGCGGGCGGCGGTTACGGACCGCCGGCGGTCTGCCGCCGCCTGCGGGGTGGCGGTTTCGTCACTTGAAGATCAAGAGGCCAAGAAAGAGGAAAAAGGGGAAAACAAAGGGCGCGGGGCTAAGCGGGGCATGCGGGATGTTAACGCATACTCTCAGAGGCTTTTCGGATCCGAACACCTTGCGAGAGACTGTATCATCATTGGGGAACTTATTACTGTTTGTTACATGATACGATACCTTACAATTTTGGGTACGTACATATTGCCCCCTCGGAGAAGCGTTTTAGCCATGAAGAGGCATAAAACGGTGGGTCCGAGTATGGCAGTCCCGAAATGGGGAGTTAGAAGCTATACCTTACTCGTCCGTGTGTTGAAACGACGCCATCCGAAATTCCCGCTATCTGCAAAATGAAAAGAGAACTCAAGTGCAGATAGATACAAAACTTGGAAAATAAACGCTAAATTAATAGGGAATGAGAACGTACCATTCGTGCGGGGATAGGAACTTACCTCCATCAGCGCTCCAAACCTGCGAAAAAGTCTTTTAAAATGAAATAGGGTGCTATATATATGAAAGTGGGCCCATTTTCCTATTCATTTGCGCGAGTTGATTTGATTGATTTTGAGCTCTGGGACCCACGGTGACGGTTTCGTGCGTGAGTAGAGTCAAAACGTCCGCAGCGAGATTGTGATCATGCCTCCACGTGCGGAACACCACCCTGCTAGATCACAGGTTGGTTTTCTTCAATTTTGTGTTTTTCCCCCTTTAAATTTGAAATGTTAAATTTGTCGTAATGGGGGGGTTATTTTTGAAAATGTTAGGTTCAAAAGGTCCACCTAGGGGGGGCGCCTACTGGGTAGGCTCCATTTTTAGTTTAAATGGTCTTTTTTTACTCATTTTGGGCTTTTTGGGGTTAGAAACCCGCGGGTTTTGGACCACGACCCGCCGCCACAGCGGCGGCGGCGGTTACATGACCGCCGCCCTGTTCGGGCGCGGTTCTGACCACCGCCTTAAGGCGGCGATTCTGAAACCGCCTCCTGCTCGGGCGGCGGTTTTGACCTGAGAATGCAAAAGAACTTAATTTTGAGATTACACTTGTATTTTCTGCATTTCTATATACGTTTTTATGACTCTCTTGGTATTGTTCGAATACTAACTTGCTCTGTTTTGTGTGTTTTTGGGTGTATGCAGGCGAGGGAGGAATACATCAGATGGAGCCGAGAGAGAGAGTGTGGCCCAGGCTGTCGAGTGCTTGGATGCCCTCTCACCGAGATGAGGAGGACACCTACGAGAGGGCCGGTATACTGCGCATATCACGCGTTCCACATGTCACACCATCTAGTCACATCCTTTGTGACTTATTTTCATATTGGGATGCAGATCGGAACACTTTCCGATTGCCAGGGGTCCGCGGTGAGTGGACTATCACGTTGGAGGATGTCTACCATATTTTGGGGGTCCCGATCATCGGGAGGAGACTCACATTAGAGGCAGCGAGCTCACGGGCACGGTTGCACAGTGGGCAGGTTACATGGGAGATGCAGCTATCTCCACGGGGTCGAAGAAGGGAGTGAGAGTTCGATCCATCCCTTCTTTGCCTATCCCCATATTTTGACAGGCCATCATGGGGATCCTTGCCTCGAGATTGATCGGGGACAAGGGAGGGGACACTTTGTTATACTGCTGGGCCCCCATCATTGCACAGAGATAGAGGGCATGGCCGGATATACGCACAGGGTGCGACATTACGGGACCACCTACCATGATTTATATAGGGTGGTCCATTTACAGGGACAGTCATTGAGCCACCCAACTCTAGTCATGAGTTGGGTGTATGAGCATTTTATTCCCTATGGCAGAGGTAGAGGTGGCAGATCTTGGGGCTGTGAGGGCAGCCGGATGGTCGAGATATGTCGGTGCTTAGAGCACCTCACCCGGCCGATTGCCTCCCTTACCACAGCGAGATATGGAGGTGACACCGTGCCATAGGCTTATGGCGGCATATGGGGAGAGGAGACCTTACATTGATCTCTTGCTCCACCACGGGGCAGCTCATCGACCGCGTGGGGCGGGTGGAGTACACACTTTTTGGCGAGTTCCTCGGCGAGTTCGGCCTTCCATATTTGGGCATGCTTCCCCCAGTGGCGCCGGTTTGAGATCGATCGCGAGGCTAGAGGGGGCTGAGGCGAGGTTGGGCAGTGGTCACTCCTGGCACTCCCATTGCAGGCTAGGAGGATAGTTCGGGCCGGAGGGAGGCCGGTGCGCCTCGGGCACCTTTGCTTGGTTGCTGCGGGTCCTGCTCATAGCGCGATGACCTATATAGACATTGACTCCGATTCGAGAGGAGCTTACGGAGAGGAGGGTCGGAGGAGCGGGCGATGATAGCGATCCTGAGTGGCATGACACTCAGGATATTATGCAGGTGGAGAGGGCCGAGGAGAGCGCAGAGAGGGACACTCTAGTCTCAGAGGAGCCACTCTCTCAGGGCCATGGTGGAGAGGATGAGTCAGTTGTGGGGCGACATGTTGCCCCTGCTACAGGAGCAGCCCCTCAGTCGGCAGCGGCATCCGCGGCGGGTGCTGGCCCCAGCGATCCATCTTGGAGGCCCGGTGATCCGAGTAAGTTATCCTTTCTTCCTTTCAATGTTTGTTTAATTTAGGATTTGTTATCTCTCCTTGTGTTTGTATCTTGTATATTTCAGCCTCTTGCTTGGTTTCTAATTCGTTTTTCTCCTTTGTTTGCAGAGACTGTCGACGAGTGGCGGGATCTGATCCGCAGGGTATGCACTGATTCCCTGATGATCCCCATGGATAGGACCCGTGCGGAGCTATCCGTAGATGCTGGGGAGCCCTCAGCAGCCGGCAGGCATACCGACGTCTTCGCTCCCATTTGGCACGTGGCCAAGATGGTGTCGACCCTACGTACAGAGTTGGCGGGCTATAGGACAGCTGAGCGCCTTATGAGGAGCCACTCTCGTGGTGAGACCGCGGCTGCTCCTCGGGACCCTGAGCCCTCCGTTCATTCAGAGCGTCGGCGTAGCCGAGTCCTAGGCGAGGGCGCGCACCTTCGGAGGGGTCGCGTAGGGGTTGAGAGACCACTTGGCTCCTATGTATTTTGTACTATAGATTTTTTTTTTATATTACGGGCTCTTTGAGCGTTTTGACCATGCCTAGTGCATGATGGCATTGTATATAAACATTGATTATTTATATATATGCATTCATTTTTGGATCAAAAGCTTGTCACTCATGTTTTCCCTTTCTGTTTCCAGCTTCCTCGTGTATATTACGATGTATGGTTTATATGCCTTCTAGAATGTATGCAATGGAAAACAAATGATGCAAATGTTTGCTTTCTTTTTGTGTTTCATGATGCTGATACATGATATTGTAGATATATTGTGATCTTGAATCTTAGCTTACATGAGCAATTTGGATACCTCATGTTTTGTTTTGGCAAAGTGATGAAAATAACCGGTATGATGATGAGCAGTTAACTTGCCCCACTCCTAACTCCACGCAACTAGTAAGATGCGAGGGCTTATCACCAAGAGCCAAGAAGGGCGCAAGTTATGAAATATGGTGAAATGATAGTGATGAAAGACAGACAAAGCTTTGGCGGAACCAAATTGGAAGCTCTGAAGCCTACTCTACTAAATGACTTCATAGTTTTGGATGCAACTTGCTTTGCGGTTTATCTAGACTTAGACCCGTAGATGGCCACATAGTAGACAAAATCTGGATTTTTAGGATTTTAACTCTCTTGGGATTTTGAACATCTGATTCATTCATTTTTGACTCAAAGTTTGAATTGTTTGTTTATGACTTTTTAACATTTGCTTTGTCAAGAGGACCCCCTACACTTTGCCCCATCTTTCTTAGTAAGAAGCGTGGGTTTATCACCGTGGGCAAGGCATGGCGAGTAAGGGCATTTCCATCCTTTCCCAACCCTACGTCACTAGTAAGAGCCTTGAAGCTCATCACGAAGGTTGGTGGGGCAAGAAATGTGTAAAAATAAAATTTTCTTTTAATCACTTTTTGACTTGCTTATTTGAGTAAAATGTCAGTATATGCTTATTTCCAAAGAGATGTATATATGGGATAGATGTGACACCATGAAGCTTCTAGAACAGACCATAGGCAAGACACCTATCCTAAGAAGAAATCAAAGCGAGAACAAACTTGCAGATCTTGGTATGGTTACCGTTAGGACTTTGTCATGTCTGATTTTATTTGATAAAAGATTCCGAGATGATTCGATGATACATGAAGATGGAGAGGTATGATTAGAAAGAACTTTATGCCAAAAACATCACGAGTTTGTAATGAATTGCTTTGAGAATAGATTCCTTGATCACAATTTATGTAAGAAACAAGTGGACAAAATGATCTTAATCTATATGAAAATGTAATGTAGATAGTTATATAGGTAGCGTTAGCTGCTTATGCGTAGAAATGTTTGAGGTGCAGGGAATTGACTGTTTCGCCAAACTCCTCACCTTCTAACGTACATAAGAGGTATGCACCATTTCCATAGTCCTTCATGACTCGGTATGGGCCCAACCATTTGGGCCGGAATTTTCTTCCTTCGCCGGTCTTCTTATCGATCCGGCTGTCCAGTCTTAGAACTAGATCACCTTCGTATATATCGCGTTCATAGACCTTCTTGTTATACTGCCAGGCACATCCGGTCAGCATAAGCTCTATGCCGTTGCTCAACATCTAACCTAGTTTCATCTAGGCTTTCTAGTTGGGAAAGACGTGCTTCTCTGTAAGCGTCTTCATCCAGAATCCCTTGTAGTGAAATGCGGAGACTGGGTATTTCGACTTCAAGCGGGAGAACTGCTTCTGCCCCAAATACCAGCGAGAAAGGAGTTGCTCCCGTTGGTGTTCTTATTGAGGTTCGGTGGGCCCACAAGGCCGGATATAACTTCAAATGCCAATCTCGTTTGTTTTCTTTCACTTTAAGGAGAATGGCTTTGGTGTTTTGTTTGTTGCTTCAGCCTGCCGTTGGCTTGGGGATAATACAAGGAAGCCGTATGATGGCTTATTTTAAATTTATTGCATAGTTCACGAACCTCTTCATTCTTAAAAGAAGTTCCATTATCGGAGATAATGATTTGCGGGATACCGTACCTGCAAATGATTTGGTTCAAAATGAACTTGGCGATCACAGAACCAGGTACAGTAGTAAGAGGCATGGCCTCCACCCATTTGGTAAAATATTCAGTGGCCGTGATTATAAAATTATGGCCGTCTGTGGATGAGGGAGAAAATTTCCCTATTAAGTCTAGACCCCATGTAGAAAAGGGCCATGGAGTTGCGATTGGTTGTAGAGCTTGTGCTGGCATGTGGATCTCGTGGGAGAATTCTTGGCACTTATGACACCTGCGTGCAAACTCTATCGCGTCATGTTCTAGAGTGGGCCAGAAATAGCCCATTCGATGTATTTTTCGAGCGGTGGCATGGCCACCAAAGTGGCCTCCACATATACCATTGTGGGATTCATGGAGAATCCTCTTGGACTCTTCTGTGTCAACACACCTTAAGAGCATTCCATCGAATGCTTTTCGATAGAGCACCTGCTCTATAATGACATATTTAGCTACGATTATGCGTAACCACCTTCTTTGTTGCGGTGTAACTACCTCCGGGTACGTATGGTCTATGATATAATTAATGATATCAGTGTACCAAGGACACTCAGAGATAGCGGGTCGAGTTTCGATGTAGTATACGCATTCATCTGGAAAGTCTAAATCTACTAAATCACCTCCATCTAATGGGTTGTCAGCTAACCAATCCATGATGATTTGTCCTTTAACCGACTTCTGATTTACAAATGTTAATTTGAACTCTCCCATTAAGGTTATAAAACGTCCAACCTTTTTAGACAAGGACCCTTGTGTGAGAAAAGTCCGTAAATGGTCCATTTTTACCATGACCTTCGTTTCTTGATTCAACATATAATGTCTTAGGCGTTTAGTAGCAAAGACTATGGCAAGGCATTCTCGTTCTGCCTGTGTATAGCGTGTTTCATAGTCGAGCAGCGTTCGGCTAATGAAATAAATCACACGTTCTCTCTTGTTATCGTCTTCTTGGGCCAACATACAGGCCAGCGAGACATTGGTAGCTCGTGAATATAGAATTAACGGGTGATCTAGCTTAGGTGGCATTAGCGTAGGTGGCGATAAAAGGAAACGCTTAACTGCATCAAAAGCTTCATTGCAATCTTCGGTCCAATCAAGGCTATAGTCTTTCTTGAGTAAATTGTTGATTGGATGAACGGCGAAGCTTAAGTCTGGGATAAATCTCCGGATTGCACCCAGCTTTCCGAGAAATGATCTGATTCCAGATTCACTCGAAGGTGGGACCATTTCGAGGACAGCCCGAATTTTGGTTGGATCAACATCGATTCCTCGTGACGATATGATGTAACCTAGGAGCTTTCCTCCTGTTACACCAAAGACGCATTTCTCTGGATTTAGTGTGACTCCGTATTCTATTAGGCGTGAAAGAATGACACGGAGTACTTCGGGATGGTCACAACGCTTCTTGGCTTTAGCCAATAAGTCATCTACGTAAGATTCCATGATTTTATGAATTAGATCGTGAAATATGTATGTCATGGCCCAGCTGGTACGTAGCACCGGCGTTCTTGAGACCGAATGGCATAACAGCGTAGCAATAGGTTCCCCAAGGAGTTATAAACGTGGTTTTAGCTTGATCTTGCTCGGATATTCTGATTTGATTGTATCCCGAGAATCCATCCATGAGAGACAAGAGTTCAAAACCAGGTTGTTGCATCAATAACATCTATGGATGGTAATGGGAAGTCGTCCTTAGGACACGCTTTGTTGATATCTCGAAAATCTATGCGAGATGCGTATCTTTCCATTCTTCTTGAGAAGCAGGAGCGATGTTAGATACCCATTGGGAGTAGTCAAGCGGCTTGATGAATCCTACACGAAGGAGTTTTATTACCTCCTCTTTTACCATGAGAGCTACTTTGGGCTTCATGGGTCTTGATTTTGTTTAATTGGCTTTGCATCTGATCTAGTGAGCGAGGTTGTGCACCATGATGTGGGTGCGACTCTGTCATCTCCTTGTAATTAAATGCAAACACCTTTTGATGTTCTTTGAGAATCTGAGTATGTATTTCCACTTCTTCTGGGGTTAACGAAGAGCCTAGTTTCAATATTCTTGGTTCATCTTCTGTCCCGATGTTGACATCGATTGTTTCTTCGATCAAAGAGGCGTTACCCTCTTCGAACTCAGGTGGTGCTGGAGGTAAATCTAAATCATCCCCATTTTCTACTACGTATATGCTAGGTTCCATTTGTGAGGGAAGATCCGTTACGGGATTTCCGAAGTAGGAAGACGAATGTGGAATCAAGGATAAATCTAGCATGTGATAGGAGAGATGTAGTGCTGCATAGGCATTTAAGTAATCCAAAGTAGCAGCATCACTATCAACATGGTCTAGGATGGTAGATTCACTTCCGCTTGAAAGAGGATTTGTCATTATTTTTATCAATGGTTCATCACGAATGGACACCATGAACTGGGTATCTTCTAACTCATTGCTTGGAGTAAAACGTGATCTTGAGGTTCTTTATTGAATCGGCGAGAAGATTTTTCTCTCGCGGGGGATTGCTTGATGGATATGAAGTTGAACACCTTGCTTAAATCTAATACAGCGTTTTTGTAGAGTTGCAAATGTTCGGCTTTAGTTTCATATACTTCAGAAACTTGATTTGTCACTAATTGCGAGTCTCCCAGGACTCTGATGTTATCAATACCAATTCTTTTGGCTAAGGTAAGGCCAAGGAGGAGGGCTTCGTACTCAGCGCCGTTGTTTGTGCATTCAAAGTTTAATTTAAAAGCGAATGGGAGGACTTTCTCCTCGGGTGAAGTAAAATTATACACCTGCCCCATCTCATGACATTTAGCTCCATCGAAATGGAGAGTCCAATACTTAGCCAGGAGTATAGATGTTGGGGCATCTGCTGCGTTTACGCACTCTACTTCTACCATACAGAGGTCCTCTGCTGGAAAGGAACCAACACCTAGGGAAAATCCTATGCCTACTGAATCAAATGGTAAGAACATTGGTGAATCTTGTTCTATCAACTCAACGATTTTCGCAGTAGTCCCTAATGATACTGTTTCTTTAGTTTTATCTTTAGGGGTTGGAATTGTTTTGGCTATGCTGGTAGTTTCAAGATCCGTCGTAGGTACCAACTTTTCCTCTGGTTTTGGGTCAGTGGGTTTATTAAGTTGGTTTGTTGGCAGTTCAAATTCTGAGTGCACCCCTGGTCTTTTCTTTAAATCAGCTAGGTGCAAATCGAAAGGTTTTGGATCACCTTTGGCTCTGAAATACCTTTCTAGATGCAAGAATCTTACTTCTTGAAATAGCGTAGAAGGGATTGCCTTCATGCGGTGTATCCATGGTCGGCCGGGATCATATTATAATTGGTTTCCCGATCTATAATATAAAACTCGGTCGAGGATTGTTTTGGGTCCTAGGGTGGCCGTGGTATTATAGTTCTATCGAAGTGGCTTTAAGGCTATCATAGCCTCTCGATGTATTTCGAGTAGTGGAGCAGTTTGTTTCCCCATATCCAAGTTTTGGAGGAAAGAAAGGGACTATGTTAGCTGGCGGCCCCATCGACCCATTGCCCGTTTTACATAGTTATTATAAACCCATACTTGTAAGTGTAAGGCTGGATCACCTCGGCGTGCGATCTCAGCATCTGTGGGCATTTTACTTATTTCGAATATGAATTCGACATCCTTGTCCGGCTGCCCCGGAGGGTGGATATCAAAATCTACGTGATTTACTTGTGTTTCAGGAGGTGGAGTGATGTTAATTAGATGGCCTAGACCTAATGCTTCTAAAAGAGCAGCTCTGTGAGGGGGAGAGTTCTTTAGTAAGTCCAAAAATGAAATGTGTGAGAAGGTCTTTGTTAGGTCACTAATTAAATCATAGGCACCTACGGGTTTTTCTACTATTTGCTGACTCTTATCTGTTTCTGGCAGAGGACTTGGGCTCGGTTGAGAGAAATACTCTCGTGTTCTTGTTATAGCTTCGATAGGTAGTTCAGCGTCTAATTCTACCAAACTGACTATCTTGGGTCTCGGTTGAGCTCCTAGCGTGTGCAGCGATGGATTTAATGAAGTCGAGGCTTCATGATCATTGTTTCCGTCATTGCACCTTTGTTTGTTCGATTGGATTCACTATTGCTTATCATGATTTGGGAGCGGATCGTTAAAGATCTTGAGGGAGCATTACGAGGGAAACGCCCCTGCGAGCGTATTTGGTGATGATGGGACGGGATCTGCCAAAAACAAATCTGTGAAGAACTGTCTTTGTTCTTCTGGCAAGCGTT
The DNA here is from genome assembly GCA_018340775.1 of Taxus wallichiana var. yunnanensis. Classification (NCBI taxonomy): domain Eukaryota; kingdom Viridiplantae; phylum Streptophyta; class Pinopsida; order Cupressales; family Taxaceae; genus Taxus; species Taxus wallichiana. The sequence continues at coordinate 63,404,484 of CM031241.1, forward strand.
GCATAAATTTATTGTAGTCACGACATGTTCTAGTATCGTGACCCCGAATTTTGTGGAAACCACAATAAGAATTGGGATTGTAATTCCTATTTTGTTGGTTAGGTGTGTATTGTGGCCTAAAATTCTGATCAAACTGTTGCCTATTAGGACTAAAATTTTGGAATTGTTGTTTCTGGTTTTGACTTTGGTTTTGATAACCAAATGAGTTTTGGCTTGGCCCTTGTATGGGATTTCACCATTGTTGTTGTTGTTGTGGATGGTTAAAATCCACTGTATTGATCGTCGGGGTAAAGTTGTTGTTTCGTTGGTTGTTTGTTTGTGACGGAGTATTAACAACATTTACCCTCTTGGGCTGGTCGGTTACCCCATCCGTTGTTACCCCACGATTTTTGTTAAGGATTTTGGGTCCTTGATTGACATTTGTGATAGTTGTAGTGTTTTGAGTGGAGGTGATTAACCTCCCATTTGTTCCATATGTCTTACGACCACTATCTATCGCTGCTTGGTCTATTCGAAGAGCGCTCTCAAGTACTTCATCGTAAGTTCTTAGTGGGAACTTCTGGACTTCTTCCTTCACCTCCTTGCTGAGAGAATGAAGGAATAAATCACATAGTTCCATCTGATCCATGTTTGGAGCACTTGCTGAAGAATAAAGAACTGTACGCCACCTCTGGATGAAATGGGCGACAGATTCGTTGTGTTCTTGTTTGATGTGCAAGAATTCCCTGATTCCTGTTCTCAACAGTTTGTTCATGTCGAAGGCTTTGATGAACTCTGACACGAGTTGTTTAAATGAATGTATGGAAGCCTCAGGTATTCTATAATACCAATCGAGCGATGCCTTCCAAAGTTTTGGGAAATATTTTAGCAACAACCCCATCCCAAGGGAGTAATTCTCGTATGGCTGTAGCGTAAGCTTTGATATGTGCGTTTGGATCTCCCTCACCCTTGAACTTGGGTAAATCAGGAAGAGGTCTTGGAAGCATGACGCTTCGTATGGTGAAGTCTAAGGGTTCCTTTAGATATTCTGAATAAGTCCCTATCGCATAGCTTTCGACCATTGATGGTGGTTGCTGAGGGAGTGATGGTGGGATAGGTTGTTGATACGGTGCAGCGTATGCATTGGCAGGGGCATAAGGAGGTCCCTGCGTTTGAGCAAACATCTTAGGGAGAGGAGAAAATATCTCCTTGTGGTGATTTGGAGTACATGTTTAAGTATGATGGGGTATTGTCAAGGAATGGATTGTTTGACACTAGACCGGGAGGAATAGTGTTAGAGATGATGGGCCTTGTTGGCGTTTGTTGTGGATAGTGAGGCGGCATGCCTAATGTGCCTACCCACATGAGGAGATCTACTTGGCAGTGGTATGGAGGATTGGAACTCCTGTTTGTATGAGCGGAGAATTTTGACTTGCTTGAGCAGTTCTAACCCTCTCACTTTTTCTCTACTAACGTTGAAATGACTTCATTTGGTGAAGTCACGGTGTTTTGTCGAGCGGCGTTTGTTGTACACCTACAGGTGTTGTATAGGCATGTGATATCTGTCATGAGGCGATCATTATCTTGCCAAGTTTCTCAGTATTTCCTATATGCGGTGGCATAGAGGTATTTTCTTGAAAAGAGATCTCGGGTTGTATTTGTAAACCTCCTACGGGTGGGTACATACCCAGAGAATGTTGTTCACTCTAGGATAACGTATTGTTGTCCATCATCTAAGACCGGTATGGATCGATTGTCTACTAATTTGTGGTCTAAGTAGCATTTGAGGAGATGAACCAGATTCTCTGGTAAACGTCATATTGTTCGAGCCTGAAGGCTCTGTTTGTTGCGTTCGAGGGGTTGATCTAACTCCTCAGCTTGAAAAGATGAACTATATCTGATTCTTGGGGTTTGTGTTGTGAACTGATTAGTTGAATAGTTGTCACCCCATCTTGAGAGCGAGGTGATGATTGCCTATTACATTGGGCGTAGTATGCCTCAAGACCCAGAGGTGCACCATATGCATCGAATCCCGACATATTCGGGGGGTATATGAATACCCGCAGAATAATGGGAAGGAGCGAAGGTGATTTGTGAAAGGAAACGTGATATTATGACTCCGAATGAGAAAGTAGGAAGTTTTACGTCAGCTTCACTAATTTCGTTTGTTTCACGTCGGGTTCACCAATTTTGTACGCGGAAAAGTGACAGGCGAGCGTGAGAATCTACAAGTAACTCTTCCGCGTACCCGACCTCTCGAGGTCGTGCCGAGACAGCCGGTGGGGGTAGAATATGCGTGGGATGCAGACAAACTAGTTAGGCAGTCTAATGTCTTCGACACGCACTAGTGGAATTTGTGAATCTAAGGCAAAGAAGGCCCTTCTAACTTGGACTGGTGTGATAGATCGATCGGCAAGGATGACTGCTCGAAGGCTCCAATCAATATCGAGCTCTGGCGTGATTCGATCTATGGGTTGTGGAATACGTGGAAAATGACCTGGGATAGTTTCGTGTATGTCTCCTGATAAGGTCATATAGTGGATGGTGAATATAATTGACTCTACGGACGATTCTCTGGCCTAGTCCAGAATTCTCTAGCTTCGTTAGCCGCTATATCTAATAAGGACAATTGTTCGATGATGATGGGTGGAAGTGGAGTGGACTGAAATACTAGTGTGCGTAGGCCAGTGTCTATATCTGATTGACTTGTGGACTCGTTGGGCTGTGGGATCTGTGGATCGCAACCATAGACTCTTGGTTGTTGCGGTCCTGTTATGGTCATGCGTGAAATCAAGTTCTAATCCCTAGTATCCAATAATCATATGCTTTCTCAGCTTCTATGTTTAGAACCAACAACTGCGTGATCTTCTCAGAATATCTCACAGGCGTTCGTGCAACCTGGATCCTTAGACTGGTATCTATATCTGTGAGAGTATCTCCTGCACCTGGTTGTGGGACCAAAGGATCACAACCAAAGGTTTGTTCTCTTTCGAACCCTTCTACAGTCATGTGAGTGTTTACCTAGGGCAATCTGTAATTTGGTTGGTTTGACCAAAACGTGTGTGCTTGGTCGTCCTCTATGTTTAACCCTCTCAACTGAGAACTGATCAGTTGTAAATCAGTTGTTGTTCGGAATACTTGTATTACGAGATTTTGGTCTATGTCAACTATTGCTTTGTGTGAGATTTGGTTGAGGTACGATTGGCTCAAATATATATTCCACAGGGCTCCGAGGTCCGTGATTGTCATACGAAACAAAATGCAAATCTAACTGTAACGAAGCAAATTCTAACTACGTGAAATAAATCTAACATATATAACTTTTATTCTTCTAAGAAATCTTTTAACAATTTTAAGGAAAGCAAACTATTTTAAACGTATCTAGGAATAATAAACAATATTTTAAAATAGACAAGATAACCGAGTATAGTTATTTGCCTGTGCGATTTGTAGAATTATTCTAAATAAATAAAATAGCTCATCTAATCTATCTGCAAGATTCTCGATCCTACCTCAGAAGTGAGGAGTGAATCATAGTTTCTCAGAAACTATCAATCCTCACAGCTTCCCTGGCAATATCGAGAATAGAATTCACTGAAATGAAGCAATTATCTACTCTATTTGATATGATTCTAACTAGAACTTTGAAAGTTAAAACCTGGATTCCGCAGAACAGTGGCGAATCCGATGGTGTGTGTGATCTTGTCCCCTCAGTATGATCTCCTCGTTCTTTCGTGTTCACGTGGATCCAGAAAAGCGTGTAATGCTAGCACCGATAGGAGTAGATTTTAGGACAAGGACAGCTCAGAATGCAGACCGAAAATGCGAGTAGGAGAGGGACAGCGCAAGAGTACAGAGCTTGGCTTATGCGATTCCTAGCGGGATTTTACTGCGAGTCATGCAACATGAAGCGACCAGAACCTATAACTATCTTATTCAAAGAAAAACCTGCAACTTTAATGGCTTCCTAAGCTATTCCGTTCCAATGGATTGGATAAAATAACAACACTGTTTGCACAAGCTGGATATGTGGCTTACCAACAGCTGAATAAAGCTAACCAAGCATATAATGGACTGAACTAAGAACTCTAAGCAACAATAAAATTAAATCTACAACAAAGAAAATTCAGAGGCAAGCTTCAGACCGATTGGATGAAATGATAGCACTGCAAGATGGGTATGTGGCTTACCAACAGCTGAGCAATCTAACTAAAGATGCAAGTGAATTCAAGCTATGGCTTCTAAACAAGATAACAAGCTAAAATACTAAAATGAGGAGAGCAAAGATCAGTCTTCCAAATCCAGCCAAACTTCAGACCATTTGCTTGTGCACAAACCATGCATTTATAGGAATTCAATCACCCAAAAATCAAAACCAAATTGAACTCCTTAAATAAGACCACCCATGATGAAATAGTGTGAGACACTTTGGAGAAAGGATCATTTTCCATTACTAGTAATATCTAGAGGAAAAATGGAAAGGGAAAGGTAGTCAATAAACTACTTATACCAAAACTCAAGTGGGTCAGTTTCAATGGTTGCTACAAGGTTGATGTCTCGAAATAGATAAGAGGGTGATTACAACCTTTGTATTGTGACAAATATTTTCAAGTTGGAGGGTGAAGCGGGGATTTGAGAAGTAAGATAGGCCATGGTATCCACAAATTTATTATTGGAATGTAGTGTGGTTTGAAGTTCATAATGGTCAAAGGTAGTCAAAAGTATGTCAACATGATGCTTATACTTTTAAGTGCATATCATTACAACATGGTGTATATACCATTAACTTGGTTCCTATCAACCATTTGATAATTGCCAATATATTAATCTAAACATCTAAGGCTATGGTGATTTGAAGACCTAACACGAGTGCTACTCATATTCAGCGATATTGTATAGTACATCAAAAATCGAAAAGTTTGAAATATAAGTGGCATAGGCTCACCATCAAAGTAATGAGGATAACTTTGGCACCAGTCCCTACACTAACATTTGGAACCATAAAAGAATAAGTTCATCTAGTAAATGGTATTTGTCATCCAAAATTCACCCCTTAAGGTAATTTTGATAACATGCATTCGAATTCTTTAGTCCCAAGCACAATAGTATTGATTTGCAGGCCCAAAATCATGTTTTGAGGTCCCCCGCTTCTTGTAATGAAAGGTTCTAACTCTCCCATCCAAGTTCGAAAAAACCCAACGCAGAGTTAGAAAAGGTGAAAATTGTATTTTAAAAACAAGCTGATAAAAATTGACAAAATAAATGCCTAAGATCGGCATGTCCGTGGTCCATGTACAAGGGACATCTTGGCTTCAAAACGTAAAAAGCTGATAGAGCGAAGTCCGCAACAAAAAGCTCGATAGTTCATACTTGGGCGGTCGGAACACTTCCTAGGGATGCAAAATGCCGAATCTTCCTAAGAGGGAAAAAAATTTCCTAAGTCTTGTTTCCTCGCAGCTTTTAACATCTCGGGGCCAAAAAGTACGCGGGGAGAAGCGATTATATGTTACTTTAAAAAGCGCTCCCCATACTATCCATTTGTGTTGTAGTAGAGAAGATATTTGTCCCAAAAATTGATTGGGACATCCGTGCCAAAAAAGTACGGAGGACATGGACCAATCAACGGTCGGCTGAAGCGGGAATTTTATTTCGTGGGCATAAGTTGGGCCAATTGAGTACGCATGGGACAAAGCCGAAAGAGTCGCCAACTGGTAATAGAATCTTCATGTGTTTTCACCTCCAAGCAACAAGTTAAGCCCGACCTTCGGGTGGTACGTGAGATTTTCATCTATCGGGGCGGTTGGGACAAAAGTTGAAGGACACGAATGAGCATTGCCGAAGCGGCCGAGGAAGCGTAGATAGGATGAAAAAGTCAATGTTTGACTTATGAAACTTCAAACAACCATAACTTTTTGACTCAAGAGCTCCAATTTTCATGAAATTGGACTTTACAGAATAAGACACTGACATCCTCTATGCCAAAAAGTCCAAACTTTGGATTTATTATTTTCAATGAGGGTAGAATATTTAATTAAAAGAAACATATTCGGCTCTGTCTGGCTTTAATGCTCATTCTCGTCAAATGACAAATGATAAAAACACCGTGCTAAACCCATAAATACTGCCGCACTCATAGTAAGGCCATAACTTTTTCATTTCTCAACGAAATCACACAAAATTTTACCGTTGGAATCATGACTCTCGGACCGATGTACATCAATCAAGAAATTCAAGATTTGATGAGAAATTAAGTTGATATTTTTTTAAACGTGGCTGGGTTCATGAAAATCATGTTTTATTTTAGGTCGTCCAGAGTGCAATTAAGAGGCATGGTCATCATTATTTCAAAGGTCCAATTTTATGCAGCACAGAGTCAAAAGTATGGGGAGCCTTTTGTAAGTAATATATAATCATTTCACTCATTTTAATTCTTCTTGGCAAGTGGTTCAAAAAAGGACAGATTTCTGGATTTCCATTTTTCCCTCCTCTTTCTCTTCTCATTTTCTTTCTATAAATTGACCATGTTGGGCTCATTGTAAAAGGAGTTTTCCAGATAGCAAAGCTCACAAAATTTCTTTGTGAAACCCGAATGTGCAGCCCCTTCAATAGTGGACTCCAATGCATAGTGATCCAAGCCTTTATCTTGTAATAGATTCAGAACTTGCATATCATAGAAGCAATAAAATATCGGTTGTGGATATATCTTTCCTTGCTGTGTTTTTCTTGAATACGCATTCTTCTTGACCCCTTTAGTCTTCCTACAAGAATATTGTATCTTTTATTATGTTCTTGCAGGGATCCATTATCATTGTGTATTTTTAGAATATTGTTGCGAATGCATTTTGCTAGATTATGAGGAGGAATGTCATCACCTCTTACAGTATGCACTTGATTATTTTTTCACGCATTTGGAGACTACTCTCACACCCTCCTTTTCTGGTGTATCACCACTTTAGTGTAGGATTTCATTTTGGATGCATTCTCTCTCCTGGTCCATTGGAAATTTAGATTAGAATAGTTAGCTTCCCCTCGCATTAGAGTAGATTAACGGGTAGTTTAGGAGCAAGAACCGGCCAAATATACGGGAGGTTTTAACTATCTCAAGTAGCATGTCCCACAACTTGGAGATAGTGCCCATGTTATCCAATCACACCGTGAGTTCAAGTATATGTTTGAAAGAAAATGGCATATAAACATAAGGGTGTTGTGATTCGAAACCCCCACATGACATTATTCATCCTGGTAAGTGGGGTATCATCGAAAGAGATGGTAATGATGGATTCATCGGGAAATCAAAGTTAGAGGATTGATTTCTTGAGAGAGGTGTGTACTATTCGTCAATGCAATGGTTTAATTGTTTTCCTTTGAAAAATAATTGATGGATGAATTCAAGATCTAGGTCTACAAGAATCATTATCCAACGTGCAAGATATGTTGATGTTTGTAGGGCTTAGTGTACATATAATATAAGGGATTAGTATAAAGGTAAAATGGTTGGTCATCCTTAGGGGAATGAGCATAGGTGGTTGGAAGAGGTATTTTTTAAGGTATCAAAGGCTTTATGGCATTCATCATCCCATTTAAAGGAGACATAATTTTTTAGGAGATGATGAAATGGATGGCAGTTGTCAAAAAGTTGTGAAATAAAGCAATGAATAGATTACAACTTACGTTGCAAACTACGAAGTTTACGAAGGTTAGTAGGTGGAGGCATTTCAAGAATAGCCTTGATTTTAGCGGGGTCAACTTCTATGCCATGCAAAGAAATGATAAAACCAAGGAGCTTTCTGGAAAGGACAATGAAGACACACTTCTTGGGTTGAAGGCGAACACAATATTTGATGAGATGATCAAGATGACCTTAAGGACTATAAGGTGTTCAGCCCGATGTTTAGATTTGGCAAGAATATCATCAACATAATCTTCCAATATGCGATGCATAATGTCATGAAAGATATAAGTCATAGCCCGCTGATATGTGGCACCAACATTTTTAAGGCCAAAAGGCATGACACGATAGCAGAAGGTCCCCCAAGGAGTGATGAAGGCGTTTTGTGTTGATCTTCCAGGGCAAGTAATATTTGGTTATAACTCGAGAAATTGTCCATGAGTGATAACATCTCATGGTCAGCAGTGAGATCAACTAGTTGGTCAATATTTGGTAGAGGAAAGCCATCTTTGGGGCAACCTAAGTTAAGGTCATGTGAAAATCCATGTAAATGCGGAGTCCCCTGTCACTTTTGTGACAGGAACAATATTAGAGATCCATTGAGGATAATCAATGGGTAGGATGAAGGAAACTGAAAGAAGGCACTGGAGTTCTTCTTTGACAAGAAGGGAAATGCGAGGATGCATTTTCCGTAACTTTTGTTTCACAGGTTTGGCTTCAGGAATAATGACAATATTTTGGACCACAATGTTTGGGTCAATATCAGGCATATCAACATAGGACCAAGAAAAAGCATTGTTATGATCCCGGAGGAAAGAAGTAAAAGCTTCTTGTTCAACAATATCTAAAGATTGGCCTATCTTTAGAATATGCGGGTCATCCTGAGTGTTAATATTGATTTTGATGGTCGATTCATTTAACATGGTTTGTTTCTCATAAGGTAACGACTGGTGAATATACGAATCTTTCGCACCAAGGTAGGTGAGAATAGACTCTTCATTCTAACATTAAATGACATTAATAGAAGGTGTATCCTCATCAATCATGTTACGATACAGGAAGGCAAGGGAAGAGGGAACCTCACCATCTCATTGATAAGTTAGAGGTCCTAAAAATGGTGTTCACAAAAAAAAGTTAGGAGGAATGGATTCTTGATCCATAGACTTTGTGGGTGAAAGTGGTGAAGTTGGTGAACAAGGTGAAGAAGGTTTATCATCCTCAAAGAGTTTGACTTGGGCCTTCTTGGGATATGGTTCGGTAAAGCCAATACCACTACAATCTTTATGTTTACGGTGGTGCATGGGATGATAATATGGCGGCCTTGTTCATAGAAACCAAAACCAAAACCCTTCCATGCACAACGATGGAGGAAGGTGTGGGTGAAGCAAACGGTGGTTGAGATATTGAAGGTCAAATGAAAATGGTCACATTTGGGAAGGCAACTTCGAGTGAGTAGGTAGAAGTATCAAGTCCCCCATATGTTAAGTTGGTGCAAAGGTGGGGAGGACCATAAGGGAAAACCTCACCTATGCGGTGATCATAACGGGGATGTTAACAAAGGTTACCATACTCTTGAGGAGTAAGGAATGTGTCAATGTTGTACAGGTGGTACTCCCCTAGAGTGGGACGTTGAAAAACACCTTTTAAGGGATTAGTAGTCAGTATGTGGGTAGCAGAAATAAATGAATTACTGGGTGGTGAAGACGAAGAAACATTGGTTGGTTAAGAAGTAGATGGGTTAGGCTATGCAGAGGTTGTGGCTAGAATGAGAATAGAGGAGTTAGGTGTGGATAGTAGTGGCAATGTTGGTGGATGCGGCCATGGGTGAAGGAGAGGTGGCGGCGGCGGTAGATGCCTTAACTGGTATAAGAACATCATTAGGTCTATACAACATGTTACAATTTTTAAATGGTGAAGGGTCAACTGGAATGGTATAGTTATGTCCTTCATGTTCAAATTTTGCACAATGATGTAAGGTTAAAGGAACACAACCCATGAGATGGATCCAAGGTCGCCAAGCAATAGGTTATACTGGAATTCCCCTCTAAGACGTAGAATAATTCTAGAATGGTACAGGGCCCACGAATGTGGAGAATGATGGTGCCAAGGGTCGAAGTTATGGCATCATTGAATGAATGCAACATAATTGGGTTATTATGCATGTAATTGGTAGGGATGCACATTTAGTTGTACACATGGGAGGAGATAATGTTGATGTTAGCACCACCATCGATCATAATGTGTCGAACGCGTATATTATCAATGTAGACAGAAATGAAAAGGGCAAGATTAGGATCATCTGATTGGAGAGGTATAATCTCGTCGTCAGAGAAACTGAGAGCGACTACTTGATGAGTGGTAGTGGTGCAGAGGAAGGGGATGAAGTGGTGAGAGAGGCCACATGGTGAGGAGTGATCATGGATGCCACAGTGTAGGGTCATTAGGTAAAACCTCAATAGATTGTAGAACCTCCATGAGGGCCTATCGATGAGACTCGAAGGTTTAGACAAGGTCATACAATGAAATTTTGAGAGGAGATTGGTGCAATTGTTTTAATCATTGTATGATGGGAGACCCCATCAAAAATAGGGTATGTGGGTCCTCAAATGGTGATTTTTGGTGTGGGTGTAGATGGTATATTGGGCAATGAGATTGGTGGATGGGCTAGTTGTTTTCTCCTTTCCTTTGTCTTTCTGGGCACGAGTGGAAATGTTAACCATATTAATATGGGGTGACTTTAGAGAAGATGAGTCATGATAGGTGTAATGGACAGATTTATAATAGAATGAAGGAAAATGTTTTTGTGAAAGAAGTTGGGCACACTGACATTTTGGTGGGGTTTTGGCTAGCTCTCTTATGCGGATCATATTGATCTCAAATGTTGGAGGCAGATAAAAGGTTGTGGAGGTGGAGATGAAGGTCGTTGAATAGGTAAGGGATGAGGGTGTGTGGTGATAGGTGAAGGTGGAATAGGGTCCTCGTCTAAAAGATCATTGTCATCAAAGTTTTCTTTAGGAGGACATAGTTGGAGAAGAACGGTTTTTAGAGCCTTATGATTTTCTACATCACGCCTAAGGCATAGGATGATAGGCACAAATTTTGGTGTCACAAACCATGTTGGTTTGGATTTGAGTGGGTTATAAGGTCTAAGTGGTGGGCAATGTGATGACAACAATTTCTAAAAGATTTACTAAGATGTTGGTGTATGACCCTCGCCAATGGATCACAATGGAGATAAGTGTGGTGATTTTAGTGGGAGAGGTGCTACAGGAGGTGGGGTAGATTTGACCACTAGTTTGGTAGGTAGTACCATTTTGGGTTTGTGTTGTATTTTTGGCTAAAGGTGTAGTGGATGAGCTAGCGGTTGAAGGTGTCGTAGGTTTGACTACCCCTTTGGAGGGTAGTGGGCTCTTGGATTTTGGTTGTACCTTCTTGGGTAAAGGTGAAGAAGGAGTGCGTGATGTAGAAGGGAAGGTAGATGGTGGAAGGGGATGGGTTAGCCAAGGTGATAATGGAGGTGTGGTGAAGGTTTTTGGAAGAGGCGAGGTGGAGGGTATTGATTGAAGAGTGGGGAATACCATAGGTAGTGATTTGAGGCTACCTGAAGAGTCAGCAGTATAGGTGGTAAAAGTGTCAGCAGGTGATGGAAAAGGTGTATGTTATGCAAGTAAGTTAGGTGTAACAAAGGCTCGTGATGAGGAGATGGGCTGTTGTGTTTTTATTTTACCTTGGGTAGGAGGTTGTTTGGCCAAGGTGGATGGGTGAGGTCCTAGGATAGATGGAAGTGGTGAAGGTGAAAGAAGGGTAGTAGGTGAAACCGGTGTATGTGGCCTAGAAGGTTGGGTCTTCCTTTTAGGTGGAGGAATGGTTTTTACGCGGGCTTGTGAGGATGTGGCTAAATCCAATTTGATAAGAGGATGGACTAGGCTTGATGTTGGCATGACACCCAATGTGGTAATGGTTCTAGGCGCGGGGAAGGTATGGGTGATGACAAAGGTTTAGGTGTTGGTGAAAGTTCAATTGTTGGTAAGGGTTTAGGTGTGGGCAAAGGTGATGAAGAAGAGGCTATTATGACTGGTATGGGCATGGTTGGTTTGGTTGTCTGAAACACCTTTGGATAAATCATGGAGGTATCAGCAGACAACATTTGTATTTGGGTTAAAAAAGGTATTTGAAGGCATCCCCAAATCATGGAATTATTAACATAATCCAAGTGGTCAGCCAGGCGTGAAAATGACATTGTAGGAGGAGATGATGTTGACTTGGTGGTAATCCCTGAAAAAATGTCTGATGAGACATGGAACTTATCGGCTTCAGACTCAGGGGTAAGAGAGCTGAGAGAAAAGCAACATGATCCCTGGAAGGCTAATGGGAGTCATTGCCACCAACATGTAATGGCTCTTATAAAGGATCTCTGATGGATAGGGGAGATGATGAGTGGGATGAGGTAGGTTCCTCTTTCTGGTGGAGAGGAAGGTGAGCATGACTCTCCCATGGGTAAGAGAATTAACACCATGGGTTGTTCGTTAGGTTGAGAGGTGTGTGGGGAAATGACATTGGTTGATATTGCGGAATCCTCCATGGGTGAAGGGGGAGATAAGGGAGACTCCTCTAGTGGGTAAAGGAGTAGATGAAACAGCTCCTTCTGTGGGTAAAGGAGCTTGTGCAATAATCTCCTCGATAGAGGGGATATGAGGAAATTGAGGAAGGGTTGGTATAACTTCAAAAACAACATGAACCTCACAAACATTATTGTCATTAGTCGAAGGTTCACCAGTTTGGTTAGATGAAAGGGTGTGATTAGGAAATGAATTCTTGAAGATATGCAAGTTCTGATTAGCCAGTGGCATTCAGTTAGCCAAGACAAGATATCCATTATCTAACATTTCTTGGACAATGTTTTTTTGAAGGTTATACAATTACCATCGCTATGACCTTTAACGCGATGATAGTTACAGTAATCATGTTCCTTGTACCATGCATGCATAGGATGAGTGGGGTCAAAACCAATATGGGGTTTGATGGGTGGAAGAGCAATTGCTCTAGCTTTTAGAAGTTTTTCTAAAACTAAAGAATAGGGCTCTCCTATGGGAGTGTACTTTCGTTGCTCCCTCCTGAATAGGAAAGTTTGAACGGGAGAAAGGTTAGAAGTAGGCTTTGATTGATTGGATGGGTGAGATGGGCCACCTTTTAAGACTACAACAAGTTGCATCCTTTGGCTTTCGAATAATTTTTTTGGGGTTTGGAAGAGGAAGAGGAATTGTTTGACATGAATGTGGTTTTTTTGTTACGTAATTGAATTTTCTTCTCTTTTATGATAAGGATTTCAAGTTTTCTAGCCATGGTGAACACGTCGTCAAATGTGCCGATGGTTTGAAATTGGAGATTTGGTGAGATGTGTCTGCACAAGCCCTAGTAAACAAATCTATAAGCTCAGTTTGAGGTAGTTGGAATGTGAGCTGGTTGATGAGGCTTCACCAATGAGTGACAAAATTTGTGATAGATTCGTCTTTGTATTGGTGTTGAGTACAAGTCGGTCATGGTGACCTTCTTGATGATATTGATCGAAAAATGGTCCAAGAAGGCTTGAGCCACTTGGTTGAATGAGTAAATGGAATGTCTAGGTAAACCATTATACCAATCCAACGTAGGTCCTGTCAAGGACATTGGGAATGTCCTTAAGAGTAGAGCATCATCACGAGTAATTAGATAACACCTATGTTTGAAAGACCACAAATGTTGTTGCAGGTCTTCTTTGTTGTTGAACTAGTTGAATTTGGGCATTTCCCAATGCATAGGGTATGGATGAATGGGAATAGATGGATGAATGGGCTCATTGTAGATTTCATCATATGTCAAAGAGTTGTGAGAGCTTAAACCGATGCTTCCAATGTCTGCATCTTTTCCATCATCATTTTAATAAGGTCGTTGGTAGGTTGTGATGACTGGGCACCCCCTGTAGTATAAGGGGGTAGATGATGAATGTATGATGAGGAAGACATCCTAGTATATGGTGGTGTCAAGTATGAGAATTGCAAGGGGGGAATAGATGCAGGCAGAAAATATCCCGAATAGGTGATAGACGAGATAGGGGGTTGTTGGTGATATGTGTAAGTAGGTGGAGTGGTTGTAACGATTCTTATAGTGAATGGAGGTAAGGATTGCAGGATGGAGAGGACGATGTTTTGAATCAAGTATGGGTTGCCAACACCATGGATAACTTGTGATGTAATAGGTATATATGAGGGCAAGTGCGGATGGGGCTATGCTCAAGGTGGTTGATGAAGGAATGGTTGACACCATGGGAGAAACTAATGTCAATGGTGCGACAAATGCTATAGGTGCAATAGATATAGATGTTGTGGGGTCAAGTTGTGAAACCACATGTGGTAAGGTGGAAGAAGGTAAGGCCGAGCTAGTAGTAGCTGACGTAGAAGTGGGGGTGAGGGTAGGGGGAATGGACACAGGCATGTTGTATACCAGTTGTCCTGATGAGTCTCGAGTAGATGAATGGGCTAAATAGTATTGTAAGGTAGCGGATTTTGGTCAAGGAGTCTTGCAAACTCCTCATCACCGATATTAATGATAATGGGTTGAGATCCATAGGTGATAGGATGGAAGGTGGTGATGGGCTAGGCGGGAGTGGTTGAAGGCTAGCATGAAACACGAGGGTGTTGGCTTGGCTACAAGTCAAAACCATGTGAGTTAGCATAGACCTGGTAATATGATCTCTGTAAATGACACAGAGGCACAGAGGAAATGGAGAAAATATGTTCCGGGAGGTAAAACTAGTCGTTTTAATTAAAAATTAAAACACAGAACTCGACTTGTTAGGTTAATCGATGACAATGAAAGAGGGTGACCGATTCTTATCGTGGAATAATCAAAAGTTTGATAAATGTGGTAATAACTAATGAAAATGAGACAAAATATGGATTTGACATTGATTTCAAAGGTCCAAAGGTATGATGATGTATCTGAGAAACCCCATAAAGAATGGAATTGTGATGAGTGTTGTTTTAGTGAAACAACCCAAAAGCAGAAACTAGCAGCATGATTAGGTAAATCGATGTCGGCAGATGTAAACCGGTGATGATTGTTGGACTAACGCCGGTCACTGTGAAATTTGAAAAGATGAAGAAAAATTGGATTTAGTGACTTAGATCAGATAAAATACCAACCTAGAAACCTGAGTATGGTAATGATGAACCTTGACACACTTAGAAATAGTCGAAATACACCAACTATGATTGTGGAGTGTGAAAGGAAGAAAAGAATGAAGAATACGACCTCACAACTCAAAACACAAATCAAGCAAAAACTAAGAAACACGAAATCCTATTGGTGAATTTTATGTTTTAGCTTATGTTATTTAGGACTGACTTGTGAATAGAAATGTAGAGTTTTGGTTTGATATAAGGTACCCTATGAAAATCCAAGAACTAAGGATGGTTTTAAGAAAAAAATTGGTGGGGGTGGTCCTTTCTCTGAGATAATGATTGGACAGAGAAATCAGTTGGGCATCCATTATCAATCCTCTAATCGTGTGATCGTTGACAACTTCTTCCAGGTAGGATGATGTTTTAAAGATGTATAAATTATTTAAGTGTTTTGGTATAGAGAGTGTGCAAAGTGAACTACGATTGAATTAGTCAACCATGGAATTGTGATGAGTGTTGTTTTGGTGAAATAACCCAAAAAGTAGGAAATTGGGCAATAGGTAAGCTAGGTAAACCGATGTCACCGATGTAAACCGGTGACGATTGTTGACCGACGCTGGTCATCACTGTGAAATTTGAAAAGATGAAGAAAATTTGGATTTAGTGACTTAGATCAGATAAAATACCAACCCATAAACCTAAGTATGGTAATGATGAACCTTGACACACTTAGAAATAGTCGAAATACACCAACTATGATTGTGGAGTGTGAAAGGAAGAAAAGAATGAAGAATACGACCTCACAACTCAAAACAAAAATCAAGCAAAAACGAGAAACACGAAATCCTATTGGTGAATTTTATGTTTTAGCTTATGTTATTTAGGACTGACTTGTGAATAGAACAGAGTGATCGTGTGATCGTTGACAACTTCTTCTAGGTAGGATGATGTTTTAAAAGATGTATAAATTATTTAAGTGGTTTGGTATAGAGAGTGTGCAAAGTGAACTACGATTGAATTAGTCAACCATCGGTACTGGGCATGACTTCCAACATATAGGTTGCCCTTAATTAATGTGAGCTACAATGCAACAAACCAGAATGAAATACAAATGTTTTAAGCCCAAATCCACAATTACATTCGATGTAGAAAATGGAGAACAGGAAGAGGAATGCTCTTTCACTAATGCAATGCAATAGAAAGAAAGACGTGTTCTTTTTAAAGCACCAAAAGCACAATTTATTTTAGACAATAGAAAGAAGGAGAAGATTCTAGAGAAGAAAATTAATGTGAATACTTTTCAAAGGGAAATAAACACACAATTTTTACCTAGGAATGAACAAATGCAAAAAAACCTCGATAGTTCCAACTGTATGAAAAAATGTTTCACCGAATTATAGTAGATAATGAAACAGATAAGGGTAAATAGGCCAAGGAGGAATACATGTAGTCACGTGGTTGAAGGTTGAGTGTGCATGTTTCGATTTCTGATCCAAACTAATTATGTGAGCTTCCTTTTGGTTAGGAGGAACTACCTGTAATGCAAAGAAAGACCACAAGATACAATTAATAACAAAGGTTAGTGGATTGCCTAACATGAGCTAGATCTAGGAAGTGTGATACTTCCTTGACGGTTGGCAATCCACTGATATATATAATTCAATATAAAATAAATGAACATGCAAATAAGAGAATCTAATGTTAGTGTTTTGATTTAGGTATCTCATATTACTATCAATGTCAATCCAATTAAATGCTTTAATAATTAAACTTGTGAAGGTCTCGAGTCAAGTTGCATGTGGGTAGGTGGTCTCGAGGGTCACAGACTGGTCCTGGTAAGATCTGGTGTAGTTTGGGTTGATTTTGGATGATTAGGAAGCTTTCTGGTTTAAGGCAGTTTACTGCACATAGAGATCGGCTCGGTCGGCATGGTGTGACCGGATGTCGCTTTAGGATAACCAATATCGGTTACTATGGATAATGGCATAATGTTAAAATTGGGTGTCTAAGCTCTCTCTATATTTACACAAAGAGTTGGGGAGGCCTATGGTGAGGTTGTAAGTGAGGTATCGATTTGGGTAAGGTTCTGTGAGGTTTTGGGGATGTTAGGGGTAGTTTGGTGAAAATTGACAAGGCAGAGACAAGAACCAATGCCGGTCAGGTGACTTATGCTAAAGGAAGAGGAGAAATCAACGACGGTTAAGGTAACTGGCGTCGGTAGGGGAAAAATGGTGGTAATTAAATAAACTTGGTTTTGGGCTTCTCTGTGATTGCACAGAGAATGGAGGGAGGATGGTTAGGCTCATAAAAATGCTAGGAAGGCTTAGGAATGCCTAAAAGTCAGCTACGAAGAGGAAAAAGGTGGTGGGTGGTAGGTTGGGTAGATTGGCCAGAAAGAGGGGGTGGAGGAATGTAGGAAAGAATAAGATCCAGAAAAAAAAGATAAATAACCTATTAAGTAAGTACAGAAATGATGCAAGTCAAATACACTTACTTGTATTTGCATGTCTGGTTGGTGAAGGATGGAAGTGGTTGATCCGTGAAAACTTGGTGGTCAATGTTGCAAGAATGCTTCCTAGAGTGCTCGTGAATGAAAATTCTTATGGATGAGTATCGTACTTATTTGGGCATATGATTGAATTTATTATGTCATTTGATGTTGAGAAAATCTATGGTTCGTTCTTGAATACAAATAGCTCTCTCAAAACTCAAAGTGACCAACCTCGGTAAAAGGTTACAAAATCAGATATAAGATAATCGACGATTTATTAGGGTGGTAGATCAAGGCGGTTGAGGGTTAACCAACATCGATTAAGGTGGGAAATCCTAGGTTTTCAAAAAATAGGTAAATCTTGCTATTTTTGGCATGTTCGAATTGTCCATCCAGGTCTCAAGTGATGGTTAGCGCTTAGATAAGTGGGAGTGTTGTTGGAGAAGGAATAAGAATTTAATGTTATAGTTAGACTAAGTCCCAGTTGATTAAAATAAGAGGAGACTTAGTCCTAGTTAATTAATAAATTAAGAATAAGTCCATGTTGAGGTGTCTAGGTGATGTGGCTAGGTGAGGTGTAAATTAACCTAATTAAAGTACTTAAATTAATTAATAGCATGAGGATGAACATTAATTCAATTGTAAGTAATTAAATTAAATTATCTGCAATGAAACAATAAGGTGACTCGCAATCTTTGGAAATTACAAGCATGTGTGAAGCTAGCTTTGTTAATAGTAGTGAATCAGAAATGATCTTTGATTCGTTATTCACAAAGAACAAACAAAAATTCCCGGCTTGAACTGATTTTTATTACAATGGGGTTTGACACAAGTTTGATTTGCATACTAGCGTGTTACCAATTTTTCACAATTTTTTTGAATTTTCAATGTTTAGGATTTGTTATTGATTTTTTGAATTTTTTAGAATTTTCTCAAATTTTACCATTTTTTTGAAAATGTTGATTTTTGTAATTATTTAGTGATTTTTTATTTTTGTATTTGTTTAGTGATTTTTTATTTTTACATAAGAATTTAGATGAGGGAGAAGATCACTTGAAAGCGATAAAAATTTCCACGGAAGAAATGGTCACCCGAGGTAGGAAGCGTGCCCACGACATGGTAGAAAGAGGTCAAAAACAAAAATTTAATAAAAATAAACTTGTGAATG